>CM064554.1:14215859-14312505 GCA_032716605.1 Paralithodes platypus
AAATAGTCAAAAACCCCTGACACAACTATTTAACTTATCACTACTACAGGGGGATTGTACCGAGTGCATTGGAAACGATGCGAAACGACGAACATTACGCCGATATACCCCGAAGGGTAGCAAGGCACAAAGCGAGGTTAATTACAGGACCAATTGAGCCTAACTTCAATTGTAGGAAAAATCAGGGAAAAAATCATTAGAGATAAAGATTGTAGAATTACCTCGAATCAAACAACCTAATCAAAATAGTCAACCACACGTGTCTTTAGATCAAATAAGTCATGCCTAACCACTTTGATTGAAATTTTTTATAACAAACTATTCACATAATAACGCCATGACCCGAAATCGACTAGAATATATCTTCTTGGGACTTTTCAAAAAGCTTGGCCGACAAGGTGCCTCACCGAAACACTATTGGCGTTAAACTGGAGAGGATAGGTATCAAAGTGTGAAATTCATTCTTGGATTGGATTTTCTTGGATTAAAAAAATTGGCTTACGGACAGAAGCAGAGGTAGGTCCAGGAGAGTGGTGATAAATGGAGTGGAATCGGGAGACAGAGACCAAGTTTATTGTGGGAGACCTGGTCACTAGTGGAGTCCCACAGGGGTTCAGTCCTTGGACCGGTCTCCTGTTTTCTCATTTACATTAACGATATCGATGTAGGGGTAAACAACACCATTTCCAAATTCGCCGACGATACAAAAATAGGAAATACAGTCCTGAACGAAGATGATAGAAATGCGTTGCAATCTGATTTAAACAAGATATCAGAGTGGTCGAAAAAATGGCAGATGCCCTTCAATGTCGATAATGTCAGGTGCTGCAGGTTGGTAGCAGAAATATGAAATACACTACGAAATGAATGGCAAATAATAAAAACCTCAACGGTAGTAAAAGACCTAGGGGTACTAATATCTGAAACCCTAAAAACTTCCGACCAATGTATAGCAGCTGCAAATAAGGCAAACATAGCATTGGGCTTTATTAAACGAAAATTTACATATAAACATGAAAACGTAATAGTGCCAATGTTCAAAAGTATGGTGAGGCCCCACCTTGAATATGGTGTGCAGTTCTGGTCACCTTATCTGATCAAGGACATTGTAAGACTCGCGTCAGTACAGCGTAGAGCGACGAAGATGATACCCTCATTAAGAAATAACCCATATGAAGAAAGACTTAAACGATTGAACCTGTTCTCATTAAAAAAGAGGAGGTTGAGGGGTCAGCTTATTGAGTGCTTTAAGATACTAAAAGGTTTCGACAAAGTCGATGTAAATGCACTATTCACATTAAACAATACTAATCAAACTCGCGGAAATGGAATGAAATTAAAAACCAAAAAGGCAAACCTAGATGTCACAAGGAGGTTCTTCACCTACAGTGTGGCGACAGAGTGGAATAAACTACCAGCGAGAGTGGTGGAGAGCGACACAATAAACGCCTTCAAGGGCAGGCTTGACCTCTATCTGCAGAGGGCTGGGGTGATATGAATGGAAAAAAAAAAAAAAAAAAAAAAAAAAAATGTATGTATATGTATGTGTGTGCCCTGTACAGTATGTATATATATACTGTATATATATGTGTGTATGTATGTATGTGTATATGTATGTGTATATCTATATATATATATATGTATATGTATGTATGTGTATGTGTGTATGTGTATATATGCATATATGCATATTATAGTTTGTAAGGCCAGACTGCCTAGTAAGGACCTTGAGGTCTGTGTGGTCTGTGTATCTATGTAGCTCTATGTAGCTCTCTTACATTCTATCCTTATTATCTTTTTTTCCATTTTAAATTCAGATTGAGGTTGTCCTTCCAATAATACCTTGATATACAGCTATGAGTACTTTGAATATATCCTGATAATAAAAACAAGACGTCGAACACCTACTTTTAACTACTGATTCCACTAAGATTTGATCCTATGGCTGAATCATGAATCCAATAGTGCCGTGCATTATAATTGCGCTTCTAATATTCCCATCGAAATTGCAGTCTATGACCGTAAATGTTCAGATACTTTAGGACAGGTTTTCATCCCTAAGAAGGCGTATGAGCCGGGTGTTCTTCCAGCTAATGTAACGCCTATTTTCAAAACAGGAAATAAATCACTATCTTGCAACTTCCGTCCAATAAGCTTGATTTCAATCATATGTAAGTTGCTCGAAACAATCATCAAAGATATACTAGTAAACCATTTAGAAGAAAAGATTATAATATAAGAATCACAGCATGGTTTCCGAAACAAGCATCAATGCCTAACAAATCTCCTTGACTTTTTTCACGACATCTTTAACATGTATGACAAAAATAAAGCCGTCGACATTGTCTATTTAGATTTCCAAAAAGCATTTGATAAAATCCCCCACAAGCGTCTCTTGATAAAATTAAAAGCTCATGGCATATAAAGTACTTCGGTGGATTGAGAATTGGCTTACTGAACATAAGCAACTAGCAGTAATAAACGGTAAAGCCTCGGACTGGAAAAATTTCACAAGTGGTGTGCCGCAGGGGTCAGTGCTCGGACTCGTTCGTTTCTTAATTTATATTAATGACATCAATGACTATCTTTCATGTATAATTTCGAAATGTGCAGATTATTCCAAAATAGCGAATATTGTAGTATCTCTCTTGCATCCAACATGATTTAGATAAATTAGCAAATTGGGCCCAAACCTGGCAAATGAGTTTCAATGCCGACAAATGTAAAGTATATACTACATATAGTATACAAGAATGAAAATTCAAACTACTTAATGAATGGTAGTCAACTCAAAAATACTGATAAAGACTCTGCCTAAGGAGTAACAATATCAAGTACTTTAAAACCCAACCAACAATGTACCGAAGTAAATAAGAAATCAAACAGAATTATTGACTTCATTGAAGATCGTTTGAATACAAATCTGAAAATTCTATTCTCACCTTATACAATTCTTTGGTTCGCCCCCATCTGGAATACTGGGTACAATTTTGGTGTCCATATTATATAAAAAGACACAGATAAACTGGAGAGAATACAGCAGAGAGTGACACAAATGATCAGTAGACTGAGAAATAGAGTCATATGAAGAGCGTCTAAAGGAGTTAAATTTGTTCAGTTAAACAAAGTGCAGACTACGAGGGACCTCAATTCAAGTGTTTAAAATACTAAAGGTGTTGACAAATGAATGTCAGCAATATTTCACAAACGGTTATTCGAATTACACTGGAGGAAATGGTTGCAAGATAACCGGAAAGCATTTTAACTCCCATGAGGCAAAGCATTTCTTTTTCAATCGAGTAGTAAACCTATGGAATTGACTACCCAGTCATGCCATTGAAAACTTTCAAAATACGCCTAGATAAATATCTCGCTCTTAATCCACGATTAACTGCGTTTACAAACGAATAGCAGCATTTTTCATTGAGCTACCGTTATCTTATTCTCACATAGGTTAGATAGTTTAGCTACAAATAGCCTCGAAAGGATCAATATATAGTATTGCTCGTTTTCCTTTGTACTCTTTTGTAATCGTTTGTACTCCTTTTATGCTGACTCCCTGCCTAGGCAGACTCTTTTGTCTATGTCTTTCTGTTAACGTTTGTCCTTCTTGCTGGAAGTTTGCCATCACTCAACCTGTCCCAAAGAAGGGTGTCCGCTCTCAACCATCCAACTATCATCCATTTGCTCTCATTTCTTGCATCTATAAAGTTTTTGAAACTATCCTTAATTCAAAATTTATTAAGCATTTGTCTTCCCATAATCCACTTTCAGATCTTTTTCACCTGACCTTGTCTTGGAAAAATCAAAATACCACTCTTGCTATAACAGATTCTCAGAATTTAGGCGAGCTCAACCGTCTACATGGGTTCTTCATCCCCACACAGCTTCTTGCTCTGTATATGGGCACAGTACGCCCATGTATCAGGTATTGTTCGCATGTGTGGGGTGGTTTCACCCATACTGCACTTCTCGAAAAAGTAGAAAGTATAAATAATTTTGCCTCATCAATTCACTTCCTCATACTAGTTTCCTTAAATCTCTTTCACTCTTCTATCACTATTACAACAATCAGTGTTCTTTAGAGCTCTTTCAGTGCATTCCCCCTCTCTTGCCGTGAGTGCGAAGCACTCGCCTTTCAACACAGTCCCACTTCTATTTTGTCTAGCTCTCGAACCTAAGAATGAGCTAATTTTCTCAGTCTTTGTTGTACTCAGCAAGTGAACTCTGGAACTCTTTCAATCAATCAAGCTTTCCTTTATTCTATGACCTGGACTGTTTTAAACTTCGTGTGTCCAGGCACTTTGACCCAAACGTCCCATGAATGCCTTCATGTGTACTGAAGAGTTTAACAAACTAAATATATACAACATGTAAGGAGGTATAACCTCAATTCACTTAAAGCTATGAGCGAATCGTGTCAATTAAGTTTAGTCCTATTCCAGCTGCCTGTCCTTTCTCTGTCATTCCTTCCAGCCTCTCCCTGTCTGTCATACTCACATCCCGTCGACAGGTCCCATCCAATTAGTACTGTGTCTAGGCTGTTTGTCTCTATCGTATTGTTGCCATTATCTCCAAGAATAATATTATTGTAGTTGGGATGGGATTAGGTGATTTTGTGTGTCTGTGTTCAGTTGTAAGCTGGAACTTTTAACAATATATATATATATATATATATATATATATATATATATACTGTATATCGACATTGTTTAGTGATCGTTATCATTTGGGATTCACATAGCTAAGAACACTTTTAAGGGGGGTCACCGTTTTTTGTTTTTATCTTTCTCTCCTTTTCTCTCTTTCCATGGCTTGTATCCATTCGGCCCCATTCAGCCAACTGTTTTAAGACGTTTATCCCCATCCAGGTGTCGATTTCTTCCTGGCAAGCGATAGCGAGCCAGCATTGTATGGAGAAATCCGGCTTCGCCGGAGAAATTTTTCTATCGAAAAATGTACAAATTTAGCTTGCTGTCAAAACAAAAAATATATATGCTGGCTCGCTAGCGCTCGCCAAGAAAATATTGACACCTGGAAGGGGTAAACGTCTTAAAACAGTAGGCTGAATGGGGCCGAATGGATACAAGCCAAAGAGAGAAGGAGAGAAAAACAGTGAGATGGGCCCTCTTAATGTATTTGAAGTGAGTAAAGAGTGATTAAACGATAATGCTTGACCCTTTCAGTATACGAAGACAAGTTTCTTAATTATATTTTGGTGCTTTTGTTCTGGGTGAGGTGTCCCGAGTTCGAATCTCGGGAGGGCCATAATTATGCTTTCATTAGTTTATTCAGGTACATTGGGTTTTGTGTTTGATATTAATGTTAAAGAACGGGGTGTTACTTATTACTAGAAT
Source organism: Paralithodes platypus (assembly GCA_032716605.1). Classification (NCBI taxonomy): domain Eukaryota; kingdom Metazoa; phylum Arthropoda; class Malacostraca; order Decapoda; family Lithodidae; genus Paralithodes; species Paralithodes platypus. The sequence goes on from CM064554.1 coordinate 14,221,217, forward strand.
ATTTTATGCAGCTGTGGAGCGGTTATAGGAATCAGAAAGATAAAAACTATACCAAATATTCCACATAACTCCCAATTTTGTTTTTTAATTGAACACGATCGTTTAACAATACCAAGTACAAGGAATAATCGCGACCTCATATACTGAAAACCTTGAGATAGAACAAAAGGTGAAGGGTCAGGGAGAGTTGAGAAGGATATGCAGTATTGAAGTTGTGCAATACGTGGATGGGCAAAGCAAAACAACACTGGAAGGATATGGGTTGTTGTTGTTGTTGTTCCCTAAGCTGCCTGGCCGAACAGCCCCGAGTCCCTGAGAAAGGCCATGGCCACGATCGGGCTTTCCCACAGAGCTCTCATTGAGTGTAGATTGTGTTGTTGGCGTAAGTGGTTGTGTGAAATGCAGTCTTCTATGATGTGTTTAATGGTATGGGGTGCTGTGTTACATCCCGGGCAGGCGTCGACAACGGAGTCATCCAGTCTCTTCTGATAGCTCAGGAGAGCTGGATGGTGTCCGCATCTCAGCCTGGCCAGGTGGACTCTGTCCTCGCGAGGAAGGGAGGATTCGGAAGGATGGATTTCGGGAGGTCGTGCATGCAGCTGTGTCTTGTCTGTGAGTGAGTGGATGGATCGGTGAGAGATATGAGTATGGATGTGCTTCTGGATGTTGGTTCGGGGTGGGCAGGGAGGGAGAGAGGACAATAATTGTGTGTGATCCGTGTGCTGGGTGTTGTTTTGATATTTCTTGGTGTCTGTGGGTGTGTTGCCATGTAGTTTAGTGGGTGGTCTTGGTTCGTGGAGGCTGCTGCCAGGAATTGAGTGCCTCTCATGTCAAGATGGTCTTTGACTTTGAGGATTTTGGTTTCTTGATGTAGGTGATCTGTGGGTGCAGTAGCTGTGCAGCCTGTAATGATCTTCAGGGCTTTGTTTTGAATAGTCGGTAAGGTCTTATGATGTGTTTCAGCTAGGTTAGAAGCCCAGGCTGGGCTTGCGTATTCCATCACTGATCTTATGTATTGTTATATACTGTGGTGGTAGTTTCTTTGTTGTGTCCAAATTTTGTGTGAGCAAGTGACCTGAGGGCGTTAAGTCTGGGTGTCAGTTTCTTTTTAATGTTTGTGGTGTGCTGTTTGAATGTCATATGAGTATCATATGTTACTCCTAGGATTTTGGGTGTGTGTGTATGTGTTAGGGGTGTGTTGTTTATGGTGAGTTGAGGGATGTATTCGTGTTCTCCTGTCCAACTTGTGAGCAGGGTTGCGGTGGATTTGGCTGGGGCTAGATTAAGTCTGTTTGTAGTGCACCAGCCATGTAGTGTGTTGAGATAGGGTTGAAGGAGATCTGTTGCTCTTTTTGGGTCATGGTGTGTGCATGTGAGTGTTATGTCATCTGCATAGGAGGCTAAGTTTATTTGGGGCGTATTGGGTGTAGTTATATCGTGCATGTACAGATTGAAGAGTGCGGGCGATAGGACGGATCCTTGTGGGATTCCGTTTGGAAAGTTTCTGATTTTAGATGACTGACCGGCAAAAGATACGTGTGCACATCTGCCTGCTAGGAAGTTGGCCAGCCACCGTTTTGTGTTGTTGTGCATGTTTGTGTTGTAGATTTTGTTTGTTAGGTTGTGGCGGGGGATGGCATCGAAAGGCTTTACTAATGTCGAGTGTGGCTAATAGTGATCTGTGTGGTGGTCTAGCTGAATTGATGCCGTCGAAAGCTCTTTGTGTAAGGTCTGTGAGAAGAGTGTTTGTGGAGTGCAGTGGCCTAAAGCCATGTTGTGTTGGAGCTAGGGGTAGGTCAGGTGTAATTAGTTGTAATACTAGGCGTTCCATGACTTTGGAGGGGGAGCAAAGGAGTGTGATGGGGCGGTGCGAGGAGGGTAGCGTGGGGTCTTTGTTGGGTTTGGGTAAAGTATAGTGGCTATGGAATCTTTCTCACAATTCGAGTTTTCTAATTCCATATTAGCTAGTTTATATTTAACATTTGTATGCATCTTCCCTATCTTTAATACCTTGCATTTGTCAATGTTAAACTTCATCTGCCAATTTACTGACCATTCGTGTAAGGTATCTAGATCCCTTTGGAGGCACTCTATATATCTATCTGAATCAATTGATCTCCCCATTTTGGTATCGTCTGCAAATTTACTTATCCTACTAGTTATACCTAAATCAAGGTCATTTATGTATATAACAACAACAGAGGCTAATACAGAACCCTGGGGGACACCACTTTTGATGCTCCCCATTCTGACTTCGTACCATTTATGCTGACTCTCTGCTTCCTACCAATTAGCCATGACCTAATCCATCCCAACAACGCCCCCATAACTACGATTTTGCCTAAAAACTGCCTAAATACGTGTTTTTGAGCTATCTCGGCCATTTGAGCTCAGAATGGGATGAAACGCTCCCAAGACACGTGTTTCACTATTTGGGGGTACTTCTGGTGAAAAAAGTCGATTTAGTTCGGTTTTTGCCCATTTTAACGATTTCACCAGAAAACAGCCGAAATTAGTGTTTTTGAGCTATCTTGGTGAATTTGGCCCAGAATGAGCTATAACGGTCCATAACAATGTGTTTCATTATTTGGAACCACTTTGGCTGGAAAATGTCCATTCTAGTCACATTTAGGCTAAATTTACGATTTTGGTCAAGAAATGAGAACCTTTATACAAACTAACTCTCAGCTGTAAATGAGTCCTGCACATATCGGTCATATTTCTTTTCATTTTGCTTGAAACATAGCAGCCTTTATATACCTCATTGTATAAACTAGAAGGAAGACCAGAAGGGAAATGGCCAGTAGGTGAAATAGAAGGAGGGGGATAGGGAATAGAATAATATAGAAGTTGATTAATAATAACACGATAAATACACACACACACATACATACACCACATTATATATATATATATATATATATATGTATATATATATATATATATTAACAATAGAGCACATGTAGGGGGATAGGGAGACAGGGAAAGATGAATATTGTGAAAGAGAAATATCATAGGGATGTGAAAATTTATGAAATATATAGATGGGTCAATAAAGTGAAAGATAAATGGTGGAGAGAGAGAGAGAGAGAGGAGAGGAGAGAAGAGAAGAGAGAGGAGAGAGAGAGAGAGAGAGAGAGAGAGCACATGTAATCAAAGGATGGTCTAGGTGGTCGGGTTATTGGAAAAGAGGAGAAAGAAGATATCTAAAGGCAGATCAGATGTAAGAGAGGAAGAGACGGGGAGAAAGAGCGAAATATAACGATGAAGAAGGGGGTGAAGTGAATATGGGAGAAGAGAGAGAGAGAGAGAGAGGGAGAGAGAGAGAGAGACAGAGAGAGACATGGTAATATGATGACAGAATGAAACCGAGATAATGAAGCAGATCCAAAAGGTTAGAAAAACAAACATAAGATAAACAGAACATTGAAAATACATACGTTGTTAAACTGATTTTGTTTTATCGAATTTTGATATCAAAAATATATATGGAATCAGTCTTTGTAACACATACAAAATACGGCCTAGCAAGTTGGAATATACTGCTTTAGAGATTGTTTACTTTCACCTGTTGGATAATTAGATCAATATGTAATTGTCTCTCTGTATCATAATGTTGCCAGGATGTCGTACGTTACGGTAACATTGACTGTTTTAAACATGGGCAGAGGGTAACTCATAAAATAACATAGAATTTGTAATGAGAGTCCCTTTCCTTTGTTTACGATCCGGACTCAATCTCTAGATTGCGAGATCTATCTGATGGCTTATATTGTTAGCAAAAATAATAAGTATAAGCTTCTGAGCATCTGCGAGGTTCACTGATACTAATATTGTGTTGCACTGGTGTTTTTAGGTATGAACCATTTACAAAATCAGAGATGGATCAATCACAGTTGATCAGTCTGTTGAACTTTCTTAATCATCGCCTTAAAACTAACATATAATGCAAGTCATATTTTACAAAGCATATTTCAGAACTATATTCAGCATATTATTTGTTTTTCAAACTAATGTATAAATGTCCATCAGAAAACCTAGTTGTGTGCAACCTTTCGTAAAAATACACTATTTTGATTTTAAACGATTTTAGTATAAAACATTTGGATCAGCAAAGGCAATTTTCACCTTATGTGCCATATCCGTGCACAAAAATAATGAAGGATGTCCGAGATATGCATGAACATAATCTGATAATGCATGCTGGTGTTTGTTAAATAAAGCGCCACCTTCGTGTTGCAACAGTTTAAAATTCTCTTTGACTGGAGGCTAGCGTGGGATATAATATGAATAAATATGTTTTATAAAAGAACAGACGAAGGGCAAGAAAAAACATGAGGAAGAGAAACGTGTGTGAGTAATTTATCGAAAAACTTATATATGACACATGGAAATGACACACAAAAAGCGAATATGGAAAAATGTATAACGAACAATGAACGTACGAAGATAACTCAATAGCAAGAAATGGAAAGAAGGAAATTGATAAAAGTGAAATAAAACAATTATTATTATCATTATATATATATATATATATATATATATATATATATATATATATATATAGAGAGAGAGAGAGAGAGAGAGAGAGAGAGAGAGAGAGAGAGAGAGAGAGAGAGAGAGAGAGAGAGAGAGAGAGAGAGAGAGAGTACAAGAACAAGAAAAGGAGCCGAGAAAGAGAGAGATAGAGGGAGGGGGGAGGGTATAAAGGTTCAATTTCAGGATTCTAATAGGACTGCTCTTTGTGCAGGGATAACACCGGTATTGCTGCCCCTGCCTCGCAATCATCCTCTCTCTCTTTCTCGCTCTCGCTCTCTCTCTCTCAACCTCGCTATCTCTCTCTCTCTCTCTCCACACACACAACCATAGATGCAAACCACCACTAGTCTATCAAACTTTAGCCATTCAGTTTAGTTTCCCTTTGTTTTACTATAATTTCATTTGGTCAGATATTTGGCCTTCAATTCGTCTTCAAGTTTTCTGTAAAATATTATTCCCTGCTCTTCTATTATTATTTTTCCTAGCTAGATAATTCTAATATAATATTACATATAAATATTCCTTTGAATTACAACTCTTACGATGTTATTGTCCTCCCCCATTATAATCCCCGATCATTCCTTTAATCTTTTAAAATCTTTCATGACTAGATCTTCCGCAAAATCAATCGCTCACACATTCTTTCTTTCTTTCTCTCTCTCTCTATCTCTCTCTCTGAAACCATCTGCCAGCGAGAGTGGTGGAGAGCGACACAATTAAAGTTTTCAAGGAGGCTAGACCTCTATGGAATATAGAAACAAAAAGAACTGTTCTAGATTTAAGGTCAGACTGCCTAGCAAGGACCGCGAGTTCTATGTGGTCTGTGTATATATGTACCTCTGTGTAACGCTCTCTCCCTCCAAAGATCTGGGTGCATTGGAAGGATCTGAATAGGAGCTTCATCTTTCCTTCTTTCTCACACCCGCTACCCACCTCTATCTTTAATATTCTCTCTCACACATCGTCTCTAATCCACTACGTTCTATATTGCGTTCTGCGGAATTCATATTATTATTTTTGTTTTGTTTTATAAAGAAATTTACTTAATGTCTTTCAGCTATTCCTTTGTGCATTTCTCGCACTTTTCTCCATCACTACTTGCTTACGTAGCCCTACTGTATATTCCATGCAGTATTAAACTCGCTCTCACACACACACACACACACACACACACACACACACACACACACACACACACACACACACACACACACACACACACACACACACACACACACACACACACACACACACACTGTGTAGAATTCATTAATGGGTAAAAGTACAGAGGTTCGGCTAAGCCATTATAATCCCACTATTATGTTTTAGAAAAGGATCTACAAACAATTATTTATTTTGCATTTGGATATTCTCAGTGGTGGATGGGACTCGTTAGCCTTGGTCGGCAACTCATCTAGAGGAGACAACCTTATACAAATCCGGGTGGATGAGACTCGTCAGCCTTGGTTGGCAACCTGTCTAGGGGAGTAAACCTGATACAAATCCGTACTGCTTACCTAAGGGTAAGGCAGGTTAGTGGATGGATTAGCCGAACACCACTGTAGAAAAATAGTGCTAACAAGATACATATAGGGCCTCGGAGTCGGACGGATCCTAAATTGAGTGGTCAATCCTGGAAGTCCTTCACTAAACTGGCTCGGGTTGTCCCTCTCACAGGGAATAGGTCCGCTTTGGGGCATTCTGTGTATGGCCACCCTCGTAAGGGGAGTAAGGCGTCCGGCAATAGATAGATAGATAGATAGATGTTCTCAGTAACAACGAATTACATTTTACAAGCAGATACAAAAATAGAAAAAGAATAAGAACTATTTTTTGGAATACAACGTGTCAGTTTAATTGGGTAAAAATTATAAGTTCACGACAAAGGATAATTACACAAGCTTGATCATCGAAAAATATGGCAAATCCCTCACTAGCCGCTCAAATTAGTATGACCGAACAGTTTTGAGGACAATAGTTGATCCTATGATAATTATCTTGAAATGAGGCACAAACTTTTCGAGGCCAACCAAAAGCTTACATGTGTTTAACGATGCCATTCAAGATCTGTATAAAGGAACTGCAAGTAATATAAACTATATAGATTGGGTTGGGCAATATTTCGTATGGTCATGATGGCCAAAACCGAGCTATCAAATTAATAGAATATAAAATGCAGAACATTTAGCTTCTGTGATCCCTATTGCCACATTCTTCAGTGAAAAGATAGAGGGGAAGTGGCAGAAATATAAAATATGAATGTTTGTTTATGTCGCAACCTTCTCAGCTAGAATTGCGGGGATGTCTGAGTAGCATAATCCCAATGCTTGGCAGGGTTTACACACGCTAGTTACTTCTTCTTTTACCACTACCTTGATGGTGAGGGTTGATCTTATCCAAAGTTAGGTGTGGCATCTTTTACCTAACCTTAGTCGTTTATGTCTGTCTCTTTTACTGTCCCACCTTTATTTTGGGTGGCAGGGGGCTAGGAATACTCCTCCACTTGCAAAATTTTCCTGCTCGACGAGACAGAGTAAGGGGCGAGTGAACATGAAAGTGGTCCAAGACCCTCAGAAATGGAACTTTAAATGTAGTTTCTGTTCGGGTTCTGTCCAAAGTCGGCCACCCCATGCTATGGGGGATGTAGTATAAACATTCATTCAAACGTTGATGGTAATTAATTTTTTTACTATCCTTAGCTAATCTATCCAAACCTCGATTATCCTAATATAAATAACGCTTAAATTTAGAAAGGTTATGTAATATTATGTTGGGTTGGATTTGAATAAGCTACCGTGCTCTTCCTGGTAACACAAAAGTAACACGATCGTAAGAACGCCCCTAGATTCTGGAATACTTATCTGGGATTTTCTTGGTGAGGAAGATATGAACTACAAAACATTATGTTACCATACATTCTTTATTTACGTATTCGCACTAGCCCAAATACTCAGGAGAACATGGTAGCTGAACTTCATTGGCATGCAGATACAAACTAAATTAAAGCTAGTGAAAAGTATTGTGTGTGTGTGTGTGTGTGTGTGTGTGTGTGTTTGCACACACACATGTATATATATATAAAGTATATCTCACGAATGCACATGAGCCGAGCTAGAACCACTGTCAGTCAGGACGAGTGTCCATGCTTTAATTAATACAATACACCACAGCGTGATAAAGTATAGCTAACCTTTTCGTATTTATATTAAGGAGAAGACAGAGTATAAACACATTTAGTACCTCATGTGTATTTATATTAAGGAGAAGACAGAGTATAAACACATTTAGTACCTCATGTGTATTTGTGAGATATTCTTAATAGTTATGACTCTAGTGTTTGGCTGTGCGAGTTTTTATTGGAAATCACTTCAGCCCAAGTTGCGTGGGGATAGTTGTAAATAATCCCTGTATGGTACTCTCGCATATACTGTAGGTCCTACGACCTGTATATGAAATTAAATATTTTGTTAAAGTAAGATATTTCCTTCTCCTTAACATATATAAGAAAAGGTTAGCTATTCTTTATCACACCGTAGTGTAGTGGATTATAGCATGGGCACTAGTCCTGACTGTCGGTAGTTCGAGCCCATCTGAGAGTATATAAAACAAATTATATCTATCTATCTATCTATATTATATATATATATATATATATATATATATATATATATATATATATATATATATAATTATAGAGAGAGAGAGAGAGAGAGAGAGAGAGAGAGAGAGAGAGAGAGAGAGAGAGAGAGATAACTATATATACATACAAATATACAGTAAACAAGGAATAAGGGATGTGTATCTAAAGAGATGGTTGTATCTGAAAAGACTAGTGTGTGTGTGTGTGTGTGTGTGTGTGTGTGTGTGTGTAGGGGGCGGATGGAGTGGAGAAATCTATTCAAAAGAAATCCTTTGTTTTAGCATATTACTAAGAAACACCAAGACAAGAGTTTCTAATCACATATTTCCCAATAACTCTGTTGACGGAGGAAGAAGAGGATGCGATGAAATTATTAGAACATGGAAAATTAGTAATGTTACACTGAATATACATATATGGAGAGATTAATTGAGGTGTCCTCCTCGAAATTATGTCATTACTATATCACTACACTATAGGCTACATTGTCATAGCAACATTATATGAGGTTAAGACAAACTGTAATATCTCCTATTTCTCCCATACAAAAATCACTGTCCGTTGAATCAACATATAAATAAACACATTACTTGTAGTTTCAGAACACACTTTTTAAAGACCAATACTCCAAGAGAAGTTAGTCATAAAGGACATTTGGAGATCGTAAGGGAAATGTTCACCATACAGCAGATGTATTTGATTGATGGATCACTTTGAAAACTTAATGCAATATATGCATCAATACAGAAAGGATTGTCATGCGTTTGCAATATTGAGATGGTAGGGAGTATTTAGATAGGTATACATGCATGTATGTATATACTCAGGCCCAATCCCCACTTTTCCTTTTTTTCAAGTTTTTCTTTTTATTTTATTTGTATTTTTTTTTTGGAGGGGGGAGGGGGGGCGGTAGCCGACTCACGACAGAGCCCGAATAGGGACAACACAACAAAAAAACAATGAACAAACAAAAACAAAATACAAACTTACACACATCCAGGTCATCCAGGAGAAGACCCAGAGACCAGCACTCCCCCGGCCCCCGACCAGCCGGAGAGGTTCCGATCTCAGCAGACAGACATGCAGCGAAGCCCTACCACTACAAGCCTGCCCACCACACTTCTAGGCGCATCCTTCATATAAACCGTCTCCCCAGGCCAGGCGCCTGATGGACTATTATCTATACTAGTCCAACTTGCGCCCGACCCCTTCCCCCAAATGACCACGTGTTCACTCATCTATTCACAAGCATAGGTGATAACACTAAACGAGTATAGTAAAACAAAATAGGGTGGAGATGTGTAATTGAATAACGCAAATGAGGGGTGAGAAGGGAATGAATTGAAATTAATTAAAAGCAACATAAGCTAAATGAGGGAAGGATTTATTAAAGATGCATGCATGAAACCACAAGACTAATGAATTAATGAGGGAACGGAGGAGAGAACAGAGAAGGAAACAGAGAGAGAGGAAGAAAGAGGGGGGAATACAAATGACTGAAGAAAGAAAGGGGGAGACGGGGAACGGAAGGAAGGGACGGAAATAGGGCTCGATAAAATAAACACAAATAATGGAAAAAACAAAAACAAAGACCAAACAAGATGTAATAGAGAGGAATAGAAGACATGAGTAAAATCAATTGATCAATTAAAGGAAAAGGAAGCTAGTGAATTAATTATAGAAAGAACAGGTGGGGAATAGTAATGCAAATCATGAATATAACTGACGGACAAACATGAAAAAAATGCATAATTGAATAAAAGAGAAAATTTGAATAACAAAAATGAATTTAGAATAAATATACATTGACTAAAACATTGAGCATAGGCAGAGAACATTGATAACACGAAAAATGAATCAATAATTTAGGACAAAATCATCAGTGATATACAGTATAGAAAAATGAAGAAATACATAATTAAAAAAGAAAAAGAAAATGGAAAGTCGAAGAGAGGACTTTAGGAAAAATGAAGAAAGGCAAACTGATGGATGGAAAAGAAAAACGGGAAGATGAAGGAATTACTGAAAATAGCACCAATAATGTATTCCAAAAATAATTCAACAACCGGCACATTTACACTGGAAACACGCATTTGTGAATTAGGGGAACAGAGGAGACACATTAATAAACAAAAACGAAGAAGAATAGGGGAATTAAGGGTGACAATGAAGGGGACAGAACAAACATATACAAGAAATAAGTACAATTAATGAAGAGGAACTAGAACGGAAGGAAGAAGTGAAGTTAAACTAAAAAGAAAGAGGAAAACGCGAATATAAACAACAACAAATAAATGAAAAACTAAATGTTACGAAATACGATAAAAGGAATGACAAGGAATTAATGAAGATAATCATGGAGGAAGGAAGACGAATAGAGCAAGACTAGAGAAAGACACAAAAAACAACAAATCACGAAGGTAAGAATGAAGGAATAAACGGAAGGACTGCATGAAAAAAGGATAATAACAATGTAGGAAATTAAATAAAGGAGGAAAGACGAATGAAGATGAATAAAGGAAGAAGTGAAATATAATGAAGGAAGGGTAATGAAGGAAGGAAGGGGTAAGAGAATGAAAGAAATATTGGGGGATGCAGGAAGGTGTAAACGAGGAAGAATACTGATGCAATATAAGGAGTGAATTGATGATGAGGAAGGAAGGAAATAGAATGAAAGGAACAATATGAAGGGAAGGAAGGAAGGAAGGAAAAGGCACGACAGACACACGAGAAGTAACAAAGGAGTACAAAGGAGTACAAAGGAAATCAAGCAACAACAGATCTAGTGACCCTTCTAGGTTGCTTGTCCTCCAAAACACTGAGGATCAAGTGTCCAAACAGTGGTTTAGAGTGGGTAAGGGAACATTGGAAAGGGAATTACTGCCCTGGAACTAATGTCCGTGGCAGGATTAGGAAGTTAGTAGGGGACAGAGGGGTTAGTAACTGAGGGGGGGATAAAATAAAGTTATTCATTTACAAACGCAGTCAGTCGCGGGTTTGATGCGAGATATTTGTCTAGGCGGAGTTTAAATGAATCAACGGTGATGCAGTCTATAACGTTTCGGGGAAGCCCATTCCACAAGTTGACAACTCGATTGAAGAAGAAATTCTTAGATTCGTGTGAGTTAAAAGATTTACCAATAATTTTGCAACCGTTTCCCCGCGTGTAATTAGATTGGTCGATAGTGAAGTACTTACTACAGTTCATATTGTCGATGCCTTTGATGATTTTGAACACTTGAATTAAGTCACCTCTTAATCTGCGCTGGGTTAAAGGAAATAGATTTAATTCTCTAAGACGCTCTTCGTATGGTTTGTTCTTTAGGCTAGGTATAATTTTGGTAACTCTACGTTGAACTCGTTCTAGCTTGTTATATCTTTTTGGTAATAAGGGCACCAGGATTGAACGCAGTATTCCAGAAGAGGGCGGACTAAGGAATTGTAAAGGGTTAGGATAACTTCTTTGGATTTATGCTCAAATGACCTGCCTATAAAGCCAATGATTTTGTTTGCCTTCTTAACAACTTCTGAACATTGTTGACTCGGTTTTAGGTTACTCGATAGTGTTACTCCCAGATCGGAGGAAGGAAGGTAAATAAGGGCATGGGTGAATATAGAATGAAGGAATAAGAGAAGAAAGAACATTGGAAGAGACGACAAAGGGTGTAAGATAAATGAATGGAGAGGAACAAATTAAGGAAGGATGATTAATGAAGAAACGATGGAGTATGAATGAAGAGGAAGGAGAGAATGAGGGAACTGTAATGAATGATTGACGGTAAACTGTTGAATGCAGAGTAATTAAGAACATATAGAAAGAAAGAAGTGAACATAAAAGTTAATATGACGTGCGATAAAGAAAGGCAGGAGATTGAAGACAACTCTAAAATAATTATAGTCACTGAAGGAAGGAAGGAAGGAGGTAACATGAGATGAGCAATAAAGATGACAAATTAAGGAAAATCGATGGAGAAATTAGAAACATGAAAGAATAATGGCAAAAGGAAAGGAAAGGGAAAAATAAATTAATGCAAGAACAGGTACAATAAAGGCATACAGGACAAAGTTAAATTAAAGAAGCAAAGTACAAACAATTCAGAATGGTATGAGTGAATGAAAGAAAAAGTGGGAGTTCAAGAAAATAAAATTTAATATAGAATGAGAGATTAGTGAAGTACGTAAGGAAAATAAGGTTTTGAAAATAGGGGAATCACTGAAATAATGAAAGATAATGAAACAAGGAATGAAGGTGAATGAAGGAATACATTAAAGTGAATGAATTAAAATTAAGGAGAATACGTGAATAAATAAAAGATAGTTAAGGACAGAAGGAAACATTCATTGATTAAAGGAGAATGCATAAGTAAATGAAGCTAAATGAATGAAGGAAAGAATACAAATATATATTATTGGGAATGAGTCAACTAAAAAACAGAAAACAATATGAATGACTAAATGAAGTAAAACAAATTAAAAGAGAATGAAAATAAAGGCATGAAATAGCATGAAGGTGAATGAATAAGAATGAAGGCATGCAGGAGAGTGAATGAGAATGAAGGCATAAAGGAGAGTGAATGAGCATGAAGGCGAGTGAATGAGAATGAAGACCCACTGCACCACAGGCCCGGCTTAAAGCAACTTGCCTGCTTAACTTCAAAACTAATTTGCGGAACATCATGAAACTTGATGTACTAATTTGTCGAGTCTCCGAGCCCCTCCCTCAATCTCTCTCTCTCTCTCTCTCTCTCTCTCTATCTCTCTCTCTCTCTCTCTATCTCTCTCTCTCTCTCTCTCTCTCCCTCTCGTTATTTTCTTATTAAAAACATTTATAACTCATTATCGACAGACAAGCATTTTTTCTGTCTAACATTATATAATTATATAATATATATATATATATATATATATATATTATATTAGATATATATATATATATATATTAATATATATATATTATATACTGTATATAGATATAACGATATATATTTGGTATCAACAAAGACGGGGAGCGTACGCACCCATATACACCTCTTTCTCTTTACCTCGCTCTCGCTCTCTCTCTCTCTCTCTCTATTAAGGGCCTAACTTGTACCAATACCAAGGGAGAGATACTATTGGTTGTCATGACTCCCTCACTATATATCTAGCTATCTATTTATCTACAAAACCTCTCTCTCTCTCTCTCTCTCTCTCTCTCTCTCTCTCTCTCTCTCTCTCTAACTATGGCCTCAATAACCGTTGATGTAATGAAGAATGTGAAGTGTCCCTCATATGATTGTAATATATTTGTGGTACTATTATTGCATAATAATTTATGTAGTTCGAAATATTAGTCACATGTAATATTTGTATTCAGCTAACTATGATCTCAATAACCATTGATGTAAGAAAACATGAATGGTCTCCTCATATGATTGCACTAGTTTTGTAGTGCTATTATTTACCTGTCAATTAATAATTCAGTCATTTTTTTTTTTATTTTTTTTTTCATGAGCACGTTGGCCTATATACTGTACAGCACATGAGGCAATCAAATGAGGAAACTATAATAACACCAGACGACGATACTGTTATTACAATAGAATAATGGTTCTTTGAGCAGTATGTATTGCCTTGCCAGTGGTTGTCCCCTTATTATTATTATTATTTTATTATTATTATTGAAATACCACAGGAACAAAAATTCCTGGGAGCGAAACTTCCACCCCCAACGAGATCCCTCTCTTTCTACCACCTCCCTCCACATGTTACACGTCTCGTTAATCACAGTCTTCTAACATACAAATCACATTTCCTTACCCCCTGACATTCTTGAAATACCCACTAAGTATATTCAATCTCACAATCACACGCTTTAAAAAAAAAAAAAAAAAAAAAAAAAAAAAAAAAAAAAAAAAAAGATTCGCCACAAACCAAAGATACCCCTATACAACGACGACACAACAAATACACGAATACACAAACACACTACCATTAAATGTCCGACTCCATAGACAAGCAACACAAATATGGCACAAACTAGAACTATCACAAGACCCAACTCTAGAGAAAATTAAGGAATATTATGCACAACAACCAAATTTAAGATTCAACAACTGGTTTAAAAGCAGTCTAAATAAAATAAACACAGAAGATGAACCACAGCCAATTTATTAAAGGAAAAAAAGAGGAAAAAAGAACAGGGAGGGAAAAAAGAAAATAAACAAACAAACACACAGTTTATGTTCAGCATATTAAGTGTTGGTTGACGACCGTTTGACTTCAATGTTCTCTCCGAGTGGTAGTCCCTGGAAACGAGTGCATTATTTGAAGCTTCATTCGGTGTTTAATCAATTCTTGACAATAATTGTATTCAGCTAACTATGATCTCAATAACCATTGATGTAATGAAAATATGAATAGTCTCCTCATACGATTGCACTAGTTCTGTAGTGCTATTATTTACAACCTGTCAATTAATAATTCAGTCACTACAAGCTTGCTTGCTTTTTTTTTTTTTTTTTTTTTTTTTTTTTTTTTTTAGAGATACGTATATACAGACCATGTGACAATTAAATGAGGAAACTATAATAACACATCTGAATAATGCCAACCTGATTTATAAACACAAATATGAATGTAACCAGAAGACGATGCTGTTGTTTCAGTGGAATAATGGCTCTTTGAGCAGTATGTATCGCCTTACTAGTGGTTGTCCCCTCACAGGATGGGGGGCGCTGCTCAATAAACTCGCCCCTCGGGGCAAAATCAAAATCAAATCTCTCTCTCTCTCTCTCTCTCTCTCTCTCTCTCTCGCTCGCTCGCTCGCTCGCTCTCGCTCTCGCTCTCTCTCTCTCTCTCTCTCTCTCTCTCTCTCTCTCATCTATTAAGGTGCTTACATGTAGGTTAGTACTGGTTGCATGACTCCCTCTCTATGTATCTATTTGTCTGTTTATATACCAAACGTTTATATAGTAGATAGATAGATAGATAGATAGATATAGATAGATAGATAGATAGATAGAGATAGATAGATATTGTTACGACCGGGGCTACGAATAAAACGAGGGCACTTAATGATTGGACTAGTAATAGGGCACTATGCAACAACGGTACGCTAAATCCAAACCCTCGAACTTATATGCCGGCGAACAAAAACACCTATACCTTCCAGAGTTAATCTGCGATAACGGGGTATCCTTAACTGGGCATAAATGTACTCTACTTCAGGCTAACCTACACTGGTATAGCCTGATAACAAACAGGATGCAAGTTACGTTAAAATGCATAAAAAGGAATCTATGAAAAGATCAATTAAATCACTGCAAGTTTTAATACAATAAAAAGATGCTTCAATACAGTTACTCTAAGCAACAATAAACTCTTCACTCCTATCTGAAAGAAAGTGAAGTATAGTCCTACAGCATAGACCTGGAAACTTCTGAAGAAAGTCTGATGCTCATAAAATGCTTGTATCTTAAACTATATAATGGCAGGAGGCAGGACACCACACGTGTAAATGGAATACACTAAAAGATAGGACATATAATGTTAACTGACACGAGAATACTATAAATGCGCAACGGTAGCAATGCTCGACACTAAAAGAAGTACTTCCTCATCAACGAAACAGTCTGCTATGGTTGCGTAACTCAACAACAACCTAGACTAATAAATGCTGTGAATAATAATGCGTACATATCAAAGAGCTTCTATTAAATACTAATATGTGTCTACTCGATTAATAATGTCTAGCTGGAATACTCTAGGTAAGGAACGGTGGTTGAGCAAGACAGGCTCGTAGCCTAGCGATGTCCTTAAGACTGTATCCTTTAAATTACGTTAATTGACTAGGGTGCTCTCTTGATAGATCCAGATCACAAGTATCTGGTTCTATCCTGGCGACCCTCTAAAGACAAGCAAAGAGGCAGCAAAGTGTGGAACTGGAACAGGCTAAAACCCTCAGTCAACACAATGCTGCACTCGTAAAGAACGCAAGCGAAAAGACAACACAGGCTACCACAGGACCGGTCGAAGTCGTGTAGGTATAAGCAAACCATACACACATCGGGGACAACGACTACAGTTACCTTATCCCAGTCTAGCATTAAATAAAAGAGCAGAAACACTAAATCAATAATGGAGACACACTAAGTTCCCAACCTCTACTAACTAAGAACCCTCAAAACCTATTCTAAGTACATGTAAATATCTCAGAGGACGGGGCATACAATACAATGGGCCGGCTATGGAAACCGTATGCAGAACCCAAGGGGACAAGTAATTGAATAAAGGTGAGAAGCAATGGAAAGAAGAAGGTCAGAGAGAGAGACAATGGTAAAGGGAGTGATCGGGAGAGAGTATGCAAAGGGATGTTAGAAGCATGCGCGCCTAGCCTGTCCTGAGGAGAACAGCTCCTGTGGACCCTGATGCAGGAGGCAAGTCACACAGGAGCCCACAAAGGCGCGATGGTCGGCCAATCACGGGCCGATACGTCACAAGGCAGCAGGCCCCTAGGACGCGCCAGGAACCGCCAGCCAATCAAAGGCGAGGGAAAGCCCGCGGGAAAACTCCTCCGAGTGAGGCAGCACATACATACACACGTACATATTACCACCACGCTCTCGCCTCTCTCTCTCTCTCTCTCTCCTCAACTCTACACAATGCATCTTATATTCTACTAATGATATAAAATACTTCCCGTTGTCACAGACGAAAACAAAGACCACCACTGGACTGTCTGTGACAATGCGAGCACAAGGAAAGAAAGAACAACATTCTCGGATAACTGTAGCCCATTTCGATGTCCCTGGCGAGCGCAGGTGGCTAACGAGAGGCGATTCTGCCCACGCTGGTAGACGTCACAATATAATTCCATATAATCATGTAGTCAAATTTTCCCGAATTTCTTTTAAATTTTTTTTTTCCAATGGAGATGAGACCTGCATAATATACCCAACACAGCTCAGCCTATTTCCCATTAAAATCAGTACTGTATATATTCAAACAGCGCCAACTTAACTAACCAAGCTAAATGCCAGACTAGACGAAATCACTATAACCAATGATTTTATATAATTTTTGTTGTGTCATACACCTTTCATGTTCCCCCGCCACCCCTTGTAGTTACGTTTACAGTGAGTTTAAGGGGGGTCACCGGCTTGTTTTATCTTTCTCTCCTTTTCTCTCTTTCCTTGACTCGTATCCATTCGGCCCCATTCAGCCAACTGTTTTAAGACATTTATCCCTATCCAGATGTCGATTTCTTCCTGGCGAGCGATAACGAGCCAACATTGTATGGAGAAATCCGGCTTCGCCGGGGACATTTTTCTATCGAAAAATGTACAAATTTAGCTTCCTGTCAAAACAAAAATATATATGCTGGCTCGCTACCACTCGCCATGAAAATATTGACACCTGGATGGGGGTAAACGCCTTAAAACAGTAGGCT
Organism: Paralithodes platypus; assembly: GCA_032716605.1. Taxonomy (NCBI): domain Eukaryota; kingdom Metazoa; phylum Arthropoda; class Malacostraca; order Decapoda; family Lithodidae; genus Paralithodes; species Paralithodes platypus. The sequence continues at coordinate 14,238,826 of CM064554.1, forward strand.
GAATGGGGCCGAATATATACAAGCAAAAGAGAGAGGGCGAGAAAGAGAAGAACAGTGATTTAAGCTCCCTTAAGGCACTGATTACGATCAACTGGTATAAGCGGTCTACTGATTGAATTGATTGGTTACCGGCACGATAACAAATAATTATATAAAATATACTACGCTGTTATATATTATGGGTTTAAAAATAAAGTATGAAAGGGGTATCTAAAGTGTCCATAATAACACACGGAATACACTTATAAAGGTATATTAAAAGTAAACAAAAATTATACCCATCAAATAATTATAAGGATATAAATTGATATCACTATCAATATATTCAATTACTACGTTATGCCCTTGATGTGTACAATATAAACAAAGAAAAAAGTCCATTGTATTATTAAATATTGTTCCCACTTCAAAGGAATATTACCTTGTTCAGTTTTCAGTGTTGGTTGGAATATTTAACATTTATTACGATTTTTACACCAACCAACCTCGCATCTAAACTCAATTAATGAAATCAACAAATTCATGTGGCACTCAGAGGACTCGAACCCAGGACACTCTCATCGAAATTCCACGCACTATGCATTACGCTATGAAGACAGTTAAAGAAATATGGACAACCCTACGATTTAAAAAAAAAACATCCTATAGATCCCCCTTCTAGATTAATTTGTAAATTTTTCAGTAGAAAAATTTCCCGGCCGAAGGCCGGTTCTTCCAACATTACAGGCTCACTATCGTTCGCCAGGGGAAAAAATCGACACCTAAATAGCACGAAAGGTCTAAATATTTATCTGAGCATGTACAGTCGCGCTAATAAGTCCTCTCCCAGCTGTCATTACGTTTGGCTTGCTCTGTGCTGTATTAATGTCTGTCAGATGTTGAATAGGGTGGGTAAGTGCAGGAACATATTGGTATATTTCACTCGATATGAAGAAATGAAGCTTAGATATTGTTGATACTAATTATTGATCAAAAATTACTTGGTGCCGAGTCATCACTTATTAGCGCGATTGTACATAATTATATTCCAACTGCGTTTTGGTAGCCTAATGTATAGACGAATGGAAGGAGTAATTAATGGGGCACTTAACCCTTAGGAAGGCCTCGCTATCTTTTATACATCCTTAACTACTACAAAAAAAAAAAAAAAAAAAAAAAAAAAACATTGCTATAATCTCAAAAGTCCTTGGGACCAGCTAATAAAATAACATTTATATATTACTGTACTCTTACTTCAAAGTGTGAAAACTACTTACTACTTGATTTTCTTAAGTTTTAGGAGGGATGGGCCGGTTTTCTGGACCACTTTCTCCCTCATGTTTAGCCTAATTAGTTTTCAGATGTTAAGATGTTTGCCCCATTAGTTAGTCGATTTTAAGACCTTTCGCCCCATTTCTTCGTCAATATTTAGACCTTTCGTGCTATTTAGGTGTCGATTTTTTTCCCTGGCAAACGATAGTGAGCCTGTAATGTTGGAAGAACCGGCCTTTGGCCGGGAATTTTTTCTACCGAAAAATTTACAAATTAATCTAGAAGGGTGATCTAATGGATACGTTTTTTTTTTATTTGATGGAGGTCTAGGGAGGAAACTAGAAAAATAACGAACACATGCAAAAATCGCCCAAAAAGTGAACCATCTCCCCTTAAGCTACTATGCTAAAGAACTATCTACAACTTCTGAGATAATTAGATCCCAGGATAAACACACTGTGTTTGTGAAAAGATTTCCCCATATTGTAGAGTGAAACCTCTTCAGATAAAATTCCAGCACTGGGTTCGTTTTATATTGATATTCTGTTTTTTATTAATTTCACCACAACACCAAACACCTCCAATGAAATTAATGAAAGCACATATGTGATCCACCGAGATTCGAACCTGGGTTATCACACACAGATTTGTAGACACCTTAACCATTACACCACCAAGACGGTTATCATCGTGTTATATTGGACACTGTCACAACCCGAGCGAGATTACCTTACCGACAAAGAGGCAAATACAAACGTGATTGGAAGTGAGTAGAAACATAATGTACAGTACACCGAGTTGCTGTTTACAAGAAAATTTAGTTTTCTCTCTCTCTCTCTCTATATATATATATATATATATTACTCTGTGTAATAATACTGTGGAACTAAAGGAGAGGGAGGGGGAAGAAAGGGACATAAAATTGATGGTGTTTTGGGGATTAGTGGGAGTGAACGATACGAAGGGGAGGTAAGAAAGGACACAAGAGAGTGAGTTATCTAGACTTACTGACCATACCCACGTTGCGGTTCCAGCGAGGTTGTCAGGACTTTAGTTTAAAAGGAATATTCTGAGAGTTAATATGGGAAGGCATGAACAAATATCAAACAAAATAGAGTCTCCACACGTGGCATTCCCTTCGGTCAATGTCCATAAAATAGATTACTTAGTGATAAAAACTTTCGCAGATTATGGAATCGCCCAATGGAATATAAATATGAAGTTTAAAAGGCAGAAGTGAATTTGCATGCTCTTAACAATTTCCAAACATCTTTAGTATACATGGGCACTCCTTGCGCGAAACAACCCATTTACAGCTGCCAATTCCTTCACTTTAGGCCGGTATCACACGAGAGCGTTTATAGTCAACATTCGATGATCAACATTTTTCTGGCAACATTTCTGGAGGATTTTGCACTGGTGTCGGAAACTAGACTGGTGATAGATGAACTTAGGTAACAGAAAAATATTAAATGTTTACCTGAGCTGCCAGACCATTGTTGAGGATAAATGTTGAGTGAAAAAGTGCTCGTGTGATACTGGCTTTAGGCATGTCATTTTGTTTAGGTATCAATTTTCCACCCAACCATAGCTTTCCTTTGCCTGTAGGTTCGATCGTCGAGCACTACAAAGTCTGTAGGTTTTCCTCTAGAATGATGATGAGTCTTGCAATCGGCTCGACGCGAGTCTGACCTCCCTACCTAGCGGCGCATTGGTTGCCTGCAGGTTATCTCACTGCTTATTAGGCTTCATGAGTTGTTCCGTCATTTCAAACTTATATACAACGCGTTAATAAGTGATGTCTGGGCACCAAGTATGTTTTGATCAATAATTGGTATCAGCAATATCTAAGCTTCAATTCTTCATATCGAGTGAAATATACAAACATGTTCCAACACTTACCCACCCTATTCAACATCTGACAGACATTAATACAGCACAGAGGAAGCCAAACGTAATGATAGCTTGCCACTTATTGAGCTTCTTATTTACCTTACAATTACCACAGGATCATTATGAGGTCACCATCAGGTTTCTTGGTACTACTTTCTAAAACTAGGGAAAACTAGCTTAAGGGGAGATGGGTCGTTTTTCTGGACCCATTTCTCCCTTATGTTTAACCCCATTAGTTTTCAGATGTTAAGATGTTTTCCCCATTAGTTAGTCGATTTTAAGACCTTTCGCCCCATTTCTTCGTCAATATTTAGATTTTTCGTGCTATTTAGGTGTCGATTTTTTCCCTGGCGAACGATAGTGAGCCTGTAATGTTGGAAGTTGTTCCCTGGCGAACGATAGTGAGCCTGTAATGTTGGAAGAACCGGCCTTCGGCCGGTAAATTTTTCTACTGAAAAATGTACAAATTTATCTAGAAGGGGGATCTAATGGATGTTTTTTTTTAAATTTGATGGAGGTCTAGGAAGGAAACTAGAAAAATAACGAACACATGCAAAAATCGCCCAAAAAGTGAATTATCTCCCCTTAAACCATAGATGGACACGATTACCAAGAAAGACATATTTGTGAAGATTATCTCAGTTTACGTGCTTGAGAATGGCTGCACACTTACTGTAGGTACAGACGGGGATCACTGACTGCATGTTATTCCCAGTAGCTTTCCAACTCTTTCATCATTATTACAAAAAGTGAAGACTTAAAATTGTATTTGTTATGATTGATATTTACACACTAATTTAATTACTGTTTAACACAATTAGATATTCTTCTTAAATAATTTACTGTGTTAATGAATATACAGTTACTTACTTAGAGAGGGTTAACAACTATTGAGCTTCAGATTTAATTATGTAGCTGTGATGACTGTTAGTGCTTATCATACAAAGAGAGAGAGACAGAGAGAGAGAGTGAGTGAGTGTGAGAGACAGTTACACAGAGGTACACAGACTTACAGTTACTCAGATGCTCAAACTACACAGACCTTGCGGTGCCTGCTAGGTAGTCCGGCTTTAGTACTATCTAATAGGAGCAGTTTATAGTAGAAGAATAGGACAGCACCCTCCACTCCTCCTGCTAAAATGCCGTACCGGAAAATAGGATGAACTGTGACCCTATGGGCCAGGAAATGCCCAAAAGGAAAGTATGTCTAGAGTATAGAAAGAAATTAGTCTGAAAGGGAAATTACACCTAAATACCTTCCGATTCATTCATATTAATCCAATCTCCATGAGATGTACGTTTCAGTCTCTTCTTAAACGTATCAATTGAATTACAATCGACACCCTCCCTTGGTAAACTATTCCAATCTTAAATCTTTGACCACACTGTATGTGTAGACATTTTGTGTGACATTTTGGCATGACTAGAGAGAATGAGAGGTGCTTTAGATGTGTGGTTTTTGTATGTGTATGAAGGAGACAAAAGGCAGGTTGCCTGTACGAGTGTCTCCCCCAAAGCCATACATGAGTGACAAAGCGAATTTCAAGGGACTTTTGCGTCAAAACGCCTGGACACACGAAGCTTAAAGCAGCTTAAGTCATAGGATGGAGGAAAGACTGATTGCAGGAGAGAGTTCGTGTTCATTTATTGATTAGAAGAAAGACTGATAATATTTGCCAACTCTTGGGTTGGAGAGCTGGACAGAATAGGAGTGGGACTGCGTTGAAAGGCAGGTGGACAAACACAGATATATTGAGATTAACCCTTTGAGTACCAGCGACGTGAGTTATATTTTATTCTAGCTACGTTTGGACGGTATTATGCAGCTTGGGAAGGATCTGTGGTAGTTGAATTGGTAGGTTTGAGTTAGTTCGAATCCTTATTAATGGCTAGAGGTCCTTCCTAATCTGAATCAAATCATCTAATAGTTGCCAAATACGATGAAAAGGGCGTCTCTGGAACTGCATGGATTAATAATAAGTGAATCCCACCATCAGTAGTATTATGTAGTGAGGCATTGTTGGTGGTGCGCTAATTGCTCTCACCGTTCTGAAAGCTTAAGGGAGCCCACCTCGCGTTTTTTTCTCTTTCTCTCCCTCTCTCTTTGGCTTGTATCCAATCGGCCCCATTCAGCCTACTGTTTTAAGACGTTTACCCCCATCCAGGTGTCAATATTTTCCTGGCGAGCGGAAGTGAGCCAGCATATATATATATATATATATATATATATATATATATATATATATATATATATATATATATATATGTTTTGACAAGCTAAATTTGTAAATTTGTCGATAGAAAAATGTCTCCGGCGAAGCCGGATTTCTCCATATAATGCTGGCTCGCTATCGCTCGCCATGAAGAAATCGACACCTGGATGGGGATAAACGTCTTAAAACAGTTGGCTGAATGGGGCCGAATGGATACAAGCCAGGGAAAGAGAGAAAAGGAGAGAAAGATAAACAAAAAACCGGTGACCCCCCTTAAGCCCATACAATCAGCAACTCCCAACACCGCCACAATTACCGCAATCATCATCATCATCAGCGCCGGACTGCCATACGCTCAGTGACTCAAGCCGCTGTCACACGAGCGCTTTTTCCGTCAATTTTTAGATGAGCAAGTTTGTTCTCTTACTATTTTGTGGTTCAGTCACATTGGAATCGGAAACTAGATCGAAGGTAGATTAGGTTAGGCAATATTGTTCGTATACACCTTACATTTTCAAGCTGCTAGACTACAATTGCCCGAAAAAGAAAAAAAAATACTGAAAATACGCTCGTGTGACACCGCTTTCATAACATGCACGGCACAGGCCATATCAATAAGGGAATAATTACGAATAGCGACCCACAAACGTTATAGTTAGCTACATGTATTACGAATAGTGACCCACAAACGTTATAGTTAACTACATGTATTACGAATAGCTACCCACAAACGTTATAGTTAGCTACATGTATTACGAATAGCTACCCACAAACGTTATTGTTAGCTACATGTATTACGAATAGCGACCCACAAACGTTATAGTTAGCTACATGTATTACGAATAGCGACCCACAAACGTTATAGTTAGCTACATGTATTACGAATAGCGACCCACAAACGTTATAGTTAGCTACATGTATTACGAATAGCGACCCACACACGTTATAGTTAGCTACATGTATTACGAATAGCGACCCACAACAGTTATAGTTAGCTACATGTATTACGAATAGCGACCCACAAACGTTATAGTTAGCTACATGTATTACGAATAGCGACCCACAACAGTTATAGTTAGCTACATGTATTACGAATAGCGACCCACAAACGTTATAGTTAGCTACATGTATTACGAATAGCGACCCACACACGTTATAGTTAGCTACATGTATTACGAATAGCGACCCACACACGTTATAGTTAGCTACATGTATTCAGTAATCCGCAAAGTCGGTATCACACGAGCGCTTTTTCACTCAACATTTATCCTCAGCACTGGTCTGGCAGTTTATGAGGTCAACATTTAGTATTTGTATGTTACCCAAATTCATCTATCATCAGTCTAGTTTCCGATACCAGTGCAAAATTATCCAGAAATGCTGCCAGAAAAATGTTGATAATTGAATGTTGACTATAAAAGCTCTCGTGTGATACCGGCTTAACTATGATCCCTCGCCCCCCTGTATATGTTTTACGAGGACATATAAATATTATACTGCTATCGTGTATCTAGGAGGCCAAACACATTAACATGCCGTACGTAGATCAACAACTCGATACGGCAAATATCCACATTACAAAAGTGTAAGTATTTATCTAACTCTCACTCTCTCTCTCTCACACACACGCGCTCACACACTCTGTAAACCTAATTAATTATGTCCTATAGTGTCATTAGGCCAACTTACGACACAATGTTAAATACCAAGAACCTCATAATAGTTTAACGAAATAGTGGCAGGTAGTGCAATTCAGTATTACCTATAATTCCAACAGCAAATGACAAGCTAAATAAATATAGGAGACATCAACAGGTAAGAGTTATACCAGGATAAACCATATATCAAGTTACAAGCGCAATAACTATAATCACATACGAATATATAATCTACAATCACTATACGAAAGGAATACCTGAACACCTCAATTGTTAAAGAAAGGTACTCGCTACACATTCCCAGAATATTTGTTTTTTTATTATATGTGAGGCTCAAACTTTGTATCGAAATAATTCGCCTTTGTATCATAACTGTGGCTTCAGTATACGTCCAGAGATTCAGTCTAGTATTATACCTTAAGGGGAGGCAGGCCGTTTTTCTGGACCCCCTTCTCCCTAATGTTTAGCCCCACTAGTTTTGCGATTATAAGACGTTCGACCCATTAGTTTGGCGATTTTAACACCTTTCGCCCCATTTCGTTGTAAATTTTAAGACCTTTCGTGCCATTTAGGTGTCGATTTTTTCCTGGCGAGCGATAGCGAGCCTGCAATTTTAAGAGGAACCGGCCTCTGGCCGGGAAATTTTTCTACCGAAAAATGCACAAATTTATCTTGAAGGGGGGTCTAGGGGGTGTTTTTCTAAGCTTGATGGAGGTCTAGGGAGGAAACTTTAAAAATATATGAATAAATGAATTAATAGACCAAACAAACGGCCAATCTCCCCTTAAGTTAGAATGTATAGAACAAATCGCTCATGTGATAATTATAAGATCTGCAACATGCATGATGATCGTATAAAGCGAGAAGGGGAGCTATATAGGATAGAGAGGCTATAGTGAATAGAGTCATTAGCGCTGATATCGAGCCGCCCACGCCCTACCCAACATTCCAATTACGCCCACGCCTCACTCCTACACTCGAACATTTTAAGGGGAGTCACCTGCATTTTTTATCTTTCTCTCCTTTTCTCTCTTTCCCTGGTTTGTACTAATTCGGTCCAATTCAGCCAACTGTTTTAAGACGTTTATCCCCATCCAGGTGTCGATTTCTTCTGGCGAGCGATAGCGAACCAGCATTGTATGGAGAAATCCGGCTCCGCCGGAGACATGTTTCTATCGACAAATTTACAAATTTAGCTTCCTGTCAAAACAATAATATATATATATATATGCTGGCTCGCTACCGATCGCCAGGAAAATATTGACACCTGTATGGGGGTAAAAGTCTTAAAACAGTAGGCTAAATGGGACCGAATGGATACAAGCCAAAGAGAGAGGGAGAGAAAGAGAAAACAAGAGAGGTGGGCTCCCCTAATGTGTGATATAAAGCATTTTGTCTCTAATGAAAATTATATTCTACACATTTTATGATTGATAATAAAAACTAATTTTTTAAAAGCTTTACTTATTTCGTATTCATGATAAAGTACATTTATAATATGATCCGTATAAGTATAGCAAACAAAGTCTGACAAATGGGTTCGAATTGTTATTCTTCTGTATTGTTTGGAATATTGTTAATTTTCGTCCATAATTATTTATCATTATAGTAAATAAGAGAACCATGAAACTGGGTTTAAATAAAGCTGGAAGTCACTGCCAGGTTAACGCTTTTGAAATACAAGGACGCATTATACATTATTATTTTATAAACAAATGATTGTAATAACATTTGGAGGGCCCTCTAGTAATTAAGTGATGAAATTTATCCCAAATAATCAATGACTCACAAATTGTTCCTAAACTATGCTCTATTTTTTTCCCCAGCTGATAGTAAATTGAATCCCTTAGTAGCTAATTTATCGATACTTAGTGGAAATTTATGAAACTACTAAGGCTGTGTGTCGTACTAATGCCAAGTTTTCATAATTTACAACATATTTCGCTACAAAATCTACCTTATAGTTGAGTAACAAACATAGAAACATGACAATTTACCCTCAGCTGGACACAAATAGACCATAGTAACAGGTCAACATTAACTAGAAACAAATGGGTCATGGTATATTGATAGGGTTAACTAAAGTGAGCCATTTCAAGCAAGTGGGAGCTTACTTGGTTGTAGGGCACTGATCTGATTATGATCAGCCTCTGGTTCAATCAGAGAGCAGTAATTAACCCTTTCAGACTCCTATGACGCAGAGGTTGCCAGATTAGAAATAAGAAATAGAGTTATCTCACTCTGATAATTACCTTTCCAAAATTAGTTTTCTGCCCACAGCTAACTCAAAGACAACTGCAGAGGTTGAAGTAACTAAACTAAAGGTTTCTAAATACCCCTGATGGTAACAAAGGTTTTAAAGTATCCCTAATAGGCTCAAAATCGCGTCATATGTCGGAGAGGGTTAATGTGATGTGTGTGTGTGTAATAATGTAATTAATAAATTTCACTATAAGAGAGAGAGAGAGAGAGAGAGAGAGAGAGAGAGAGAGAGAGAGAGAGAGAGAGAGAGAGGGGGGGGGGGGGGTTACATACAATGCCTGCACAAGTAGGTGGTACACACAAATATATAAATACAACGTAAGCCAATGAAGGACAGAAAGCCCTGCCTGTAAGGGGAAGTGGCACGCATTTTAATGAAAAAATACAGGGCTTTAAGGGGGGTGACCTGCGTTTTGTTATTTCTGTCCTTTTCTCTCTTTCTCTGGCTTGTATCCATTCGGCCACATTCACCAACTATTTTAAGACGTTTTTCCCCATCTAGGTGTCGATTTCTTCCTGGCGATCGATAGCGAGCCAGCATTATATGAAGAAATCCGGCTTCGCCGGAGACATTTTTCTATCGAAAAATGTACAAATTTATCCTGCTGTCAAACAAAAATTAAAAATACCGCTCACCAGTAAACAAATGACAACTGGATGGGGATAAACGTCTTAAAACAGTAGGCTGAATGGGGCCAAATGGATACAAGCCAGAGAAAGATAGAAAAGGACAGAACCAAAACAGGTCACCCCCTTTAATGAACTATTCCGACACATTCACTTGAACTACATAACTAAGATAGTGTTGTCCCTCCCTTCATGTTCGCTGTCTCAAGTTTATCGTACAGTACAATAGATTATCGTACAGTACAATAGATTATCGTACAGTACAATAGTTTATTGTACAGTACAATAGTTTATCGTACAGTAAAATAGTTTATCGTACAGTAAAATAGTTTATCGTACAGTACAATAGATTATCGTACAGTACAATAGATTATCGTACAGTACAATAGTTTATCGTACAGTACAATAGATTATCGTACAGTACAATAGTTTATCGTACAGTACAATAGTTTATCGTACAGTAAAATAGTTTATCGTACAGTAAAATAGTTTATCGTACAGTACAATAGTTTATCGTACAGTACAATAGTTTATCGTACAGTACAATAGTTTATCGTACAGTACAATAGTTTATCGTACAGTACAATAGTTTGAAATCAATTTGCGAAACATATTGTACAGTGAAAAGGCTCGAACACGAACAAACAACACTTTATGGCAATGTGTTCAAATCAGGCCTGAATTGTACGACAAACTCATTACTATTACATAATTGCTTGTCAGAATGTGTGCAACAATATGACTTTATTACTCATGGAATATTATGTTCCTCAGTTTATCACACACACACACACACACACGTTACAGGGTAGAAGACCCAATTCACGTTCAGACCCTGTCAACTTGGTGTGGGTTGGTTAAGGGAGCCCCACCTCGCTTTTTTCTCTTTCTCTCCCTCTCTCTTTGGCTTGTATCCATTCGGTCCCATTCAGCCTACTGTTTTAAGACGTTTACCCCCATCCAGGTGTCCATATTTTCGTGGCGAGCGGTAGCAAGCCAGCTTGTATATATTTTTATTTTGACAGCAAGCTAAATTTATAAAGTTTTCGATAGAAAAATGTCTCTGGCGAAGCCGGATTTCTCCATACAATGCTGGCTCGCTATCGCTCGCCATGAAGAAATCGACACCTGGATGGGGATAAACGTCTTAAAACAGTTGGCTGAATGGGGCCGAATGGGTACAAACCAGGCAAAGAGAGAAAAGGAGAGAAAGATAAAAAAAACGGTGACCCCCCTTAATTCACCATTTCAGTATAGTATGTTGTTTTTTTTTTTTTTTTTTGTGTTTTTTTTTTTTTATGGGTTGAAGGCGGGCCGGAGGATCCGAAGACCCCTTTTCACCCTGCCGCGTAACCTATTTTACTGTCAGGCGAAACAGAGGCAAGGGGTGTGAAGAGATTGCCCAAACGATCTCCACCAGCCGAGAATCGAACTCGGTCCTCCCGGTTAGAAACCGAGCGCTCTACCAATGTCGCTACTGGTCACCCCCATGACGCATCTTTCTATTCTGGCTAACATCAGACATCCAATTCCAGTTACAATTCTGGCCCCATAATTCATTCCTATGGTGAATAAAACAGCCATTTGATTTGCCAGAAGAAAAAAAAAGAAAAAAACAGAAAAGGAGAGCGCCTTTGTATGCAAAAAAGGGTTAATCAGTGTTGACTAAGATCGTAGGCCAATATTTTTTTTCTAAGCTCACATACTGTCTTCTGTCTTCGTGGTGCGATGCATAAGGTGTTGATTTTCGGTGTGAGCGTCCTGGGTTCGAATCCACGGACTGCCACATGTGTTTGTAAAATTTCATTAAGCGAGTTGGTTGTTGGAAGGAACATAATAATACAGTATTATGTATGTTTGTTGTATGAAAGTAATACTATATATAACGAAAAATTGAATACAAAAATAATTAGTTAGGTGTTAAAATATCAATAGATGAGTTGTAGATAACACTAATTGTTTATTTCAAATGTTTTTAGTTGAACGTAATAAATCGACACCTGGATGGGGATAAACGTCTTAAAGCAGTTTGCTGAATGGGGCCGAATGGATACAAGCCAGGGAAAGAGAAAAAATGAGAGAAAGATACAAAATAAAAAAACGAAACGGTGACTCTCTCTCTCTCCTGAGGATTATGACACAGTTTGTTTTGGCTAACATTAAATGATTTCCTGCAGTTTAAGAAGGCTCTCGAGTAATCAAAGTGGAAACAATGATTTCAATTAACCTCTGTAACTCCTACACAACCTTCCTAATCTTAATAGAATCGTTTAATGATAGGTAAATAAATGTGAATATTATATTATGCGTCCTCGATTAAAGAAAGGATTAGCCCTCTTAGTAAAATGGCGTCAAGGCAATCTTCTACTGGCTATTATCCCTTTGAGTACCAGCGACGTGTGTTATATCATATTCTAGCTATATTTAGGCGATATTATGCAGCTTAGGAAGGATCTGTGGTAGTTAAAAGGGTTGGTTGAGATTGTTGTGAGCCTTACTATTGCTAGAGGTTCTTCCTAAGCTGAATACAATCGTTTAATCATTGTCAGAATATAATTTAAAGAATGCCACCGGTAATGAACGAGTTATTGGGCAATTTTGCTCAATTTGTGAGCGTCCTTCGAGCCAGAGGAATACTTGTGAGCTGTTTACCCTCTCGATATTTTCTAGTTCCTGCCTAGTATAATCATAGTCTAATATTATCCAAAATAAAATTTAATTAATATAACCGAATTGAAAGTGTAAACAATCAAACGACATTATTTATTAACTAACTAATGAATTATTTAGTTTTTTGTTTACTTGTCTCTATTATGACCTACTTGTAATGAAGCCTACGCGCCATTTATCCATCTTTCACATTCGACTCTTGCCGTCCCTCTTTAATACTATATTATATACCTAGCGTTTAATATTACATCTCTCTCTCTCTCTCTCTCTCTCGCTCTCTCTCTGTATTTATATACACTTATTTTCGTCTATATAAGTTAAGTATATCTTACCTACGATCTTACTAACTTGCTTTCCTCAGCACACTTATTATATTAAAGGAAGATATTTTTGTCGTTATATTCATATTTTTCACCAACCAACTTTACTTCTAAACTCAATTAATGAAAACAACAAATACATTTGGCACTCCAAGGACTTGAACCTAGGATACTCACACCGAAATTCCGCGCATCTATGCATTACGCTATCAAGACAGTTTCAAAGCACCTCAATTACGATCATACTACTTATCCACCTCATTTATCGTTTCCCTTTGCACACTCACTCCATCACACACTAAATCTCTCATTCTCTCCCCATCCTCTCGCCCGCGCGCGCGCTCTCTCTCTCTCTCTCTCTCTCTCTCTCTCTCTCTCTCTCTCTCCTCTCTCTCTCTCTCTCTATCTCTCTCTCTCTCTCTCTCTCTCTCTCTCGCTCTCTCTCTCTCTCTCTCTCTCTCTCTCTCTCTCTCTCTCTCTCTCTCTCTCTCTCTCTCTCTCTCTCTCTCTCTCTCTCTCTCATATTCCATCTTCCCTCATTTTCCTCCTCCTCCTCTTCTACGGATCCATTGTGCCGATCTGTTGTTCTATTGTCCTAATCTATTGTCCTGGGCATCCCGTTTGGCCTGGCTGTCCGTCTCACTCCCTCTGTCTCCCTGTCTCATTATTTTGAAGACGGGATTGTGTGTTTGCGCAAGGTAGATATGGTAGAGAGGCAGATTGGGTGAAGAGGGAATGGGATGGGTGGCTATGGTGGGGGAGAGGCAGATTTGGTGAAGAGGGAATGGGAGGGGTGGATATGGTGGGGGAGAGGCAGATTGGGGGAGGAGGGAATGGGAGGGGTGGATATGGTGGGAGGGGTGAGGAGGGAATGGGAGGGGTGGATATGGTGGGGGAGAGGCGGGTTGGGTGAAGAGGGAATGGGAGGGGTGACTATGGTGGGGGAGAGGCAGATTGGGTGAGGAGGGAATGGGAGGGGTGACTATGGTGGGGGAGAGGCAGATTTGGTGAAGAGGGAATGGGAGGGGTGGATATGGTGGGGGAGAGGCAGATTGGGGGAGGAGGGAATGGGAGGGGTGGATATGGTGGGGGAGAGGTTGGATGGGTGAGGAGGGAATGGGAGGGGTAGATATGGTTGGGGAGAGGCGGGTTGGGTGAGGAGGGAAGGGGAGGGGTGGATATGGTGGGGGTGAGGACGGAATGGGAGGGGTGGATATGGTGGGGGATATGGTGGTATGGGTGAGGAGGGAATGGGAGGGGTGGATATGGTGGGGGAGAGGTGGGATGGGTGAGGAGGGAATGGGAGGGGTGGATATGGTGGGGGAGAGGTGGGATGGGTGAGGAGGGAATGGGAGGGGTGGCTAAGGTGGGCGAAAGGCGGGATGGGTGAGGAGGGAATGGGAGGGGTGGCTATGGTGGGGGAGAGGCGAATGGGTGAGGAGGGAATGGGAAGGTGGAAAAGTAGGGAAGGGAGGGAGTAGTGTAAGGGAAAAGGAAAGAAGGGTGTAGAGGGAAAAAACGAGATGGGTAGGAGAGGAAATGGATGGAATAGAGCAAAGTAAAGAATGTCAACAGTGACTGAGGAGTAGAGGGGTGAAGAGATAGAAGAGCGGGACAATAATAGGAAAGATTATATAGACGATAACAAAATATGGGTGGCAGGGAAGAAGGGCAGGAAGTGTATTATGATGAAAACAATAACAGGGAAGATTGGAGGTATATTATGGTGTAAACAATACTAGGAAAGTTTGGAGGTATATTATGGTGTACACGATAACAGGGAAGATTGGAGGTATATTATGGTGTAAACAATACTAGGGAAGATTGGAGGTATATTATGGTGTACACGATAACAGGGAAGATTGGAGGTATATTATGGTGTAAACAATACTAGGGAAGATTGGAGGTATATTATGGTGTACACGATAACAGGGAGATTGGAGGTATATTATGGTGTAAACAATACTAGGGAAGATTGGAGGTATATTATGGTGTAAACAATACTAGGGAAGATTGGAGGTATATTATGGTGTAAACAATACTAGGGAAGATTGGAGGTATATTATGGTGTACACGATAACAGGGAAGATTGGAGGTATATTATGGTGTAAACAATACTAGGGAAGATTGGAGGTATATTATGGTGTAAACAATACTAGGGAAGATTGGAGGTATATTATGGTGTACACGATAACAGGGAAGATTGGAGGTATATTATGGTGTAAACAATACTAGGGAAGATTGGAGGTATATTATGGTGTAAACAATACTAGGGAAGATTGGAGGTATATTATGGTGTACACGATAACAGGGAAGATTGGAGGCATATTATGATGTAAGCATTAACAGAAGATTGGAGGAATATTATGGTGTAAACAATAACAGGGAAGATTGGAGGTATATTATGGTGTAAACAATAACAGAAGATTGGAAGTATATTATGATTTAAACAATAACACTGACGATTGGAAGTGTATTATGGTGAAAACATTAGTAAAGGAGATTGGAGGTATATTATGGTGAACACAATAGTCATGCAAATTGGAGATATATTATGATGAAAACAATAGTCAGGGAGATAATAGGTATATTATGATGTAAACAATAGTGTCGGACAGATATTTAACGTTACATAAACTTACGTAGATACACGGAGTACGCAGAATAAAGGGGGTATCACACTGGGCCAATTCTCGCCATTCTACCGCAAAAAATGGAGCTACCGCCATTCTTCGACACAAATCTCACCGTTTGATGGAGCTAGGATGCTGCCTGCGCTGGATGGGAAGCACCGTCTTTTGACGGAGGTAAATTGTCAGCCTCTTTACAGCTCGCATTTAATCTCATTGATATCTCAAGTATATGACGTCGAAATATATATTTGTCTACACAATTGTGTGTTTTGATTGTGAGAAGGGCTGCGGATAGACATAAACTAAGTGAATTAATGCTAAAATAGCTACACCACTTGCAGCTAAATAACCACTTCCTACCTACGCCACGGCGATTGATACGAAGCGAAAACTTCCTATGTAGCGGGAGCAACTGTTTTTCAGATGCCTATTTACTAAGAATCATTGAACAATATATTTAACCTAGCCTAACCTAACCTGACTTAGTATATTAGTGGACTATTTATGAATGTAAAATGTAAAAATATATTGTAACATTACCAAATTATTGAGATAAATACAGGTCCACCCGCATACACAGGATTATAGCCTACCAAGCATTCTAAAACCTCCGAAAAGTTCAAAATATTTCCTCATATATGCTCCAAATATATAAAATAGTAACGCAAACTTGTAGATTGAGTCATATTGAAATAAAATTGTCTATATAAATCCATATTACTCTAAATTATAGGTGAAACAGCACAATATAACGATCGCTTAGTGCCGAGGTAACGACAGGGGCACCGTCAGGCTGTAGCCTATATATTGCGAAAAACTTCCTCATAGCTACTTATATAAGCTTCAAACGCAAAACATAGCAACACTAGCGTATAGATTGGGTCCTATTACACAACATTTTTCAATATCAATCCATATTATTCTACAGTTTAAGTGAAACACCACAATATAACGCTCGAAATATATATTTTGCTACAAAATTAAGTGTTTTGATTGTGAGAAGGGCTGCTGGTAGACATAAACAATGTTCAAGGTGAATTAATGATTAACTAGCTACACCACTTGCCGCTAAATAACCACTGTTCTATACGCCACGGCGATTGGTATGAATCGAAAACATTCGAAAACCTCCGAAAAGTTCAAAATATTTCCTCATATAAGCTTCAAATATAAAAAATAATTACACTAACGTGTAGATTGAGTCATATTGCATTATAATTGTAGATGTAAATCCATATTACTATACATTACAGTATAGGTGAAACGGACCAATATAGGCTAAGGTCGGACATTGTTATTGTTGTGTTGGAGACTCCCGCACTTGTGCAGCCAGGATGCTTGGCGTGTGTGATAGGATTTGCCAGCGCTACTGGCTGAAAACGGAGACTGGAGATCGGAGAATGGCGAGAATTTGGCCCAGTGTGATACCCACTTAAGATCCTTGCGAAGCTGAGTGTAAAATCTGGCTAGTAAAGAAAGATTGTATGGTGAATGTAACAAGAAGATTACTATGGACAAAGAGGCGCGAGAGAAATAATGAGGGACAAAGAGGGAAGTGATGGACAGAGGTGAATGGTGGAGATAGTAAACAAGAGGGATGAAGGTGGAGAAATGAAACGATAGAGGTATGGGGAAGGGCGTGGGAGAGAGAGAGAGAGAGAGGAATGTTGGTGAGATTGATGAAGGAGATATGATCGGAAGAACGAGGGAGAAAGAGTGTATGGTGGAGACAGTGAGAAAGAGAGGTATGGTGGAGTGAGTGAGGGAGAAGGAGAGGTATGGTGGAGAGAGTGAGGGAGAAGGAGATGTATGGTGGAGTGAGTGAGGGAGAAGGAGTGGTATGGTGGAGTGAATGAGGGAGAAGAAGTATAGTGGAGAGAGTGAGGGAGAAGGCGATGTATGGTGGAGAGAGTGAGGGAGAAGGAGTGGTATGGTGGAGTGAGTGAGGGAGAAGGAGAGGTATGGTGGAGAGAGTGAGGGAGAAGGAAAGGCATGGTGGAGTGAGTGAGGTAGAAAGAGTGGTATGGTGGAGTGAATGAGGGAGAAGGAGAAGTATAGTGGAGAGAGTGAGTGAGGGAGAGGTATGGTGGAGAGAGTGAGGGAGGAGGAGAGGTATGGTGAAAAGAGTGAGGGAGAAACAAGGGTACGATGGAGAGAGTGAGGGAGGAAGGAGAGGTATGGTGGAGTGAGTGAGGAAAGGGTTGTGATACAGGAAACAATAGGGCAGCGATTGCAGACCCCACTCATCATAAGACACAAGGCAGGCTGGGAATTAGCCGTCATGTGTATGTGTGAGTGTGAATGAATCTATATGTGTATGTGTGTGTGTGTGAGTGTGAATGAATCTATATGTGTACGTGTGTATGTGTGAGTGTGAATGAATCTATATGTGTATGTGTGTATGTGTGAGTGTGAATGAATCTATATGTGTATGTGTGTGAGTGTGAATTAATCTATATGTGTATGTGTGTGAAATTCTGTGTTCGTATTTGTTTGGGTGTGCATTATTTACTGTCATATGTTTGTGATAGATTGGGTGTGCTTGAGGTATGCAAGATAATAAACTACATATTGTACACTCGGATACCATAGTCTCTAGCCCACTCATCAATATTCGTGGACTTCACCTATTTCTAACAATGGAAGTAGATATCTGGAAACAAATTTCCTAATATATTTTATTGTATATCAAGTACAAAACTATATATGTTATTTATTGAAAAGCAATTTCTATCCAAAAATCAATCCAGGTAGTTGTAATTGTACAAAGCAAAACACAGGGGGTCCACGATTTCCTATAAGTGGGCTAGAGACTATGGTATCCGAGTGTACCTCAAAATTATGATCAAAATATGCTATGTTTAAGACAATGCATCAGTAAATTGATCGGATATAGCAGGTTTGGTCACTGTGGCTCAAACATACATAGGGTAAACACTGTATTTAAGACGAATATATTTCCATTTGAATTTTAGAAAACTGTGTGTTTATATTGAGTGTAATACTAGTTTCACTTCATCATTCATCACATTATAATTTTATAATATGTAAGCATATTATTATAATAATGTACACGTTTGCAACTGTATTTAAATTAATAATGCAAGCAAATTATAAGCCTGACATATATATAATTATATATATATATATATATATATATATATATATATATATATATAAATATATATATATATATATATATATGTATATATATATATATATATAGATATATATATTTACTGTATATATACATATATTATTACATATATATATATATATACATATATATAGCTAAATAGAGAGAGAGAGAGAGAGAGTTTAAAGATCAGAGTGGTGAAAGAAAATGAGAGAGGAATGCTAAAACATAGCAAGGGAGATAATATATTGCTTGTTTCCTACCGCTCTGCTCTGCTCTTCTATATATTCTTTATATTATTATGGAACAACAGTTTTGTTTCTTTTTCTCTTTCAGAAAACCAATATATCATACTATTGTGTATTATAAATAACCATACTAACAATGACTACAACAACAATACTAGTAATAATAATAATAACAAATACTAATATTAATCATAATATACAAAATAAAAATAACAAGAAAAACAACAATGATGATGATACTGACGATAAAATACATTCGACAATCTAAATCCTCTTCCCACTATTAAAATATACAAATTGTCCAAATTCCGGCGTTCATAGAAACACTATCTTATTAAGTGCCCAATTTCGAGAAAATCAGTTCTCATCTTTGTGAGCTGCCTACGCTGACGGAGGTATGCGCTCTACTGATTGTTATCAAAATTGAATCACTTCTTCCTTGATGAATATCCTATCTACCCACCAAATTTCGTGAACATCGGTTAATAACTATTTGAGATATCTTGTGTATAGACAAACAGACACACAGAGGCAAAAATATGACCTCCGTCTAACTTCACAAGGAGAGTTAATAAGTAGAAGTTACAGTAAAGAATATTATTGAAAGCAAGAACAATAGCTGAAATAATTACTGCAAAAAATATTTTTAGAAGCAAACGAAATATATATAATAATTACCATAAACATATTAATGGAAGTAAATGAAATGGCTAAACATAATACAGTAAACATAATAATGGAAGCAAATTAAATAAAGTAGTTACGGTGCATAATATCACAAGACTAAATTACAATACATGAGTTACTATTGGAATAATAATAATAATAGAAGCAAAAGAAATAACTCAATGAATACACAGAAACTGAAAAATGAAGCAACAAAATAAATATAAACTCAAATAACTATTGCAAACATATTATTGAAAGCATAAAGAGCTAAAAATATCTACCGAAAAATTAATAATGAAAGAAAATTTAATATCTCAAATAAGAATATTAATGACAACACAAAATAATAGCATAAATAATCACCGCAAAAATATTAGCGAAATCAAACGAAATAGCTGAAATAATTAGTCAAAGTTGAATAAAAACGCGAAGGGGAGAATCAATTAGCAAGTCCACTCTCGCCTCATTGACCAGACTGAGGGGAATGATTTGCTCTTTTACTGGGGTTGGCTTTGATTTTTAACACGCACACTCACTCACGCACGCACGCACTCACTCATGCACTCTCACACATACTCACTCTTTTTCACACACACACACACACACACGCAAATACACATGCACACACACGCTAACTCAAGATATCTATTGACATACATATTTAGATAAAGTTTTGAGGTACATCGGTTGTTTAGTTTCAACAGAATACCGTAAGTTATGTTCATGTTATACTTACAGTAAATTAGGAATATTAATTCTACTTTATTATAGGTTTAAGTAATATATTGCAGTTGAAGTGATACTGGCACATGTAGTTTAGCAAGCAACTGTACACCCCTCTCAGTGCAAAAGTGACTTTGGGGTCATCACCAGCTCTCAAATTCCCTGTTTCAAGTTGGCAACACTTCTACAGCACTCCTAGGTCACATTGAAAGACATCACATTACTTATAATATTATCACGTTGGGTGGAGTGTTCCTTCACAGAGATAAATAGTGTTAATCCTTTGAGTACCAGCGACGTGTGATATATTTCATTCAAGCTACATTTAGACGATGTTATGGAACTTAGGATGAATCTGTGGTAGTTACATGGGTTGGTTGAGATGGTTTGAAGCCTTATTATTGCTAGAGGTCCTTCCTAAGCTGAATAAAACCGTCTAATAGTCCCCAGAATACAATGAAAAGGACGTCCGTGGTACTATAGGGGCTAACTTATAGAACACACACAGTTTCACTGAGGTTTAGGGTAGAATCATAGAGTACCAGACACTTGCCGACAAGCTCTCATCATTATAACAGGCAAGGCGGTCATAGCAGAAGTTAAACATCATATCTATTAGAGGAGTTATTTGTTACTTAACACATATAGAACATAGGCTCTTCACACTATACATATTTCAGTTTTCCTTCATATCGAGATATGTTCCTGTTTTACGTTAATAAAGAAGTTAGCTGGCTTCCTGATTATATAATGTTTAATTTCCTATAACTATTTAAGCATTTAAATACTTTATTATGAGAAAGAGATGTTGGCCGCGATATATTTACCATCATTCTTCAATCAACTACAATTCCAGAAGCACCTAGTAATTACCAAAGCTAATAACCTACAACCTCCTCTCCAAGAGAGTAACTAAGAGAGCTATTAAGAAAGGATATTAATACGTAGTCTAGGAATATATCTTAGTTTAGAGGGATGCTTGTGCATGTTAGGGGTCGTTTTGGTTGTGACATAGGCTAACAGTGCACAGTAAGCAAATTATATTTACTCAGTAGAGGTTAAGGTATATTTGCGTAGTCTATAAGTGAAGTATATCAACTGCAATAATTATATATAATTTGTGTAGCTGAGATATATTCTTGTTGTTAATTTGATCTTCCTTCAGTAAAGGTTAACGTAGGTTTGTATATTATTTAAGTGAATTATAACATGGTTTTATATATATATATATACTGTATATATATATATATATATATATTACAGTATATAGATTCAGTATGTGTAGAAGGACCAGATATTTTGGCAAGAGCCCTTACGCTTAGGTAGGGTTGCTTTTCATGTCACTTGTCCATGCAGGACAACAGTGTATAAATTAATGCCGGCCAATTTTGAAGTCTGCTGATTAGTTGTAGGACTGTACTGCAACCTTTTCCTGTGGAATCCTATACTACTGAATAGCCTACAGTTCGGCAGTTTCTAATGATAGCAACAACCATTTTCGAGTGCTACACTAACCACAGAAAATTATTCATCCTTTACACACCATATTTCATTTACTGAGAGGAGTTGTCAAGTTCCAAAACCATGTAAGGCTATTAGTTCTGGTATTTTAAGTATAGACCAGATGTGTGTAATATTGCAGATAGCATAGTCCTCTGAGCTGAATAATTTACTAAAACTGATTTCGTAAAACCAATTTAGACAGAACATTTATCTTTATTGAAGATTGGGTCGTACACGGCGCGAATTTGTCAAAAACAATTATAAACATAATCAACAAAATTAGCTATTAAACTAAAAACTTGAATATGGTTTGGGTATTAATCTTGATTATCCCTCTAATAACAAGTTTAAATCTAAACCGAGTTTATAATGCGAAATATAGAAGTTGCACTACATACCCGAATTAATTTTTTAGATGCTTGCCCGAAAATACATTAGTAGAGTATTCCTATAGTCGGTCAGTTTTCTAATGACAGTAAATTCGATCTTTTTGCAGCTGATTTATCAACTTTGTTTCTATATTCCAACTACTCCCTCTCGGGCATAGGCTGAGAGCCTGTACATTCAACCGTTATGAACGGTGAAGCCCGTGAGGTCTCGTTACAGTCTAGGGGATGAGACATGTGAAGCACTTTTAGCTGAAACCAGCCCCTGCTATCTTGCCTTCGCAGGATGAATGGGGCTTAGTTGCTCACTCACGGCTCGAAGCAGCCCCATCTCTGAAGCTACCTCGCTCTAGTGCTTCACTGTCTCATCTTCTAGACTCGGACCCTCACTCTCAGAACGCCATTTATTTAGGAATGAACTCACTAGGCATTGCACCCCTGTAGCATATTTTGAATAAGAGAATATTCATACAGTGCTATTTTAATGAGGGAACAATGAGGGTATTTATTTGGCGTTTCGGTGGGCTTTGTGGTAATGCAGTGATACTAGTTCAACACAAATTACATCCCAATAATATCTTACCATTGATATATCGGGATTTGAACCAGGGTCCATTGAATTACCAGTCCAGTGACAAGACCACTCCACCACACCTCCCTTACTCTACCGGCGACGCCTCTTTTATTTGATTTCAGCTACATTTAGACAATTTTATTAAGTTTAGTAAAGATATATGGTTGCTAAAAGACATAATTGAGATAGTCCGTAGCCTTTGAATGGGTAGACGTCCTTCTTGAAATGAATATAATTGTCCAATATTTGCCAGAATATAATGAAAAGGACGTCACCGGTAAAGAAGGGGTTAATGGATATATATATATATATATATATATATATATATATATATATATATATATATATATATATATATATATATATATATATATATATATATATATATAAATACTCTGTCTCTCCATCACACGAAAATTGAAGCCTGAATTTCAACATAGACAACAACTTTCGGTGGGATATAATCGTAATATCTGAACAGTCACGATGGGGATAGGGCAATTTACCGTCAGCCTCGGATAAAAACACCCTCATCAATAAAAGATGGATCTTATTAACCCTCTCCGACATATGACGCAATTTTGAGCCTATTAGGGATACTTTAAAGCCTTTATTACCATCAGTTTTTTTTACAAACCTTTAGTTTAGTTACTTCAACCTCTGCAGTTGTCTTTGAGTTAGCTGTGGGCAGAAAACTAATTTTGGAGAGGTAATTATAAGAGTGAGAGAACTCTATTTCTTATTGCTAATCTGGCAACCTCTGCGTCATATATGTCTGAAGGGGTTAAGAGTTGTGGTACACTCTGAAACCCCCCCCCCCCCCTCCCCCACACACACACATTCTTTCATTCACTCAACCTTCTAACACACACACACATTTATTCACTCAACCTTCTAACACACACACACACACACAGACACACACTGGAACATACATATTTGGGTACACACATCGACAAAGTACACACCACACACCCACACCCACACACGCATATGCACACACTTGTGAAAGTACGTCCACAATGTACCCACCTCGCACACATGCACTCCATTGATTATCCAGCTAACACACAAACAAACAAACAAACACACACACACATACACGATTAGCATGTTTCAATTACCAAGAGCGATTAGGGCTCCGATGAAAGATCTATATTAATTAAAGCCCTATCCAATTAAACCCCCACAGTAATACTCCGGTTTGCTTTGGAAATGGACAAAAATAATAATGAGTTGGCCTTTTTCTGTGTATAATTATTTGCTGATAGGCTGACCTCGCTTGGAAGATAATTTGATATGTGGCTGTATATTTAATTTGGGGCTCGAAATTTAATTGCGATATATGTGACTTAATTCGGAAGTCATTTGCATACCACCGTTGAGTTAAATGTTGATGTAAAGTGATCTTGCATTCATTAGCTTTATAGGTCATTAAGCCCTCATAAGTTGATTTATGATATCGTTCGTAATATTACAATAGCTTGTAAGTTATTATTATTATTATTAGTAGTAGTAGTAGTATTATCATTATTATTATTTGTATTATTATCATTATTATTATTGAAGTCCCAATATCATTAAGGTGTTTATTGGGGGTACTTGGCTGAAAAAGAAGAACAAGAGCAGCTTACACGAAACATAGCTTATTTATAAAGACAAAAATATATACAATATACAAATATGTTCTTGCAAAATACATAGAATATACATTGGAGAAACTTATACAACAATGTCTTGGTGTGGTAGCTGGGCTAGAGGAGTCCTCGGGTCGGGTACCGTTAACATATGTATAATTAGCCAGCATAAAATAAATCTATGCATCCTCAATTACTGAAGGAGATTATAGCACGAGATTCTTTGTCTTTATAACATAAAGTCCGCCAAATAGGTTAAAATTTTCCATATTCTGCACATACTAGTGCAAATACGAGTCAATTCCAATTCCAATACCCTCCCATGGTTGCTGGTTACATATCTTTATATATACAGTATATATATAATTTAATTACAGATTAACAAATTGGAGATCACACTCAGCTGCCCAACATCGATGTAGTTGACATAATATTTTAAGAACATAAGGAAACGGGAGTCTGCAAAGAAACGATTGGCCCACACAAGGCAGATCCCTTTCACACCCAACCAATTATATGATAAGCATCAACAGGCCAATGAAATACACGTATAAATCTAAAAGTGTCATACACGATTAATCATAACCATTTACTGTGTATCTGTTAGCGAGAGAGAGAGAGAGAGAGAGAGAGAGAGAGAGAGAGAGAGAGAGAGAGAGAGAGAGAGAGAGAGAAAGAGAGAGAGAGTTGGGAGGCGAGGGAAGGAAAGATTAAAATATGACAAAACGATGTGAAGAGAAGAAGAGAACCACACACACACACACACACACACACACACACAGATACCCACACACAGACACCCACACACAGACACCCACACACAGACACCCACACACAGACACACACACACAGACACACACACACAGACACACACACACAGACACACACATAAACAAAAACTGTGCCATGATCATAGCTCCACTACAGCCACCTCTGGTCCTCCGCGGCCATCCTATATAGCCATTACCAGCGACCATAACAAACACTTTTATAGCCCAATTAATAACCCAATTAAGGGGAATGGGCTGGTTTTCTGTACCACTTTCTCCCTCATGTTTAGCCCATTAGTTTTCAGATGCTATGATGTTTGCCCCATTAGTTAGTCGATTTTAAGACCTTTCGCCCAATTTCTTAGTCAATATTTAGACCTTTCGTGCTATTTAGGTGTCGATTTTTTCCCTGGCGAACGATAGTGCGCCTGTAATGTTGGAAGAATCGGCCTTCGGCCGGGACATTTTTCTAGCGAAAAATGTACAAATTAATCTAGAAGGGGGATCTAATGGATGTTTTTTTCAAATTTGATGGAGGTCTAGGGAGGAAACTAGAAAAATAACGAATACATGCAAAAATCGCCCAAAAAGTGAACCATCTCCCCATTAATACCCCAATATCACTACCTGGGAACCAGTGCTATCCCAAAGTTTCACCTGACTAATTGACGTTTACTGAGGGCTAACTAATAGATAATTAATAGATGCCGGATAGATATTGGCCACTCTTTATCTTCGTACGACGTATTTAGTTAACCCATTCTGTACCGACGACGTGTTTTGTATTTGATTTCAGCTAGATTTAGACGATTTTATGTAGCTTAGGAAGGATTTATGGTAGCTAAAAATATGAATTGAGATAGTCTGTAGCATTTAATTGGTAGACATCATTCCTAAGCTGAATAAACTCGTCCAATAGTAGCCAAAATAGAGTGAAAAGGACGTCAACGGAATAGAAGGGGTTAAGAGTGTTACTGAACACAGATAATACAACATAATTGTAATATGAATCCAGCATAAATCGCCTGTCTTATGTTATTTAGGTGCTAGCATATTATGTGTATATCCGACCTTGATCTACCGCACCTTAAATGTCCGCCATTGTAGTGAGAATTGAGGAGGTTCATGCCCTCTTGGTAATGGCAAACGAGAATATTCAAAGCAAGTTTTGAAGCCGTTCTTTCTATTTTGACATTATTGTCATAATATATGCAACTTTAAAAATATCCTTTTCAAGGTAATTCTATATTGTTTCTTCTCACAATAATTCAAGTCTTAAAACTAAATTTAGCTTATTTAGTACCGTACTAAGTATATTTCCTGAATAGTTTATGAATCATAGTTGTAATAACCTTACACAGTAGGCCTATCCTTATTTTTGTTTTTTCACTCCTGACATACTTTGTGCAAGTTAATATCACACCTGCTTGTGAACAAGGTTGTATAGCTTGAAATATTATTATAAGGAAAAATAGGCCCTAGTTGAACAAAGCTTAATATTGTTATTCTGTCCTCCATAATAATTGACTTATTGTATCACAAACAATAATTGTATCGAAATGCATTATTGTCTGGCCAAAACCACTCCATGGAGCGAGAATTTCAGATTATAAAGTCAAGTCAAGTCAAGTCAAGTCCTCTCTCTCTCTCTCTCTCTCTCTCTCTCTCTCTCTCTCTCTCTCTCTCTCTCTCTCTCTCTCTCTCTCAGCAATACCACTTTTGTCTGATGTGTTCCTCAAATGAGGCTATTACGACGTGGAGAGAGAGAGAGAGAGAGAGAGAGAGAGAGAGAGAGAGAGAGAGAGAGAGAGAGAGAGAGAGAGAGAGAGAGAGAGAGAGAGAGTTAAACAATGAAACAATAGCATTATATACAAAGACATGAATACGAAATCCCCCCAAAATAAAAATAAAATACAATAACGTCACGTAGAAGACAAAAACACTCCAGGTGTAAGAGAGAGAGAGAGAGAGAAAAACGCGATTCCATCAAGGTTCCTGGTATATATTTAAGAGCCATCACGTCTTCAGTCGCATCTCTTTTCTTCCGCCAGAGACACACTTCAGTTTTTATTGTCGCCATTGTGCATAAATTCTATTACTGTAGTTGTCAATATCGTGCAATTTTTTGTTATTGTCACCACTGTGCTTTCTTTCGTTTATTGTCCTGTCCAACTTCAGTAAATATCTCCACAGCAATACAAACAATTCTAGGTGGTGTAATGGTTAGAGTGTTTAAAAATCTGTGTATGATAACCCAGGTTCGAATCCCGGTGGATCACATATTATGCTTTCATTAATTTCATTGTAGGTGTTTGGTGTTGTGGCGAAATTAATACAAAATATAGAAAATTAGTATTTTATTCTCTAACGGTACACATTATCACCATACCAATGTACCAAGTGTTCGAGTTTCATTGTTCATCCTACTCTCACCTGTACAAGTAGTTGATACACTACATTATTGTAAACTTGATAATGGTGGATAATTTCAGTGGATTTGCTTCATGGGATTATTTCAAGAACATGCATCAGAACCATTCAATACAGTTTGTACTACACTTTATTGCAAGCGAATGTACTACTCGTGAAGTGCAATAAATCACATACTTATAGAAAGCTAAGCAGATTGGCACTGTTTGAAAATCAAGTCAATAACTACTTAAACCAGAAATATCATTCATATTTTATTTTTACGGAGTCTGTAATTGCACTAGTATAAATTTTTGATATTTTCAGTTTTTCAATCTAGTTTTTTCCCTTTCCATTTTATCCTCTACGCTCTCTCTCTCTCTCTCTCTCTCTCTCTCTCTCTCTCTCTCTCTCCCACGATAACGAGACAGAAAGGTAGAGGAAAAAAGCAGCCAAGAGTATCCTGGAAGTTAAGATAGATGTCCCACCACCATGCCAGTCAGGGAACAGGGCTAAGGGGCAAAACACCGTCACCTCGTTCACACCCTCACCTGACGTGAGAAGCGAGGACATGTCTTTTTAGCACCTTCAATAAGATTAGGCAAATGTTCCCTTCCATTTTGGCTATTATTTGACAATTTTATTCAGCTTTGGAATGCCCTCTAACACAAGAAGAGGTAAAGTGTATCTATGTTAACTTATATAATCTATTCTTGGGGTAAATAAACTCTGCTGTTGATAGCCAGGAAGAAAAGATGCAGTTTATGTACGGCTCGTGAGATTTAAGCGCTCATGGAGATAAGGTTTATAACTATGTTGAAAGAGGCCTTCTTAATTTAACCAAGATCATCTAATAACAGCAAAAATAAACATATAAATAATATATTACGATACTTAATGGCGGATTAATCTACTACATCCCGATTCTGCTACATACCGTATACCACACAGTAGTTAGTTGGTAAGTAAAGCTTGTTAATTGTATTTACTCTTGTACTGCATTATCCTCACTCGTGCATGTCGATCCCCTACGGAGTACGTGGTAGATCCCGATATTGTGCCCTGTTCTTGCTCTGTCTTGAGTCGGCCACCCCCAAGAAAAAAACAAAACAAATAATAAAATAGAATAAGTTAAAAAATGTAAAATAAAATAGAAAAAATGGGGATTGGGCCTGAGCATATAGATAGATATAGAACAGATATAAAATAACAGAACAATAGACATACAAGAACAAAGTTATTATATTCCAGCTGTTTTATCTTTTGTAGATAAACAGTCATTTTATTGCCCCAGGAAAGTAAAGTTGAAGTTGTAAACATTGAGACACGACCTATGAATATTTATCACAGAACAACGTCTCATATGTGTGACCTACTATACTCTATTTTTTTTCCAGCTGATCGTAAATTGAATCTCGTATTAGCTGATTTTTCGACACCTAATGGAAATATATGAAACTACTATGGCTGTGTGTCATATTAATGCCAAGTTTTCAGAATAACCATCATCTTTCGCTACAAAATCTACCTTATAGCTAAGTAACAAAGATAGAAACATGACAATTTACCCTCAGCTGGAAAAAAAGAGACTATACCATGATAGTATTTTAAGGACGAAAGGCCCTATATTTACAGATAATGGCCAATCTCTACCATACTGGTGCCATTACCTTCTCTTTACACTGAAATATGTTCATACCTACTCTATACTAAAGATTTGATATTTGTTACAGGATTATACAGTATAGTTTCGTTTCGAGATCCACAGTCATGATCCAAAATCAAGTATCACCCCGTTGTTTGATAATTATGGCACCAAAAATGAATACACAAAGAAGATGGCCATTCTCTCTTAGTAAAGGATCACTATTGAGCATCAGTCCGAGAGTGTATATCAATATCATTTTTGACTGAGTGTTATGTGTGCTATGTGTGCAATGTACTTAGTTCACAGTGTTAATGAATATCCATAGTGACTGAACCCGTGGAGACAGGTGTATAAACCTTGCAGTAAACCATGACACTGCATTAAGGGGGGTCACCGTTTTTTTTTTTTTATCTTTCTCTCCTTTTCTCGCTTTCCCTGGCTTGTATCCATTCGGCCCCATTCAGCCAACTGCTTTAAGACGTTTATCCCAATCCAGGTGTCGATTTATTCCTGACGAGCGATAGCGAGCCAGCATTGTATGAAGAAATCCTGCTTTGCCGGAGAAATGTTTCTATCGAAAAATGTACAAATTTAGCTTGCTGTCAAAACAAATATATATATATGCTGGCTTGCTACAGCTCGCCAGGACAATATTGACACCTGGATGGGAGTAAACGTCTTAAAACAGTAGGCTGAATGGGGACGAATGGATAAAAGCCAAAGAGAGAGAGAGAGAGCAAGAGAAAACAAACGAGGTGGGCTTCCTTAATGTTACTATTGTTAATATTAGAAAATTAGATTTACTTTAAGTAGGATATATGGTAGGGTACATTTGATTAGATTTTACTAATTAGATTCCAAAATGTCTCTCTGAATGTGTACAAAATCATATATTACTAGCAACAGTAACACGATAAAAGACACCATGGTTCTGAATGAGTTAAAATCATATCCCATACATATTTAATAGATCAACTACCTACTACTTGATATAGTAGATTAATACAAATATTCAATTCAATGCAGTTAGTCAGAAAACAATTTGGTAATCGTGACTATAGTTGTTTATCTAAATGTAAGTAACATTCACAATGTTCGCCGCTAATTTCTTCATAGTGAATAGACAATTGTGAAACAACTAAGAGCGGTATTCTTAAACATGGCTTTCCCTTCCCAGCGCCTCATATCGAACGAATAATGTGGGATTGAGCGTTGTTTACAGAGAGTACACGGATTAGGATGCCCATTTCTCAAGATAACGTTATTTTACAAGTTATTTCGTCCATTAACGTTGCTGTGAAGGGAAAGAATTGTTCAAGAATACCACCCTATGTCTCTCCATCATATTAACTTTATTTGATCCGACATCTCGTGGGATATTATATTTTGTTTAGTTGTTATCAAGGATTTTGCTTGCTTTTGCCATTTTCGAGGAATGCATTTTAGTTTGTACTCTAGGCTAATCAAAATGCCTTTCCACACTTCTTTCAAACTAAAAACTCAGACATCCTTCAAGGTAAATTTGTTTACATTTTAAGATACAAAAATATCCAGTTCGAAGGTCCAGTACAAAAGTTCAACTAGTACGTGTGTGTGTGTGTGTGTGTGGGGGGGGGGGGGGGGGGTCTATCTATGAGGGACCCACCTCGCCACAAAATAATCGCAGTAACTGAGAGATGATGATGGGGGCAATTTAACATATATATATATATATATATATACTGTATATATACTGTATACAGGTATATATCCAAATTAAGACAGGCGACTGAACAAAGGAAACTGCGTGACTACCTACCTTTTCTGGGGAAGTGCATTTGTTGATGAATTATTCTCTGGAAGACAGGATTAAACTGAAAGGAACTAAGACTGGTGTATAATTGCATCAAAGGAGTAGTTGGTATCGGAACATTATCAATTACAATTAAAGCGATAGTTTACAAAGGCATTGGAGACGATGAAAGAGAGTTCATTAGGTGGGGTAAAGAGATTTTTTTTTGTTTTATGTATTCAGAATAACTTTTATTGTCTCTCTCTCTCTCTCTCTCTCTCTCTCTCTCTCTCTCTCTCTCTACCCCCAGAAAAGCCCTCCCACAACCCCACCCAATCAAACTAATTAAATAAATACCCCCTTTGGTTTAAAACTCACGCATCCCAACCCACCTGCACAGTTAAGAGAAATAATAACCCCGCCCAACCCTTCCAAGTCCATCACAAACATTTACATGAAACCGTCAACCCCAATGGCCCACAAGTTGCGAAAATTTACCCATCTGAACCACAAAACAAACTAAACAACCCCACCCAACCCCATCCAAGCCAACCAAACCAATTGAATGAATTTGACAACCCGCCGCGGCTTCAAGTCACAACCCCCAACCCATCCTTACCAATAAGAAAAACAAATCCAGCGCATGCTGAGAGAAATTATATAAAAATAATATCCATAAATGCCTGCTCAATAAGAAACAAAATAGACGAACTCAAATGTCTGTTATTAAATGAGAAAGTTGACGTTATTTGTATAACGGAAACACATCTGAACTTTACAAATAAAGATCTACTTCATGAATATCACATAGAGCCATATACATTTTTTCATAAAGACCGTAACATGGTAAAACAAATGCAATGTACGTTGCAACCTACTTAAACCCCGTTGAGGTGACTCTCCCCGAAAGTAATGCAGAAATAGTGTGCGTCAAAATAAATACAAAAAACATGAACTTAATTATCACTACAGCTTACCGACCACCGAGACTAAATGTTGCCGATAATAAAAAAAAATTATGAAATACTAGAGAAAACCCTTAATTCCGACGAAACAGTTTTACTAGGTGACCATAACCTCCCCCTAATTGACTGGAATACCCTGACCGTAAACAAATGCTGAGTCACGCCTAATGACAAGCTTCATCCAGGACAATTTTTTGACTCGACACGTAAAACAGCCGACGCGAGACAGGAGACAGGAATATATTAGACCTCGTAATCACTACCCAAGAAAATCTATTATCAAACCTGGATGTAGGTGAACATCTGGCAACGTCCGATCATAAAATCTTAAGAATCAACGTTATAAGCAAATATTCCACAGTAAAAACAACAGGAATGGTTTTGGACTTTAAAAACGCAAATTATGACGAACTTAAGGAATCGCTATCAAACATACACTCAAACCTCATAAATATAAACGAAGTAAATGAACTATGGGGACATTTTAAGTCTACAATTACAGAAGCGCATAAACAATTTGGACCCATGAAACCAAAACGTAATACGAAATCAAGTATGCCCCCTTGGTACAGTAGAGACATTGGCAAGGCAATAAGGAAAAGGAATCAACTCCACAAACTAGTAAAAAATAACACAAACACTGAAGTAATTAAAAACTTGTACGACAATAGTAGAAGGGAAGTGAACAAAAATAATTAGGGCGAACAAACAAAATTACGAGATGACTATTGCCAGAGAGAGTGCCACAAACCCCCCAAAATTCTACAGTTACGTAAACAAAACAAAAAACAGATCAAAAGCGGAATCGGACCGCTAATAGAAGATGGCCAGACAATAACAGGTGACACAAACACGGCAAATATGCTCAACAAATATTTGGGCTCAGTTTTCACAGAAGTTATCGATCATACCTCTGAAAATAACACCTCAACTCATGTGATAGGAGATTTCACCATCAGTGTTAGCGAAGTACAAAGCAAATTGAGTAATTTAAATGTAAATAAGACCCCGGGACCCGACATGCTCCACCCGAAAATAATTAAGAATGTTAAGGACGAAATAGCAAAACCCCTGACACAACTATTTAACTTATCATTACTACAGGGGATTGTACCGAGTGATTGGAAAGATGCGAACATTACGCCGATATACAAGAAGGGTAGCAAGGTCAAAGCGAGTAATTACAGACCAATTAGTCTAACTTCAATTGTAGGAAAAATCATCGAAAAAATCCTTATAGATAAGATAGTAGATTACTTCGAATCAAACAACCTAATCAAAAATAGTCAACACGGCTTTACATCAAATAAGTCATGCCTAAGAAATTTGATTGAATTTTATAACAAACTATTCACATATAACGACATGACGAAATCACTAGTTATAATCTTCTTGGACTTTCAAAAAGCTTTCGACAAGGTGCCTCACCGAAAACTATTGGCTAAACTGGAGAGGATAGGTATCAAAGGTGAAATTCATTCTTGGATAAAAAATTGGCTGACAGACAGAAGACAGAGAGTGGTGATTAATGGAGTGGAATCGGAGTGGGAGCCTGTCACTAGTGGAGCTCCACAGGGTTCAGTCCTTGGACCGGTCCTGTTTCTCATTTACATTAACGATATTGATGTAGGGGTAAACAACACCATTTCCAAATTCGCCGACGATACAAAAATAGGAAATACAGTCCTGAACGAAGATGATAGAAATGCGTTGCAATCTGATTTAAACAAGATATCAGAGTGGTCGAAAAAATGACAGATGTCGATAAATGTTAGGTGCTTCAGGTTGGTAGCAGAAATATGAAATACAAATACGAAATGAATGGCAAACAAATAAAAACCGCAACGGTAGTAAAAGACCTAGGGGTACTAATATCTGAAAACCTAAAAACTTCCGACCAATGTATAGCAGCTGCAAATAAGGAAAACATAGCATTGGGCTTTATTAAACGAAAATTTACATATAAACATGAGAACGTAATAGTGCCACTGTTCAAAAGTATGGTGAGGCCCCACCTTGAATATGGTGTGCAGTTCTGGTCACCTTATCTGATCAAGGCCATTGTAAGACTCGATTCAGTACAGCGTAGAGCGACGAAGATGATACCCTCATTAAGAAATAAATCACATGAAGAAAGACGGGGAAGAGCAAGGTTATGGTCTTCGAAAGGGGTGAAGTCACAGAGTGTGAGGTGAAGCTGAACGGTCAGGCTATGGAGATCGTCAACTCTTTTAAGTATCTGGGCAGTGTGTTGAGTAAAGATGGGACTATGGATGAAGAGGTGCGGGAGAGGGTACAACAGGGGAAGAGGGTTGTAGGAACGCTAAAAGCAGTAACAAGAAATAGGGTGGTCAGTATGGAAGTGAAGAAGTCCTTGCATGACAGTATGGTAATCCCGACACTGACTTACGGAAGCGAAGCATGGACGTTGGTTGAGAGACTCAGACCAAGAGTGAGAGCAGTGGAAATTAATTACTTAAGGAGTGCGTGTGCGGAGTTACATGGAGGGATAGACAGACTAATGAGGAAGTAAGAAGGAGGTGTGGTGTGGAGGTAGATGTGCTGGAAAGTGTGAAAAGGAACAACTTGAGATGGTTCGGCCATATGGAACGTATGGAAAGAGAGAGAATGACTAAGAGGGTGTACGAGAGCGAGGTGGAGGGACAGAGGGGGAGAGGTAGACCGAATATGAGGTGGAAGGATGGAGTGAGGAACTACATGAACGAAGGCGGTGCTGTTGGGGCGTCGACTGACTGGGGACAGAGGTGCATGGGGGCGGTTCGTTCGTGGCCACCCCTTCGGGGATCACGGCGTCAGGCAATAGATAGATAGATAGAAGAAAGACTTAAACGATTGAACCTGTTCTCATTAAAAAAGAGGAGGTTGAGGGGTCAGCTTATTGAGTGCTTTAAGATACTAAAAGGTTTCGACAAAGTCGATGTAAATGCACTATTCACATTAAACCATACTAATCAAACTCGCGGAAATGGAATTAAATTAAAAACCAAAAAGGCAAACCTAGATGTCACAAAGACTTTCTTCACCTACAGTGTGTGGCGACAGAGTGGATAAACTACCAGCGAGAGTGGTGGAGAGCGACACAAAAAATATATATATATATATGTATGTATGTGTGTGCACTGTACAGTATGCATATATATGTATATATATATATATATATACTATATATATATATATATATATATATATATATATATATATATATATATATATATATAGTTTGTAAGGACAGACTGCCTAGTAAGGACCTTGAGGTCTGTGTGGTCTGTGTATCTATGTAGCTCTATGTAGCTCTCTCTCTCCTGCGGCTGATGTTTTTCTCGACCCCTGGGTAAGAAACGTTAACTCTGCCACCCACTCATCAGGACAGGTACCAGGGGAAGTGTTGGAGTTTTAACCCAGTGTCTCCTTTGCTACATATTTTTGTCTCCTTCCTCTGCAGCTGTACCTCTGTCTCTCTCTCTCACACTATCTCTCTCTCTCTTTCTGTTTATATAAATAGCCAGAGAGAAATACGTATACAGTATATTTAACTATACATTCCTCTATCTATCTCCTTATTCTCGTGTTTTCTTCATCTATATATATTTCTACTCCGTCATTGCATATAGGCGTTCGGAAGTACTACAACCTTGGGTGACTGAAACTCACAGACTTACCTGGATTACTCATTGTTACGCAGGTGTTTGATTGCTGGTATAAGTCATAAAGGAGTACAAAGGAGTTCACAGGAAAACAATCAACGACATATCTACTGATCTTTACGAGGCTGCTTGTATCGAAAACTACCTATACTATTATATAGGAGAGAAATGATGGTTTAGAAGGGATAGGATTATTATATCCATGCAGAAGGGATTAATGACATGGTACTCGGCAGGGAAATAGGAAAAGTGTACTCTATTCTAACAAAAGAGGTAATGTGGGCATGTCTTGTTATTCATCTGTAAACGCAGTCAATCGGGGATTAAAGGCGAGATATTTGTGTAAGCGATTTTCGAAGGTTTCAATAGTGCTGCAGTCTTTATTATTGCTAGGCAGGCCATTCCATAAGTTTAGTACAGGGTTGAAAAATATATATTTTACTTCATGGGAGTGACAGGTATTTGTTTGTATCCATATTGTCGATACCATTAATTACATCAAATACTTTACTTATAACATCTCGTAGTGTGCGTTTAGTTAAGCTCAACACATTAATTGGTAGGACCAAATTACACAACACACTCGTCCTAGTTTACAGTAATTATATTTACTATCCTTCTTATCAATACATGCATCCTTCATAACACGGTATGCTTGTTGACACCTTCCCAACACTGTTGCTCAAGATTTTCTGTCGGGACTTTCGAATTGAATTTACAAGTAGATATGGTGTGCATGGGTGCTCTGGGAGAGAGAGGGTGATTAGGTGGCCTATGAATTTGGTGGGACCTGTCTGGATGTCATGGATGGTTGAGCATAATCTGCAGGATGGCTTAGAATATATTAACTTTGTATTCATATATTTTTATATCATGTTAATTTATTATTGGAAACATCATGTCGAGAAACAAATGTGTAATCATAAAGTATACATATTTCCATTTTGTATTCTTAGGCTATTTGGCATATTGGTGTTTCCTAGAGTTCAGGTCAGGATCTGTGGGTAGTGGTACCGTGGGGAAGTTTGTGAGTATTGACAACAGACCATTTTACAGAACACAGTAGAATAAGGATTTGTCATGAATGATGGAGCTCTCTCTTTCTCTCTCCACTCACAAACACACACACAATATAATATATATATAAACACCAATCGAGCAGGACAATACCCAAGGGAGGCCTCATAGTCATGTGATAAGGACTTGTTGGAACTCTTGTTTCATTTGTCTAGCGTCCCTCACTGTTTCTGTTTGTGTCTCATCTACACACAGAGTAATCCAGGTAGCTCTCACAAACACCTCTTCCCCCTAATCATTTAATTACACTAAACAGCACACCACACTTCTTTCCATTACACAACAAAACATAATAAAAAACGTGTATAAACGTGTTATACTGGCGACTGTAGCTATTCCAAATTAGGGGGGGGGAGACACTTGTTGCGAGCAGCTTTGCCATTTGTATCCTTCATACACAGAGAAAAACAAATATACATTGTAATGCCGAATATAGAGATTGTTTCCGTGTATACCACGCCAGTCACCAAACTAGAAGGGCACAGCCGATATACAGAGTTCCAATGCGCCTTTCACGCGCACAGATGCTCAAGCCAAGATACATAGTTAGTCTATGTATCTTGGCTCAAGCGGCAATTACCGCTAGTAGACGAGCATGCCTACGGTACGTAGCCGCCAAAAACACCAGACCATCAGGAGCGAGTCCGTCTAGCCCGCACATGACATCAATTAATCAACACGGAATAATGACAGACTATGTGCACCAATCTGGCAGCAGAAATTCTGCTAGGTACGATACTGGCTGGCCCACTACTAGGTACGAGACTAGGCTATACTTTTTATTTTCAGCTAACGATAAATTGAATCCCTTAGCAGATAATTTCTGGATACTTGATGAACAAATGTGAAACTACTATGTCTCTGCATCATATAAAGATAAAGTTTATATAATTAGCACCCTATTTCACGGCATAATCTTCAGAATAACTGAGCAATCTTTATGGCAACTTTGAAATTTATCTTCAATTAAAAAGAAACAGACTATAATAATGTTAGGTACGATAATAGCCTGCCTGGTATAAAGATTGACTCTGCCAAGTGTTCTGGTAATTTGACATCATATTGAGTTTTGTGTGAAGCCATACATATCTGTGTATAAATATGTGTTGTTCTGTACCTATTGTATAAATTGCCTTGCATTATATCATAGTTATATACATAGACTTCTAAGATTCTCCCCGTTAGTAGAACTCACCTATTCCCAGATTTACTCAAGCATAATATATATATATATATCCTGGTTATCGTTTATTGTGTATCCCCTCATATCACTGCAACATTTTTGTTCGCACAATCCACCCTGTGTTTGTCTTTCTGTACACTTTCTCACGATTTATCTTGCTCTCATTTCCTCACATACATCTACACAAACACACACATACATACACACAGTCAGCCATATACACAGCTCACACAGAGATACACAAACACAGGCACTGAAACGGTTACAAATACATAGGTACACACACGCGTACACTCATACGCACACGCGTACACACACACGTACACTCATACACACACGCGTACACTCATACACACACGCGTACACTCATACACACACGCGTACAGTCATACACACACGCGTACAGTCATACACACACACGTACACTCATACACACACGCGTACAGTCATACACACACACGTACACTCATACACACACGCGTACAGTCATACACACACACGTACACTCATACACACACACGTACACTCATACACACA
Organism: Paralithodes platypus; assembly: GCA_032716605.1. Taxonomy (NCBI): domain Eukaryota; kingdom Metazoa; phylum Arthropoda; class Malacostraca; order Decapoda; family Lithodidae; genus Paralithodes; species Paralithodes platypus. Next base: position 14,277,254 of record CM064554.1, read on the forward strand.
CACGTACACTCATACACACACACGTACACTCATACACACACACGTACACTCATACACACACGTCTCAATCCATCAACCATAACACATATCCTTATCATATTCCCATCATTACGGAGGCCTCCCCTCCTGTCACCAATACACCTTATTCCTCGCAGGCTTCACATTACTATATTAATTTGTTTGCTGAAGAAGATGGACTTTATTATAATACGCAATAAAACCTCGTACACCTTACACATAGAAAATAATGATAGTACAAACAGACACACAGAGTAATAATAGTAGAAGCAACAATCTATAATAGTATTAAGGGGGGTGACCTGCTGGCTGTTGTTTATGTCCTTTTCTCTCTTTCTCTGGCTTGTATCCATTCGGCCCCATTCAGCCAACTATTTTAAGATTTTTTTTTTTTTTTTTTATCCCCATCTAGGTGTCGATTTCTTCCTGGCGAGCGATAGCGAGCCAGCATTATATGAAGAAATCCGGCTTCGCCGGAGAAATTTTTCTATCGAAAAATGTACCAATTTAGCCTGCTGTCAAACAAAAATAAAAAATATGCTGGCTCGCTACCGCTCACCAGTAAAAAATTGACACCTGGATGGGGATAAACGTCTTAAAACAGTAGGTTGAATGGGGCCAGATGGATACAAGCCAGAGACAGATAGAAAAGGTCAGAAAAATAGGTCACTCCCCTTAAATCACTTCTACATCCAAACATATATAAACGACCAATACACAAATGAGTTAAACTACAATATTATAAGAGAACAATATATGGCCTGGGATTTGTAGATGGGCTCATCCTCATAATCATGCTCTACATTCCCTAAAGCCGGAGTCACACGAGCCTTATTTCGAGCATTTTTTACGGGCAATTATGGTCTGGAAGTTTAAAAAAATACACTTTATCAGAATTCAGCCGCCTAACATAATCTACCTTCAGTCTAGTTGCCGATACCAGTGCGAAAAAGTCCCAAAATAATACGAGAACAAACTTGCTCATGGAAAATTGACGGAAAAAGCGCTCATGTGACCGCGGCTTAAACTAAGTAATGCCCAAACTTATCTTCCCTTTTTACTGATGTGTGCTATTATGTTGTTTACTTTATGCTGTTGTTCACATTAATTCATCTGGAAAGTTTTCCTGCTCCCTCATCATCTCCCATTCCCATCACTCTATACCATTCTGCCAATTTATCGTGTTCCCTATATTCTTCTGCTTCCCATTTATCGTGTTCCCTATATCCATTTATCGTGTTCCCTATATCCATTTATCGTGTTCCCTACAGTATATCCATTTATCGTGTTCCCTATATCCATTTATCGTGTTCCCTATATCCATTTCTCGTGTTCCCTATATTCTTCTGCTTCCCATTTATCGTGTTCCCTATATCCATTTATCGTGTTCCCTATATCCATTTATCGTGTTCCCTACAGTATATCCATTTATCGTGTTCCCTATATCCATTTATCGTGTTCCCTATATCCATTTATCGTGTTCCCTATATCCATTTCTCGTGTTCCCTATATTCTTCTGCTTCCCATTTATCGTGTTCCCTATATTCTTCTGCTTCCCATTTATCGTGTTCCCTATATTCTTCTGCTTCCCATTTATCGTGTTCCCTATATCCATTTATCGTGTTCCCTATATCCATTTCTCGTGTTCCCTATATTCTTCTGCTTCCCATTTATCGTGTTCCCTATATTCTTCTGCTTCCCATTTATCATGTTCCCTATATTCTTCTGCTTCCCATTTATCGTGTTCCCTATATTCTTCTGCTTCCCATTTATCATGTTCCCTATATTCTTCTGCTTCCCATTTCTCGTGTTCCCTATATTCTTCTGCTTCCCATTTATCGTGTTCCCTATATTCTTCTGCTTCCCATTTATCGTGTTCCCTATATTCTTCTGCTTCCCATTTATCGTGTTCCCTATATTCTTCTGCTTCCCATTTATCGTGTTCCCTATATTCTTCTGCTTCCCATTTTATCTTCCCTCTTTTATTTATGTTGCTCCATTTTCTCTCTCCTTCCCTTTATATTTCGTTCCCTAGTATTTCTTCTCCTTTTCGGTTCCCCCATTTTTGTCTTCTACCCATGTTTTCTCTTCTCCCTCTCTTCCGTTCTTCCTTTTCGCTTCCTTTATTCTACGGTTCTCCATTTTCTCAGTTCCCTCCTGTCTGTGCCTTTTGTTCTTCTATCTACTCCTCACATTCCCATTTCCCTATTTTTGTCCTACCCCCCCCCCCCCACCATTTTTTTCCTACCCCCCACCATTTTTTTCATACCCCCCCACCATTTTTTTCCTTCCCCCCCCCACCATTTTTTTTCCTACCCCCCCCCACCATTTTTTTCTTCTCCCTATCTTATTCCTTCTAGATCACTATTTTATCTTTTCCACCATCATACCTGCCATCATCTGATCCTTCATTATCGCGTAACCCTCTTTCTCATATCTTTAAGGGAGCCCACCTCGCTTTTTTGTTTATCTTTCTTTCCCTCTCTCTTTGGCTTGTATCCATTCGGCCCCATTCAGCCTATTATTTTAAGACGTTTACCCCCATCCAGGTGTCAATATTTTCCTGGCGAGCGGTAGCGAGCCAGCATATATATATTTTTGTTAAAATGTCTCCGGCGAAGCCGGATTTCTCCATACAATGCTGGCTCGCTATCGCTCGCCAGGAAGAAATCGACACCTGGATGGGGATAAACGTCTTAAAACATTTTTTGTTTTTATATATTCCAACTACTCCCTCTCGGGCTGAATGGGGCCGAATGGATACAAGCCAGAGAGAGTGAGAAAAGGAGAGAAAGATAAAACAATCCGTTGACCCCCCTTAATTCATCTCTTCACATTTGTCCATCGTTATCTCATTACCCCCTCTATCTCATCTACTCCTCACTCTCTCCTCTATATTTCGTCAATTTATTGTTTTGTTGTTTTGCTCCTCTCCTCCACTGTTTCTTCTCTCATTGCAATTTATCCATTATCTCTTTCTCTTATTCTTTATCTCTCACTTACCTATTCTTATCTCTTTCTCATCTGTGTCTGTATCTCTTCTCATTTCTCCACCATCTCTTATTTTCCTTATTTCTCCACCATATTTCTTCATCATCATCTTCTCCATATTTTCTTTTCCATCTTATTTCTCCACCATCATCTTCTCCATCTTATTTCTCCACCATCTCTGCTCCTCCTTATTTATTCACAATGTCTTCGTCACCATCTCTTCTCCACCTTATTTCTCAGCCATCTCTTCTTCACCTTGTTTTTTCCCCACCATCATCTTCTTCACCTTATTTCTTCACCACCATCTCCTTATTTTCCACCATCTCTTCTCCACCGTATTTCTTAACCATTTCTTCTCCACCTTATTTCTCCACCACCATCAACTTCTTATTTCTCCACCATCATCAACTTGTCCACCTTATTTCTCCACCATCATCTTATCCACCGTATTTCTTCTCCACCATCTCTTCTCCACCTTATTTCTCCACCACCATCATCTCCTTCTTTCATGTGCTCCTACTCCTCCATTGTGAACATAATTGGTGTCAGGTTATCGGGGAGGAGAGGAACCCCAGATCCATTACTCAGGGTGAATAGGCAGGAGAGAGAGAGAGAGAGAGAGAGAGAGAGAGAGAGAGAGAGAGAGAGAGAGAGAGAGAGAGAGAGAGAGAGAGAGAGAGAGAGAGAGAGAGAGAGAGAGAGAGAGAGAGAGAGAGAGAGAGATTGCTAAACAAAAACATCTTTTTGAACCACTCGATTAATTGCCTCTTAATCTTCTTTTGTCAAGACAATACAATTAAATGTGTTTAATCTTTCGTGATATGATTCATGTCTCAGTGGTATCAACTTTGTCACACTACGCTGCACTGATTCGAGTTTCTCAATGTACTTGTTCTGATAAAGAGACCAACATTGCACGCCTTATAATGTTCTCGTTTATATAAGTAATATTTTATTAAATATATCCCAATGCTCTATTGATCTTGTTTGCAGCTGCTGCACATTGATCTGAAGTTGTTAAGCTTTCAGGTAATATAATCCCCAGGTCTTTAACCAACGCAAATGTTATTATTGGTTGGCCTTTCGTCTTGTATTCATATTTTTGTTTTTTGCTACCTATTTCTAAGATATGATATCTGTCAACATTGAATGGCATCTGCCATTTTTCTGACCACCCAACCATATTATTTATATCCGACTCCAGATTATTTATGTCTTCTTCATATATTACTGGGTGTCCTATCTTTGGTCATCAGCGAACTTTGGATTTCGTGATATTTAGTCCCACATCAATGTATTTCACATAGATAAGAAACAAAACTGACACCAGGACCGATCCCGGAGGCACTTTGTGAGCCAGCATTTTATCCATGCGTCAATCTTTCCAACAAATTCAACAATTGTGCATGCGGTATCTTATCGAATATATAAATCTAAGTAGATCATGTCTAATACCTTAGTCGAGTTATTATATGCAACTACTGTAATATACAGTAGATTTAATGCCACGTTGGCTAGTGTCTGCCCAATTTCGTTGATGTTAGATAATATATATTGTGTTTCATAGAATTGTTTCCAGATTTGTTTCTATTTACATCAAACTAATTGAGAGAGAGAGAGAGAGAGAGAGAGAGAGAGAGAGAGAGTAGTATAGTTGTACTAGCTGAGGTACCCAGTGCTGCCTGGGGAAAAATCGAAAAATGGGCTGTCTATCGTGGGGGGGGGGGAGTGCTTTGTCCCCCCAACATAATTTGCGACCAAAATAATGAGCTTAAAACCTATTCTGGCACCGCCTTAGTATACATGCTAAGTTTGGGCTCTCTATCTTCAAAACTGAGGGAGTAGTTCGTGAAAAACCAGACAGATAAACACTCGCACGACAGACTCACAGAAAGTGCCCTTTATAGTAGATGTGTGAACAGTGTGTTCGTGTGTGTGTAGGTGTGTGCTTGAGTGTGTGTATGCTTCTGTTTGTGCGCACGTTTACTACACCTTTCGTTAATTGTAGCCACAATATCCTCCACCTTCCCCTTCTCTCCTTTCCTCTTTCCATTATTATCATTCCTCCTCCCCTTCTCCGTCTTCCCCTCTTCCATATTCGCCATCATTTAATCCCTCCCAGCTCGATCATCCCCGGAGTCCTCTATTGGAAGTACCAAGAGAACTCATTTGGATTTCAGTAATTTTGCATACCCAGCACAACCATCTATCGTGGATGAATCAGGAGAATAATAGCACAGTTGATAGCGTGGCATTTGAGTATGAATTTTTACACTTTCGTCTGGTAATCATTGAACGATGTTATGCAATTAAGAAAGGTTCTCTAAGAATCAAGGGAAACAACTACCCTAATGAACTCATAAGCTCCCACAGGTTCTTCGTAGACAGAATAGAATCGTCGAATAATAAGCAGATTCCATAAGGGGTAAAACTGGTCCCGGTTGATTTTTTCACGACTTTATTAACTTGTATTATTATACTTATTTTTCGTACATTATGGGTAAAACATCAGGGATAGATTGAGTGTGGGGGGCGATGCTGTGGTATGGTGGTGAGATAGTGATTGAATGGGGAAGGAAATAAGGCATGCTAGTCCCCCTGTACAAGGGTAAAGGGGAGAGAGGAGTGTGTGGTAATCACATGGTTATATGTATCCTAAGCATAGTACTACAGCAGGGTAGTAATCGAGAGAGTGAGAGCGAGAAAGGAGAAATGGGTAGGTGAGAAGCATGGCAGGTTTAGAAAGAGAAGAGGGTGTGTAGACCAGATTTTCTCTTGAGATATGTTGTTGAAAATTGTCTGGAGAAGGGACAAAAATTGTATACTGCTTTCATGGACTTGGAAACCTATGACAGAGTTAATAGACAGGTTTATGGACAGTACTGAGAATATACGGAGTAGTTGGTAAGTTGCTGAACATGGTGAAGAGATTGTATGAGGGTGGAAAGGCGGCAGTGCATGTAGAGAATGAACAGGGGCATTTCTTTGATCTGAATGTTGGATTAAAGCAAGGGTGTGTGATGACCCCATGGCTGTTCAGTATATATAATGATGGAGTCATGATAACAAATACAAGGAAGAGCAGTGGATGTTGGTGTACCCCTGATAAGGGAAGGGAGTGAGTGAAAGTTGCCTGTGCTGCTGTATGCTGATGATACATTTTTGATGAGTGACAATGAGTGGCAGTATCAAGGTTTGGTATATATGTTTGGAGCTGTGTGTTGGAAGCGGAACCTGAAAGTAAATGTGGGAAAGAGTAAGGTTATGTTTGTTTTAAATGTACAGTCAAAGAGTGTGAGGTAAGGTTGAATGGTCAGATTATGGAGAATATCAGCTCATTGAGGTTTTTGGGCAGTGTAATGAGTACAGATGGCAGTATGGAAGATGATGTGCGGTAGAGGGTACAGCGGTGGAAGAGGGTTGTAGGAATGCTGAAAGTAGTGCTAAGGAATAGGGTGATGAGCTTGGAAGCAAAAAAGTCATTGCATGATAATATAGTAATCCTTACATTGAGGTATGGGAGTGAAGCATGGACGTTGTTGGAGAGACATAACTCAAGAGTGAGAGGGGTGGAAATGAGCGCCTTGAGAAGTGCGTGTTGAGTTACATGGAGAGATAGAAGAATCAGGAAGTACGAGCATTGTCACGTGGTTGTGCATGAGCTGGAGAGTGTGAAAATTAACACCCCAAGCAAGAGCATGACAAAGAGAGTGTACAAGAGTGAGTTGGAATGGAAGAGAGGAAAAGGCAGAGCGAGAGTGAGGTGGAAGGATGGAGTTGAGAGGTATATGATTAAAAGTTGTGTTGGGTCTGAGGAGGGGTGCCGGTGGACAGAGGATGAAGGTGTATGGAAGAGATTCATTTATGGCCACCCCTTCAGGGATCATGGCATCTGGTAACTGTCTTGATAGCGTGATGCATAAATGCGCGGAATTTCGATGTGAGTATCCTAGGTTCGAGTCCTTGGAGTGCCACATGTATTTGTTGATTTCATTAATTGAGTTTAGATGTGAAGTTGGTTGGTGGGAAAAGCATAATAATTGAAGGATATGTTTATATAATGCACTTTTTTGTCTTTTTCCTTTTTTTATCTGGTGAATTTTGCGTTTGGTTACTTTGATATACAAAACTCCATTTTGATCTGATTGATATCTTTCATTTATTTGTGTTTGTAACTAAGAGATAATTAGCATCAGTAAATATGCATAATGTATCTAGCTCAAATTGACCAAGTGCAAATTGGCCAAGCGAAGAAAAACGGACTATAGTTGAAATCTACTGGTTGAAATGGTCTACTGGTTAAGATGTCGTGGAATTGGATGCAACATGGTGGCTTAGTAAACAAAGGAGGTGGGGACTCTTATCTCCTATTATCTTCTTATCCCTTCTTGATCTCTCTCCTTTCACTCCCTTTCTCCTATCTCTGACCCTCTTCATCTCTTAAGCCTCCATCCATCACTGAGTATGCTGCTACACACACACATACATACATACATACATACATACATACATACATACATACACACACACACTCTCTCTCTCGTGTCTGTATATTTTGTTTTCATTTTGTCATCTATTTCAGTCTGCGTATTATTTTTTTAGTGAACAATTCCAATATCAATCAGGCCACTGAAATATAATTTATAATATTTACTAATAATTATTTGTTTGAGAATACTACTACTAACAATAATGATAATATAAATAATACCAACAATTATAATATATATATACCGGTATATATATATATATATAAATAAGCATATATTTAATATTAATAATATTATTATTATTATTATTATTATTATTATTAGCAATGTTAACTTTGTTGTTGATGTTATTTGTATTATTATACATTCCAGCACTCCCATTCACTTCCTACACATCTGCGGCAATATCTAATATTTTAAGTGTATAAATAATTCCTTACAAATGTCATGATTATAATTGTATTTGTATATAATTCTTATCATGTCCAATATATTTGTTTTTATTCATGAATTTGAAAACATTAAATTAGAGAATAATCAGAAACAATACTTGAAATGATGCACTGCTTAAAAAAAGTCCCTAATACCCCACCGGACTGGCAACACGAAGATCATTTAGTTACCGTAATAACAACAATTACATATTGAACTACCTGTCAACATTGCTTGTTATTTGAAGTCTCATCATCGTAATGTATTGGTAAAATACACTACAAAACCGTAACATTTACGTAGTCCCAAGTGGTAATATATTGTGCTCAACAATTAATTTGTCATATATTAATAAAGTCTAATCCTTTGGCTTATGGTGGACAATAACTCAATGGTCCCGCATCTATTCTACACCTATGACGTAACCTACTGTATGTCGCCAACACCACTATGTTCAGTCAATTCGATATGTATTGAATTTGATTAATGCAACTATCAGATAAATTAAAATGAGTAAAAAATAAATTAATGAGACACAATGGCTAGGAAATCTCTCTATTAACCCCTTGAGGATCTAAGACGCATTTATCTAACTTAATATTATGTTCTGGCTATTCCTAGACGATTTTATTTAGATTAGGAAGGTTATGTGGAAATGAGGGGTTTAATTGAGACAGTCTTTACATTCTTAACTGCCACAGATCCTTTCTCAGTTTTATAAAATCGTTTAATGATAGCCAGAATAAACTGTAAAAATGCTGCAGGAGTCTCAAGGAGTTAAACTACAGATTCTGCCAGACTGAATTAAAGTCTGTAGCTAGTTAGAATAAAGCTTTAAACAATTGTCGTTATCTGATTGTTAAACGCTAACTCCATGGCCGAGAGGCCTTACATTATAGACTGCATCACTGTTGATTCATTTAAACTCCGCCTAGACAAATATCTCGCATCAAACCCGCGACTGACTGCGTTTGTAAATGAATAACTTTATTTTATCCCCCCCTCAGTTACTATCCCATCTGTCCCCTACTAACTTCCTAATCCTGCCACGGACATTAGTTCCAGGGCAGTAATTCCCTTTCCAATGTTCCCTTACCCACTCTAAACCACTGTTTGGACACTTGATCCTCAGTGTTTTGGAGGACAAGCAACCTAGAAGGATCACTAGATCTGTTGTTGCTTGATTTCCTTTGTACTCCTTTGTACATCTTAGTAGTAAAATAACAGTGCTTACCAGAATTTAAAAAAAAAATATATATACAGTATATATATATATATATATATATATATATATATATATATATATATATACTGTATATATACATATATATATATATAAATAATATATATATATATATATACCTTATATATAATATATATACATATATATATATATATATATATATATATATATACATATATATATATATAAATCTGCACACAAGAAAAATAACCACAAACAATCACTATAAAAAAGAATACAAAATATAAAAGAAAACAATCTATCCACAAGAAAACTATCTATCAACAAGAAAAGATGCTACCAATATGAAAACAATCTACCAACAAGAAATCTAGCCATCAACAAAAATTAGTTATTAACAAGAAACCATACAGAAACTATCAATAAGAAAATCTATCAACAAGAACGCAAACAATCAACAAGACAACAAACTTTCAACAAGAAAACAAACTATCAACAAGAAAACAAACTATCAACATGAAAACAAAATCAATAAAGCAAACTACCAACAAGAAAACAAGCTATCAACAAGAAAACAAGCTATCAACAAGAAAACAAATCAATAAAGACTAGTTATCAACAAGAAAACTAGTTACCAAGAATGAAATAAGTTACCAAAAAACAAACTATCAACAAGAAAAACTACAAACAAGAAAGAAACAACCAACAAGAAAATATACTACCAGAGAAAATGAATTACCAGAGAAAATAAACTACCAGAGAAAATTACTGTAACTACCAACGAGAAAGTTAACCATCAACAAGAAAATATACTACCAAAGACAAAATTAACTACCAAATAGAACATTAACTACCAAAGATAAAATAAACAACCTACGATAAAATATACTACCAACAAGAAAATATACTACCAACAAGAAAATATACTACCAAAGAGAAAATTAACTACCAACAATAAAATTAACTACCAACACAAAAATTAACTACCAAAGAAAACATTAACTAACAAAGAAAACATTAAATACGAACAAGAAATTAACGACCAACAAGACAATTAACTACCAACAAGAAAATTAACTACTAACAAGAGAATATACAACCAGCCAGAAATTCCACAACCATCAAGAAAATAAATACCAATAAGATAAGGAACTACCAACAAGACAATTTACTACCAACAAGAAAATATATAACCAACAAGAATATAAACAACCAACAAGACAATAAATAACCAACAAGAAAGTTTACTACCAATAAAAACATTAACCACCAAGAAAATAAATAACCAACAAGAATACAAGAAAACAACAGGAAAACAAACTACCCACAACGGGAATAATCACTAATCAAAAGTAAACACTAACAGGTTAAATTAACAAGAAGCGACGTAAGAACAAAATCTAGTACCATATTCATCTTCTAAAATCCCTCCATATATCATTCTTAATTCTACGCACTTCCCCCCCCCCCCCCACCCCCAAAACAAAAAAATCGTGGTATATTAATATGTAAACAAAGGCTCAAACTTAGTGGATGGAAAAGAGCTGGGGACAAGAAAGTATTAAAAGTTTGGGTAGAGAATAGCCACCAGGCAGTTTTAAGTCTGGCTCCTGATATACGAAACTTGGTGAGAGAGAGAGAGAGAGAGAGAGAGAGAGAGAGAGAGAGAGAGAGAGAGAGAGAGAGAGAGAGAGAGAGAGAGAGAGAGAGAGAGAGAGAGATGGTAATGGTGGGAAATACAGTATATAGAGAAAAAATAGTTCAATAGAGAACATAAACAAACATAAATAGATTGGAAGCGATCCAAGTGACATAGTGAAATGATAAAGCAGAAGAATATATAAGAATGACAGGGCAGAAATAGACTTATAAATGGGAAGCAAATCAGATGTCAAAAAAGGGAATAATGAACATATGATAACAGGATAGGGGTACTGAACAGAATATATTACGGGATACTTGGATTTTCGTAATGTATCATACCGTAAAGACCAACAAATAATGGGGAGGAGAAAACACTGTATGCAAAAGAGAAGGAAAAGAGAAGTGGATGATAATAATAGGTAAACACAGTGGAGGTAGCTAAGAGAGAGAGAGAGAGAGAGAGAGAGAGAGAGAGAGAGAGAGAGAGAGCGAGAGAGAGAGAGAGAGACAGAGAGAGAGAGAAGGGGGGTGTTTCAAAGATAACATTTGCTTTATAGTTGAAAAAGTTCATATCTCAGCTTAGGTGGTAGGAGAGAGAGAGAGAGAGAGAGAGAGAGAGAGAGAGAGAGAGAGAGAGAGAGAGAGAGAGAGAGAGAGAGAGAGAGAGAGAGAGAGAGAGAGATGATGTTGATAATGCTAACGAAAGATGCTAATACAGTACAAACATGTATTGATCAAATTGTATAAGAAATACAAGATGATACCAGAAGTAATTATATGATAATATAAATAATCACAGGGGAAAATAATTACAAGCATAGAATAATATCAGAAACCTATAATTGTGGAATAACATGAACAATAATTAAGGTAATGGGAAGCTAAATATAGTTTTCCTAGAAGAGTGAGAATTAAGCATAGGTATGCTCCGCAGCAGAGGGAAAACGTTTTTGCTGGGAAAGATTGAAATCGAAAATAAATACTGCAGGTGATTTGTTTACTACTATTATTATTATCAACTCTGCGTAAGCAGAGTTTGGTATCGCCCCCCGTATAGTGGGTACCACACGAAAAAAATGTCTGTCGTCGTCGTCGTCGTTGTCGGCGTCGTCGTCGTCGTCCGTCTGTCTAGACCATTGGACGGATTTTCACCAAATTTCACACAAACATTTGTTGCGTGAATGCAAAAGTCAGACAAAAAAGATTTTTTGAATTTATGCAATAGTTATGATTTTAGGTCCAAAATATGGTTTTGCCCCCATCCCCCCCACCTCCCGGACCCCCCCCCCTCCCCCCAACTCTCCTGGACCCCCCCCTCAGCAATGATGGCGTTCTGGGAGCGAAAACATCTCGCTACGTATTTGCTAGGTTAAGTTAGTTTAGTTGGCATTAGAAGTGATGGTAGTAATATTTGGATTTATGGTGATAGTAGTGATAATGGTGATAATTGTAGTGATGATGGTTGTAGTTGTATTGATGATGATGACAGTAGTAGATATGATGGTGACAGTAGTAGTAATGATGGTCATAATAGTAGTCATGATGGTGACAAGTAATGATGATAGTTGTAGTGATAATAATGACAGTAGTGATGATGGTAGTGACGATAGTGTGATTTGTTTTTCTTTCTTTTTCTATGTGATTGAGGGAGGCAAAAGGCATAACTGCCTATAGCGAGTGCCTCCCCCATAGTTGAAAGAGTGACAGGGCCAAAATCAAGGGACGTTCGAGCCAAAATGCCTGGACGCACGGAGTTTGAAGCAATTTAAATCATAGGAAGAGGGAAAGACTGATTCTGGAAGAGAGTTCCAGAGCTCAGCTGTTGAGTAGAAGAAAGTTTGAGAGTAACGTTTCACTCTTGGGTTGGAGAGTTGCACAGAGTAGGGGTGGGATTGAGTTGCAAGACGGGTACCACGTGCCCTACGTAAAGGAGGTGGTATGCACTGGGATAGCTCTGAGGAACACTGAATATTATAGTAGCGATAGAATAGCGAGAGAGATGCAACATTGCGGCGGAGAGAGAGAGAGAGATTGCAGAGAGTTGGTGAGTGGACGGGAGTTAATGATACGAAAGGCCTTCCTTTCAACTTTATCTAGGAGAGCGGTGTGAGAGGAACCTCCCCACACATGTGAACAATACTCAATACAAGGGCGCACTATGCCCCTGTACAGAGCAAGAAGCTGTGCAGGGGAAAAGAACCCTCTAAGGCGGTTGAGCACACCCAGCTTCTGGGAGGCTGCCTTAGCAAGACTGGTAATATGGTCCTTCCAAATGAGAGCAGAAGAAAAAGAGACACCAAGAATATTGAGAGAAGATGAAGGGTTGATTTTTGTATTGTTGAAGAATAAGGGATAGTCCGCTGGGAGATCCTGACGGGTAGATAGATGGAGAAATTGGGTTTTGGAAGCATTAAAGTTAACAAGGTTTTCTCCGCCCCAATTGGAAATAGTATTTAGATAGAAATAGTATTAGTGATGATGGTGAGTAGTAGTGAGGATGGTGAAATTTGTAGTGATGATGATGATAGTTGTGGTGATGAAGTTCATAGTAGTGGTGATGATGGCAGTAGTAGTGATGATGGTGACAGTAGAATAAATTATGGTAATATTTGTGACAGTAGTAATGATGATGGTTATAGTAGTAGTGATGATGTTAACAGTAGTAATGATGATTGTAAGATGGTGGTGATGATATTAGTAATGATGGTTGATAGTTGTAGTATCAATGATGATAGTAGTGATTAAGATGCTAGTGACAATGGACAGTGATTATGGTGAGAGTAGTAGTGATAATTGTAATTGTAGTAGTGATGATCATAGTAATGGTGATGATGACATTACTCGTGATGATTGTGGCAGTTGTAGTGATGATGGCAGTTGTAGTGATGATGGCAGTAGTAGTGATTATGTTGATTGTGATTGATGATGGTATTAGTAGTGATGATGGTAACTCATCGCAGAGTTGGGTATGCCGTTTTGATTTTGGGCAAAACGTGCCGGCACGTCTACTTTATTATTATTATTATTATTATTATTATTATTATTATCATTATCATTATTATTTTTATTATTAGTAGTAATAGTTAGCACTAGTAGTAGTAATAGTAGTAGTAGTAGCATCAGTAGTAGTAGTAGTAGTAGTAGTAGTAAATTAAATATAATCCACAATGGTGAGTGAAACCCCCTGAATATGAAGCGGCCTGTGTGACTATATACATTGGTGACTATTCCGACCTTGTCTAAAGTCCAGAGGGGGATGCACAGTCAGAGTGCTTTACAAACAAATACAACATAAATAAATAAACAAATAATAAGCATTTAGTAGTAGTAATTGTTGTAGTTATAGTTATAGTAGTTCCCTCAAAGTGAAAGTCTAGTCTTATATTTTAATGTCAATTGCGTTTTGTCTACCACCAACCTTGTCAATTTGTTCTACTCGTTCACCACACTATAGGTACAAATTTTGCTTATGCCATTGAGAATCGCCTACTCATGTACAGTAGATTCTAATTTCAAGTTCGTTAGTCGTATGAATATTATAGAGTGAAAGTAGTCCTGTAATGATTATTGTATTGTGGTCTTAAATCTTGTAATCGGTATTTTTGTTATCGGTTAAAGTGTATCAGCCATTATCTGGATCACTCGACATTTTCATTAAATATAATCGGATCTCACTTTGTTTTTATTTATATGGTGTTCTCTCTATTTGTAGCAGCAGCAGGATTGAAAGTAGTGTTTTTTTAGCCCTACATTAAAGACAATTTTACATGCAAAACAAATAACTGCTAAGTTAAGACTCTACAGTCTAATTTCAATGTTAAACATTGTTCAAGTACTACTCCAAGAATTACCACGGTTTGACTTCTGTTTGTAAGAAAATATTGAATCTAGCCATTTTTTAATATTTAACAGGTAGCATTTCAATTTTTAATCATAGTCTTGCAAAGTGGTACCTATTGAATATATTTAGGAACTCTAGGACAATTATAGTTAATGATTATTCATCAAGTGAATTTGGAGAGAACATGAGATAAATATAATACTATTGATAACATACGAAGTTTAATACTAGACCGCAGTGGTCAGCAACCATTAAAGCTAGAAGAGCCATGTATTTAAAGTTTCACAAAAAATTTGTACTGTCGGAGCCGCAATACAAAAACAAATAGTTTTCAAACCAAAATCTACATTATTTCAGAAATAAAGAGAAAATACCCTACTTCTCAAGAAAACAAATTATAGTGATATTGTTCAATTTACTTGTATTCACAAAGCTTAGCAAAGACATATGTCTCGCATTTCTAGAAGTCATAAAGATTGATGACTAAAGATCTTTTCGACTTTGAACAAAAAATAAAAAAAAACTAGTGTTGCCTTGAATGTGTTATATGATACCTTCATTTTATAGGATCAATTATTATTTCTGAAGCTTCTGGAGCCGCACAAGTGTCCTGAAAGAGCCGCATGCGGCTCCTGAGCCGCAGGTTGCCGACCCATGTGTAACTAGAGTAATATAAGAGAGACTAGCGAACATGTAAAACAGACCCCCCGCACTGTATCATGCTGTGACATTTTTACCCTTTCCTAGAATTTTGCTCACAATGCCTCATCCCTTCTCTATCCAGTTAATCCTGTGGGGATTGTGCCAAAAGGTTCACAGGAAAGTAGTAAACGTGTTGCATGAATACTGTTTGGTCAAGCTCGCCATACTCTTTCTTGTTGTAGTTCTAGTATAGTTCCATTTTTGTTCAACTCCCCCTGAATCCCTCCCCTTTTACCTCGTCCACAGAGATATGTAGAGACAATGTTGAAATTCAAACTACTTGCTCACGCACTCCACACTGGCTCACTCTCTAGTTTTGTCCCATTTTCTTGTACCTCCCAATCAAGCAATTCCCTGCGACCAATACTGAAACCCAGTCAGTAAAGTTTCCTTCAGATAATTCTGGCCGGAAGTTTGGGAGCGAGGAAGTCCCTCCCCCCACCGTCAGGCAATCTCTCCTCAAATTTGGAGAGGGCTTCCAACAGAACCTTATCTCCGCCGTGTCTCATCGCTTCGCCACTTGTTGCAAACGTTTCCGAAGAGTCAAACCAACATATATTTTTATATTTGTTTGTTCTGTTTTAGTTATTTAGGATAGTGTAGGTATCTGTATTTAATTGCAAGAGACGTGAGGTATTTGTAAGTAGATACATGATTGGGAATGGGCAGACAGGGTGTTTATTTGTGTTGTGTGCTGTGCTGTGTTTTGTTGTGTTAATTGGTGTTGTGTGCGCATTGCTGTATGTTGTGCTGTATTGCAGCGTGAGAATTACCCACACAAAATTATAGACAAATTTAATTAATATAAATAATTAGAAAAATCAGCAGAGATATCCAATCGATGCTTTATTCTACATCCACAACCATTGAATGAGTTTACGTAGTATATTAAATGTTAGTTCCTGTGGGTTAGAATTATCTTTGTACCGAACGAACTATTTTCCTTTAATATAAGCTATTTGTTGTTGATGTCACAAAGGCTAGAACGCTTCAGTAACTAAAGGGGATTAAGATTTACAATTCGATTTAAACAGTTTGTATTAATTATATACTTATTACCTAATATATAATTATATATATATATATATATATATATTATATATAATTAATTTTCAATCAAATCGTCTGTGAAATGTACTGTATATTTATACATTGTATAGTTTAAGTATAACGTACACACATTGATGAAAGGTTACCAGTATATAAAGGACGATACCTTCGATACCACAATATGGTACAACCTGAATTTATTGGTAGAACTGAGTAGCAAAGCTTTGACAAACCTATAAAATCATGTCGGTAAAATTTAAGTATTTTAATTGCAAGAAGTAAAGGAGTGGACTTTGTTCTACTGTACTCAACCTAACGATATCCGATTGCAATCAGCTTAAAAAAATGGTATCTGATAATTATATTTACAAAACTAATTAATATATTTGAAATTATTCAGTACTTGTTTTCAAAATAATCTGGCTGCCACTAGGTACGTTTGTTCTGTGTAAGAAACATCTCTGGTTGTCTATGAGATAAAAAAAACCCAGCAGGTTTATGAAAATATAATCAATACACTGAATGGAGTGTATATGAGAGAGAGAGAGAGAGAGAGAGAGAGAGAGAGAGAGAGAGAGAGAGAGAGAGAGAGAGAGAGAGAGAGAGAGAGAGAGAGAGAGAGAGAGAGAGAGAGAGAGAGAGAGAGTGTGTGTGTGTGTGTGTGTGTGTTTGCGCGCTTTTTAGCTTTTTAGTGTATTACTTTCAAACAGCTGCTTACATAGGAAGTACGTACGGTAAGTCATACCCCACCTATATAAAATCAGATATATTTCCTTAAGGTCATTAAAGAGAAGAATGGTTAAATATATAGTTTTGTTTTAGAGTGTGTCAATTTTCCAGGTTACCACAGCTTATCTCTGCCAGGATCATCCCCAGTTCATCATTATCTAACTGACCCAAACAGATAGACCGATCAAATGTGACAAGTGAGTAGGCTACCACTTGTCCATGACGGGAATCAAACTTATGTCGGAAAATTTGTAAGTAGTGGCATAAACTATTTCAGTCACCGTAGATCCTAAATCTATATCGAGCCATGCACTGATATCATGTGAAAAAAGTACAAGCTGTCTCTAATACTGTTAGTATAATATAACCTCTCTTTTGCTGAATTACATCTCCTTATTAATTTAAATCCTTACATGATATTTGTTATTTGTTAGCTTGAGGCTTCAAATTGTATCAAGAATAATGACCACTGTTGTACCTAATTCATTCTATAATAAAGTTCCCACACTTGCCACCCACATTTAAAGCCTATTCAATCACCCATTGTCACCCCAACTATGGCTGCGAGATAACCCCACGACCTCTTTACTTTCCCTTGGTTCAGTCCGAGGGTCTTGAGTGTGTCGTCCCGTCCGAGTGAGTCATTAGGGCTGATAAAGAGCGCGGTATTAGGGTGTTAGTGGGCGGCATGGTTACTCATTATCGCTGGGGAAAGGAGAGGGAGAGAGTGAGAGTGTGAGTGAGAGAGAGAGAGGATGATACAAAGAGGTGGTATTAGTGGGTGGAATGATTAGTAATTATCACTGAGGAAATAAAGAAGTTAGGGTAGAATTTCTCCTTCCCACAATCCCTCACGGAGGATAGTGGGGCTGGGCAATGTGAAAGCGGATATTGGGGGAGGGATGATAGGTGTCAGATAAGACGATCTAGTTAGTTAAAATAGAACTTCAGAGGTTATCAACCCTTCTGGATGACTAAGCTAGCACACTGCAAGTGGGGTAATATGGTGTTTGGTGTTAGACAGTGGATTGATATGGAGTGTGTGATTAGGGTGATCTGGATTATTAGAGTGGGGTGATATGGGTTTGTGAGGGTAGCGATTTGGGGTGGTGAAGTGAGGTGATGTGGTATGATGGAGTAGGGTGATATGGAGTGGTAAAGGCTGGGGTGTGTGTAATATGCTGTAAGGGAATTAGTGTGACATAAATATATACATGGGAATTCAGTGACTACCCAGAAAATGATAGCTATAATATTGTAATATCAAGTAGAAACTTCTTATGGTAAGGTTTTCTTTTTATGTATTTATTATTATTTTTATTATTATTATTATTTTTAGTATTATTATATAAATATTTTATTTTTTTAGACGGATCATCCATGAAGGGAGAGGGAGGGGGACTACGGGTGGAGGCGGCTTCCAGTAATAACGTAGGTTTAAAGGTTCTATTCGGGAACCAAATGAGGGTAATAGCCTACTATCGATCCATTCATTCATTCTCGAAATATATTACGAACACACACACACACACACTCGAGTGAAAACAATACATTGAGCTGAAATCCTCCGATAGTGTGTGGGTTAATAACGTGTACGAATCCGGTATAGTGGTATGGCATGGAGGGAGTGAAGCTTCTATGGGTATTAGGACGTGCCATTCAGTACAACATATAACCCTCAACATCTCAATAATGCCAAACCAACCAGGGCCAACCAAACCAATCCGACTCTAATATAATATAAATGTACGTACTAATTGAGTTGGCACTGCTCGAGATCTACTGGGTGAAATGGTCTACTCAGTCCGATCACCAATTTCGATGGGGATTACGACGCGGTATTGGGAGAAATGGGCGTGACAGTCGGTAGGTGGCTGTAATGGGGAGTACAGTAATGGGTAGGAAAATGGGCGGTGGCTGCAGTAGGGGTGGCAATGGGTGTGATGGTGGTCCGTGGTAATGGGAGGTAATGGCTGTGAAAATGGATGATGGTAGCGAGGGTCAATGGCGAGCAATGGCAGAACTAAACAAAAGCCAAAGAAAATCGCTTAATGTTCTGCTTTCCGATGGGCAATAGTCTCTCCTGTTTTATATATATATATATATATATATATATATATATATATATATATATATATATATATATATACAGTATATATATATATATTCCACCTAGTGAAAAATGCAATATCTTTGCAGTTTATTTATCGAAACTTAATGGGAAACTAATACGTATATCCATCATATTAATCACAAATTTGCATAATTAGCAGCATTTTTCGCTGTAAATATAATCTTAATGTCTGAATATTTTAAATGGAGACATGGCAATTTTCCAAAAGCAAATACCATTTGTTGCATGTCAATAATTGTGATAGTTATGATGCTGGTCATAATATTGATCCCAAATATTATATTGTACTTTGAATAACCATACGCACCACTTTTTTTTTTCTTTTTTCTATGTGAATGAGGGAAACAAAAGGAATAACTGCCTGCAACGAGTGCCTCCCCCAGATTTCAAAGAGTGACAGGGCCGAAATCAAGGGACATTCGAGCTAAAATGCCTGGACACACGGAGTTTGAAGCAATTTAAGTCATAGGAAGAGGGAAAGACTGATTCTGGGAGAGAGTTCCAGAGCTCAGCAGTTGAATAGAAGAAAGTCTGAGAATAGCGTTTCACTCTTTGGTTGGATAGTTGCACAGAGTAGGGGTGGGATAGTGTTATATTCATATACCTCAATCTATTATAATTTACGATCATAGAAAGTGGTGATAGTTATGATGATGGTTTATTAATGACACTGGTCAAAATTTAGCTGTTGAAGCTTTAAATGACTGTATTATAATGATATTTAATACGTAATGCATTATATGGTGATCATAATTATTAAATTTATTGGTTTGAAGGCTAGTCAGAGGAACCTCACAGTCTAACGTATCTTAACCTTAAGTAACCTCCCAGAAGCTGGGTGTGTTCAACCGCCTTAGGGGGTTCTTTACCCCTGCACAACTTCTTGCTCTGTACAGGGGCACAGTGCGTCCTTGTATTGAGTATTTTTCACATGTGTGGGGAGGTTCCTCTCACACCGCTCTCTTAGACAAAGTTGAAAGGAAGGCCTTTCGTATCATTAACTCCCGTCCACTCACCAACTCTCTGCAATCTCTCTCTCTCTCCGCCGCAATGTTGCATCTCTCTCGCTATTCTATCGCCACTATAATAATCAGTGTTCCTCAGAGCTTTCCCAGTGTATACCACCTCCTTTACGTAGGGCACGTGGTACCCGTCTTGCAACACAATCCCACCCCTACTCTGTGCAACTCTCCAACCCAAGAGTGAAACGTTACTCAGTCTTTCTTCTATTCAACAGCTGAGCTCTGGAACTCTCTCTCGGGCGGGTGCCCGACCCCGAAAGGGGTTGAAATAGGGGAGCTATCCCCCCGCCAAAGGCGGCTTTCTAGGACCTTTCCTAGCTGATGCTGAGAGGATTGGGTTCTAGTCATGTGGTGATGGGCTGGTCTATCAGAGTGAGAACTGAGCGATCTCTGTCATACCCATAGCTTACTCTGACTGTTCCTTTAACTTATATATTTTCTAGATCTCAAGTGACTGCGTCTTTTCCGTGGATTGACCTCCCAATCTACCAAGATTGGAAGCCAAAGCGTCACATTTTTCCCTTGCCCCTCAACTTTCTCTTCATAATTGCTGAGGGGCACAGGGCCCTGGGTGGGGCTTTGGTTTCCCGGGCGTTTCCGCACCCTCCTCAGCTCCCCGCCATGGAGTGGCTTCGGTCACCCAGGCTTTATTGTGGTCGGCAGGGAGGGTTCTGTGGGGGCGCTCGGTTATGGCCTTGGAATTGCTCGGGGCCTTGGAGCTGTTCAGCCAGGCAGCTTGGGGAACAACAACAACAACAACTCTCTCCCAGAATCAGTCTTTCCCTCTTCCTATAACTTAGATTGATTCAAACTCCGTGTGTCCAGGCATTTTGGCTCGAACGTCCCTTGATTTTGGCCCTGTCACTCTTTCAACTGTGGGGGAGGCACTCGCTATAGGCAGTTCTGCCTTTTGCCTCCCTCACTCACATAGAAAGAAAAAAATATATATTTATTGACCTAAACCAAGACATTTTTACTCGTCCAAACCAAGCTTAACAAATCCGAAGCAAAGCCTACTGAACTCTAAACTAGCCTGACCTATTAAATTCTAACCTATACCAATCAAGCTTAACATATCCGAAACAATGCCTAGTTAACTCTAAACTAACCTAACCAATGACACTCTAACCTACTCTAGCCTATTCCAACCTAGCTAAACTAACCCAAAGATAAGATACCTTATCCAACCTAATTTATAACCTAGTTTTATTTGAGGATTAACCTATAATAATAATAATAATAATAATAATAATAATAATAATAAATATAATAATATAAATAATAATAATAAAATAATAATATAAATAATAATAATAATATAATAACTGCCCCAACAAATGCTACTCATCTTGGAGAACACAATGATTATGACTCTCCTCATAACCATTATTGGGAAGGACCAGCCTATTTATGATTGAATTGTGCAAAGTTTGTGCGTATGAATTTATTTTAACTTTATATTACTTTACATTACATTACTAAACATTAGGCTACCATAATGCGGTGGGAGTATGCACATAATTACATTAATATCCAGTATTCGAGAATGGATAATAAGTCGTAGGTGTGTGCATAAACCTTTAACCGTCTTGGTGGTGTAATGGTTAAGGTGTATGAACATCTGTGTGTGATAACCCAGGTTCGAATCCCAGTGGATCACATATATGCTTTCAAAAATTTCATTGGAGGTGTTTGGTGGTGTGGTGAAATTAATACGAAATAGATTATGTAACTGTTTCAGTATTCAAGGGCTCACTTTTGTAATATATTCTGGTTATCAGTAGACGATCAAATGCAATTCATGAAGGATCTTTAAGAATCAAATGGGTAAAAACTATCTCAATGTTATCCCAAACTGAATAACATAATCTAATACTAGTCAAAATAAACTGTCAACACGCGGCATAATCCTCAAGCAGTTAAGGGGGGCCACCGGCTTTTTTGTATCTTTTTCTCCCTTTCTCTCTTTCTCTGGCTTGTATCCATTCGGCTCCATTCAGCCAACTGTTTTAAGACGTTTATCCCCATCCAGGTGTCGATTTCTTTCTGGCGAGCGATAGCGAGCCAGCATTGTATGGAGAAATCCGGCTTCGCCGGAGACATTTTTCTATCGAAAAATGTACAAATTTAGCTTGCTGTCAAAACAAAAATATACTGTATATATATGCTGGCTCGTTACCGCTCGCCAGGAAAATATTGACACCTGGATGGGGGTAAACGTCTTAAAACCCCATAGGCTGAATGGGGCCGAATGGATACAAGCCAAAGAGAGAGGGAGAGAAAGAGAGTAAAAGCGAGGTGGGCTCCCTTAACTTTCGGGTGCCCTGTAGTGCATTAATTATAGTGCTTGTGGCTCACATCTGAGATCAACCAGTGTCTAGCTAAATACGTGAGTAACGAAATAACAGAAAGCGCTCCCAACGCCTGCTAAAAGCCTTACCTCACTGGGCCACTTTAAAGGGGTCACCGGCTTTTTTGGTATCTTTCTCTCATTTTCTCTCTTTCTTTGGCTTGTATCCATTTGGCCCCATTCAGCCAACTGTTTTAAGATGTTTATCCCCATCCAGGTGTCGATATTTTCCTGGTGAGCGATAGCGAGCCAGCATTGTATGGAGAAATCCGGCTTCGCCGGAGAAATTTTTCAATCGAAAAATTTACAAATTTAGCTTACTGTCAAAGCAAAAATATATATATTCTGGCTCGCTACCGCTCGTCAGGAAAATATTGACACCTGGATGAGGGTAAACGTCATAAAACAGTTGGCTTAATGAGGCCGAATGGATACAAGCCAAAGAGAGAGGGAGAGAAAGAGAAGAAAAGCGAGGTGGGCTCCCTTAACGGGAATCATGTGGCCATCCGAAAAGCACTCGTTCGTGAATAACTAGCACACATAGAAGGCTAGCAATGGTTTTAATGCCCAAACAGTAACCTATGCCGACGCGGCAGTAATCTTTCAACATCGTATTTTCATGCAAAATGTAGATTAACATATTACGAATGCAATGAGGCCTATCTTCACTGCAAAGTTAATATATTATTTATATCTGAGTGCTCATCTATTTTGTTTATTTGTGTCCTTTGCTATGCATACAAACTGCCGTCGATCATATTTGTATCAACATAAGTAGTGTAATACGACCTAATCTAAAAAATAGCATTGTTATTCTATTTGTCAAGGCCTTGCATAAGCAGATATTTCACAGTATAATTTAACATGAGTCCATGAATCTCTGCTGAAAACTCCGAACACCACGGATTTTCAAGATAATAGGAAATATTTGATTGTTGAACGATTCGTGCTTTATATAATTTACGGTAGCCGTTTCGGGAAGCGTGACGTGTGGTAGCCTCTTAACTATTGTCCGCGGGTTTAGAGCTAAAGAGAGTTTTTTGGCGGTAGAGTGGATTACTCATGTTGGATAGAAATTTGTTGCGTGTGATTCGGTAAGTTATACTGATTATGGGTGACTTGAATGGATCGTAAGTGATCGTGGGTGGTATGGGTAATTATAGTGAGTTTCATCGCACCTGGACCAATGGAACAGTGTAGATAAATTTAGTTAGGGTAGGTTAGATTAGGTTAAGTTCAGCTAAACAAGGTTACAATAACCTAAAACGTGAAACGCCACGGCAAGATCGGTTATTTCGCAAAGATCATGTATTTGGCTCGACACGGGGTTCAGTTCCCATGAAGGACAAGCCATTTGGTAAAATCTCCTCACACCTGATGCTTATGTTAGCCTAGAAGTGAATAGGAAACAGTAATTTGTAGAAATTTGTGACGTCCCCTTCTCGAAAGTAAACTGAGGTAACCTGAATGTTATACAGTAGTTCCTGTGTACCCGAGTTACCCACACCAGGTTCTAAAGGGCAAAGAAATAGAAACGAGCGCAACGGCAAAGTGTAATCTACCGTAATTCTCCTATGTTATTGGAAAACTATTATATATACCTCTACCGTTCTCCCGACACAATTGTTATAGGTCAAATATCGTGCATACACAAAGCAGAGCCTGACATACAAACATACCAGTACTTAGTGACGAAAACGTATCCTCATTTCAGCTTGACCAGAGGACATAACAACACAATCAATAATAACTATGCAAGAAATGGATTTCGGTTTCTGGAAAATAAGACACCTAATTAAACATATGCACCAAAATACATATATGTATATAATATATACAGTATATTACACTACCTTAGGTTAGGAAAAGTTGCCTAATACTAGAGTTTTAATACATACCAACTACAGTACCCCATCTTACATGAATAGATTAAACTCGCTGAACTACGCAACACTCCACCCCCACCTCTGTTCCCCCTTAATAATCTAATTCAGCCTATATAAAAATGGCCATTATTTTGTCAGTGCCTCCCCGCCTGACCTAATTTGCATATTTACATAATTAAGGATATGTGGTCCTGGGGGCTCTCTTCATTCCAAGCAGCTAGGTCACGCAAGAGGTATGCTAATATAATACCTCTTGAACAAAAAATAACAATAAAATATAATAAATAATAAATAAATAAATAGACAAATACATATAATAAATATATGAAAATATGTCAATTATAATACAATAAATAATAATAACATGATAATATTAGTAATAATCAATGGTCCTTTAATCAACTGAGAGACTAAAACTAGAAAAGAGTATACGAATTAGGTACTGGTATATAAGATTTAATTTACAAGATCAGCGAGCAAAGAGTTTATGTAGCGACGTAATGCAATTTGGATTATATAGTTGGATACATGCAAAGGTTATTATTCTACAAAAGTTAACTCTTCACCTGCGGGCTGGTGTGTGTGCATCACCATAGCGCCTGGCAGGTATATGTACCAAAAATGAGCATCATTCCATGCTCTTTTTTATGTATAAACAAGAGCCAGATCGTAATACAATTACAAATCTGTGAAAGGGCGATAATAGAGCATTCCAATGACATCCAAATTATCCTTGTACGACAACCGATTGTCTTGTAACGATCGTGCAAGTGAGGTATTTTCCCCAGATTTATCCTTATTTTGAGAGGTGTGGAGGTGGAGGTCAGATACAATAGGTTTCAGTACGGGTCCCGCCGCTGTCGCGAGCGGACCGAGCCCGCCTCTCGTCCTTGCAATGCTCGCTCTCTCTCTCTCATCGCTTATAATGGCCTCATAAAGACACGAGTCATATGACGGGCACCGCAGGGCTGGCCAATATTATCTCTCCCGTCATATGACGGTCACCGGGAATTAAGTGTTAAATGGCGACAAATCAAGCTCAATTATTTACAAGTACAGATATGGTAGAAAATGTGGAGAGATAAACAGATAGTCATAATAGTATATACTGTATATGGGAATGTTGCATGATCTAGTTAAAGAATCGTGTGCTTTGGGTGGTGTTGTTCGGAGACTATCTATGGTAATAGATATACACATATTACTCAGTTTTTGTCGATGGACTCATTCATGCAATTTAAGTATAAATATATCTAGTAAGATGTGGTAAAAGAGATAGCGTGTGTATTGCATAATTGACTTGTATATTTAGAAGGGATCTCAAAAGACGAGAACAGCAAGATTAATTGTACCTTTACTTCTCTTTAGAATTTAAGTGTTTTCCCCGAGGTCACAGGCAAAGGGGTGACAAGTCTATTCTCTTGCCATAGCATAGGTGCATTGGAGTGCCTACCTTTTTTTCTGCTGCTGGTCTGCTGCTGTTGGTACTGTCGATGAGCGAGATACTTTACTAGTCGATAAACGAATTAGTGCCTCTTCAGGTCTAGGTGGGATCTGTGAATATGCTGGTGAAACTCCAAGTATATTAGGCATCGAACTGGTTGTCAGACTAACCAATGCCTTGACAGATCCAGGTGTTATGACCGAGTGTGCAAGTGGAACGTTAAGCAGACTAAGCATTCTTCTGATTGGCGGACTACTCATAGCCTTGAGCCTCGCTAGGTGGAGTAAGCGAGTGTACAGGTAGAGAATTAGGCGAACATAATTCCTTCTCCTTGTGAGGCGGACAACACAAAGGAGCAGGTGAGGTGCTGAGCACCTGTAGCTGATTCGTGCTTTTCTTCTGGTCTGCCTGTGCTCGGGAAAGAAGGTCCTGGTTTGTTACCTGTCCCTTTTGTACCTTAGACCCTTTTTGTTCTGGTCTGTAAGGTAAATGTGAAATCTTGGGTAGGAGACGAGAATGTCTTTGCTTGGTCCACATGTGTATTCTAGGTCGGTGTACATTCTGAATGAGCTACGGTGATTGTTCCTGTGTCCCATTTTGCTTGCTACAATAGAATCCGGCAAAACAATAATACTATAAAAAGCAGCAACAGCAGGCCGACTCAAGACAGAGCCAGAATAGGGACAACACAAAACACAACAGAAAACAATGAACACACAAAAAACAAAATACAAATTTACACACATCTAGGTCATCCAGGAGAAGACCCATAGACCAGGGTCACCAAGTAATAGTAATAATAATAATATTAATATAAATAATAATAATAATAATAATAATAAAAATAATAACAAAAATGATAAAAACATACCGGTAAATATATATTAGCATATTTATATATATATATATATATATTTTTGTTTTGTCTCTCTCTCTCTTGCTTCAGGAACTATTTATTGCATAATTTATGCACCTTACAAAATTAATTAATGCCTAATACAATTGCATAGAAGTATTAGTATATCGCTAAACATACATACATGCAGCCATCCATGTTGCCACTTATTGATATATGTATATATTGTATGGGTCGGTGCTAAGTTGCATTTTTATGAAGACAACAAAAAAACAATATTATTTCATCTATATTCAAAAATAATTATATGCTAACAATTCTACTTTTGTTAAGCCAGAAGAAAATAAAAATATGTATACATTCGTTTGCTGTAATTACTGAACAGCTCTCATTAAGGGAACCCATCTCGCTTTTTTTTTATCTTTCTCTCCCTCTCTCTTTAGCTTGTATCCATTCCGGTCCCATTCAGCCTACTGTTTTAAGACGTTTACTGTAATTTAAGAGGAACCGGCTTTCAGCCGGGACATTTTTCTACCGAAAAATGTACAAATTTATCTTGAAA
This sequence comes from Paralithodes platypus, assembly GCA_032716605.1. Classification (NCBI taxonomy): domain Eukaryota; kingdom Metazoa; phylum Arthropoda; class Malacostraca; order Decapoda; family Lithodidae; genus Paralithodes; species Paralithodes platypus. The sequence goes on from CM064554.1 coordinate 14,304,609, forward strand.
GGGGCTCAAGGGGGTGTAATCTTAAGCTTGATGGATGTCTAGGGACCAAACTAAAACCCTCCCCTTAAATGAGGGTCAGTCTCTCTCGCTACCTCTCTCTCTTTCTCTCTCTCTCTCTCGCTCTCTCTCTCTACATAATTTTTACGCATATTCCTTTCCGCATTCTTCCCTCCGATATTAGTTCTGCGCTTCACAAAATATTCTGCCATTTTGTATCGCTGGAATGTTGTGATCACAGGAGACGAAACAGTGCCGCGTAATTTTAGAAAAGATAAGTCATTTATTATATTTCTTTATATCACTGGATATATATTTGTTTTTCTTTTTCGTCTTAAGGGACCCCTGTTTTTGTTTTTATCTTTCTCTCCTTTTCTCTCTTTCTCTGGCTTGTATCCATTCGGCCCCATTCAGCCAAATGTTTTAAGACGTTTATCCCCATCCAGGTGTTAATTACTTCCTGGCGAGCGATAGCGAGCCAGCATTGTATGGAGAAATCCGGCTTCGCCGGAGACGTTTTTCTATCGAAAAATGTACAAATTTAGCTTGCTGTCAAAAACAAAATATGTATATGCTGGCTCGCTACCGCTCGCCAGGATAAAATCGACACCTAAATGGCACGAGAGGTTTTAAAATTGACAGAAATGGGTTGAAAGTTCTTAAAATCGTCAAAATAATGGGGCAAACGTCTTAAAATTAGAAAAACAATGGGGCTAAACATGAGGGAGAAAGGAGTCAAGGAAAAAATCCCTCAAGTGGACATCTCCCCTTAAGGACCCTAGGTATACAGGAAGGGTCACTGATGGGTCTGACTGGCTAATGGAATAATATTATGTTCTACCATTATCTTCTACTATCTATATGCTTCACTGATAGGCCTTATCCCTTTTAGTCTTACTCTATCACTCGCACTCTCACTCGCACACATTCACTCACACTCTCACTCGCACACATTCACTCACACTCTCACTCGCACACATTCACTCTCACTCGTACACATTCACTCACACTCACTCGCACACATTCACTCTCACTCGCACACATTCACTCACACTGTCACTCGCACACATTCACTCTCACTCGTACACATTCACTCTCACTCACACATTCACTCTCACTCGCACACATTCACTCTCACTCGCACACATTCACTCTCACTGGCACACATTCACTCTCACTCGCACATTCACTCTCACTCTCTCCTTTTCACATTCTCACTCTCAATTCTGCTTTGCTAGACTTATTTTCTACTTACTAGCACATGGTGTAAGAATTAAATCCGGATTGCTTATAAAGGGCAGCAAGGTCGGTCGGTCGGTCGGTCGGTCGGTCGGTCGGTCGGTCGGTCGGTCGGTCGGTCGGTCGGTCGGTTGGTCGTCGGTCGGTCGTTCGGTCGGTCGGTCGGTCGGTCGGTCGGTCGGTCGGTCGGTCGGTCGGTCGGTCGGTCGGTCGGTCGGTCGGTCGGTCGGTCGGTCGGTCGGTCGGTCGGTCGGTCGGTCGGTCGGGCGGTCGGTCGGTCGGTCGGTCGGTCGGTCGGTCGGTCGGTCGGTCGGTCGGTCGGTCAGTCGGTCGGTCGGTCGGTCGGTCGTTCGTCGGTCGGTCGTCGGTCGGTCGGTCGGTCGGTCGTCGTCGGTCGGTCGGTCGGGTCGGTCGGTCGTTCGGTCCTCGGTCGGTCGGTCGGTCGGTCGGTCGGTCGGTCGGTCGGTCGGTCGGTCGGTCGGTCGGGTCGGTCGGTCGGTCGGTCGGTCGGTCGGTCGGTCGGTCGGTCGGTCGGTCGGTCGGTCGGTCGCGCTCGCTCGCTCTCTCTCTCTCTCTCTCTCTCTCTCTCTCTCCTCTCTCTCTCTCTCTCTCTCTCTCTCTCTCTCTCTCTCTCTCTCTCTCTCTCTCTCTCCTCATCTCTCTCTCTCTCTCCTCATCTCTCTCTCTCTCTCTCTCTCTCCTCATCTCTCTCTCTCTCTCCTCTCTCCTCTCTCTCTCATCTCTCTCTCTCTCTCTCTCTATCTCTCTCCTGCTCTCTCTCTCTCTCTCTCTCTCTCTCTCTCTCTCTCTCTCTCTCTCTCTCTCTCTCTCTCTCTCAGGTTCCTGGTACTTATTTGTATTAAGCTAAAAACCTACTTGTTAATTAATAGTTTCCATTGCATATATTTTTTATCCTAATACAATTTGTACATATTCTAACAATTTCACAATTCTGTATTTCGTATATTAGATTTATTTATTCATCTGACCATTAAATTAAGTTTTCAATTTTTCCTGAATAATGCTTGCTTCTCGCCCTTTTGCATTTTCCCTTGCTCTGCTTCTTAGACTACAATATTGTGTTCATCGCCAAAAGAAAGAGAAAACAAATATTATACGGAGATTAGATTATGATAAGTTAATACATATTCTACTGTAACAGCATACCACAACATACTATTTAAAATACTGTACCCTAATATACCTTTACCTATTGAACCACCCTATAATCTAACATTAGCTTTAACTAAGTGAAACCACACAACGATATAAACTTAACTAAAGCTAGCGTTTACTAATCTGACCGAAGGTAACCTAAATTAAGCAAGCCAAAAAACACCATTCCAAAAACACGCCTTACCAAACAAATTTTAGCGTAATTTATATACACAATTGTAACTTAACCTAATCTCAACAAAACTAACCTAAATTAGCATTTCAGTATACGATGACTATTTGCTTAACATTAGTCTGCTTAACTTTAGACAATTTTACACAGCTTTAGAAGGAGCTGTAGAGACCGTTTTCTTCCTAAATTAAATAAAATCATCTAATAAGCGACAAAATTAATGTAAGAAAGACGACATCGCATTCTAAGAAGTTTAACACCAATCAGTCAAAAAATGGGGGGCTTACATCGGTCCATATTTCGTCAGTAATTGAATAATTCTGCGACTTTGTCATTCAATTATCATGTATTCCTGAAGTAACTTTAATATGTTTGAAAGCGATGTTACACGCACGGTTTTGATCAGCAAGTTTAATTCTTACATCTTTCTCTTATAACGGTTTCAACAACGAATTGCGGTATCACACGAACGATTTTTCCCTCAATTTACTTCAACTTTGATCAGGCAGTGTTGGAAATATACTTGTATAAGGATTTTTTGTTTTACCAATAATGGGGCTCTTCACAGACGCGAATTGTGTCTTCGAGTTATGTGATAAGTGGGTTAGAATGAGGCACAGATGCTTATTGAGCCTAATCAAAAGCTTACAAATGCTTAACAACGACATCCAATATCAACAGGTAGAAACAGGTAAAAAGTTATGGCCTTTGCCTTGCTCGGGGCGTTGGGGCTGTTCAGCCAGGCAGCTTGAGGAACATCAACAGGTAGAAACTGTAAGGATTCTAAATTACATTGATTGATAGGTTCTGGAAAAAGAAAGAACAAAATATATATATTAATGTTTCTACCCTCCCTCCGGACAGTCTTACAACCTGCAGATTCAACTGCTTAACACGGTGAACAGACAAGACATATTTTTCCAGATTTCGAGTGAGACATAGAGACAGTTTTAGGGTTGCAACCAGTTCGTTTGTTATTTTATATTTAACTGTGTAGACATACGACGCCTGTTTGTCTCCGCATGGCCAGTTGCCGCTCATACCAATCGTAGCTTCATTACCAATTATTTCGCTGTTTCACCTGACAATCTCTCTATCTCAAACTGCCACCTATTGAGCTGTTTACTCACTGGACAATGTTTCCATAACATATTTATAATATGGGAATATTAATGCAATGTGAATTTATTGGAAACAGTGAGGATATATTTATGGCATGTCGGTGGGCTTTGTGGTGATGTAATGAAACTATGTACTGTACAGCACAAATTCCATCCCAGCAATATATTCCCATTGACAAATAGGGATTTGAACCCGCTTTGGATGAACTAACTTGAAGAAATATGCCTGAATATTGCTTTTCGATTTACTCCAAACCACAATATTATCTTAAATATTGACACCTGGATGGGGGTAAACGTCTTAAAACAGAAGGCTGAATTGGGCCGAATGGATACAAGCCAAAGAGAGAGGGAGAGAAAGAGAAACAAAAACACGCCTTAATGGGGCTATTCCAAGACCACCTCTGTAGGGGTGGTCTTGGCTATTCTCGGCGGCAAGAGCAGGTTGGATGAGGTGCGGTAATTCATATGTGTGAAAATAAGACTTCACATCTGATGCGTATAGACGTTCCTTTGATTACCAAACATTATATACTGTAGGTATACGATATAGTTACATACTATAATATACACAATGCATGAACATAGAGAACACTAGCACATTTTAGAGATTAAATTAAGGCTCTGTCTCGAGTCGGCCACCCCCATAACAAATAAAATAAATAAATATAATAAAATAAATTGGGGAAAGTGCCAGAGTATATACATACATACAGACTATGGTACAAATGGGTACCAATGTATGAGAAGACTAACATCGTCCCTTGGTCCGTTAGACTTACTTTGCAACTCAACTATACGAGATCTACTATACCTGTATCATTGGTAGGGAGAAATACAATAATGATCCTCCTACAGTTACTAGTATGTTCGCTCTTGATAAATCGTCCATTGTCATTGAGTTTGTTTATATAATTATTATTTGTTTAGATTTTTTTTTTTTTTTTTTTTTTTTTTACTGTACATATGTCATTGACTCTCTGGGCAACAAAATATCAAGGCTAGCCCTATTCCTTTACAACACTTCATATTTATTCAACTTTAAGTATTCTAGTGCTGTATGTATCGACATTTAATTAACATATAATTGTTATTGTATCTGTTCACTACAATTTGCGTTATCATTGCAAATCCTATGAATTTTAGTAATCATATTTTGTCACCGTGTTGTACAGTTGTCTTTGAAGTTTACATTACATGTTTTCTTTACAGTGTTTTATAATTGTTAAACAGACTAATATTGCAAATATTGATAAACTCTTGTATTTTGATTTTACACATTATTTTGGTAGCTCTCGAAATGCTAAACCTTTTACTTGCCATGTCTCTTAAGGGGGGTCACCTGCTTTTTTTTACCTTCCTCTCCTTCTCTGACTTGTATCCATTTGGCCCCATTCAGCCAACTGTTTTAAGACATTTATCCCCATCCAGGAGCCGATGTTTTCCTGCCAAGCGATAGCGAGCCAGCATTGTATGGAGAAATCCGGCTTCGCCGGAGAAATTTTCCTATCGAAAAATGTACAAATTTAGCTTGCTGTAAAACAAAAATATATATATGATGACTCGCTACCGCTCGCCAGGAAAATATCGACACCTGGATGGGGTAAACGTCTTAAAACAGTAGGCTGAATGGGGTCGAATGGATACAAGCCAAAGAGAGGAGGAGAAAGATAAAAAAAAAAAAAAAAAAAAATGGGCTCTCATAACTCGTGCCACCTGTCACCTTCATCTTTGTGCTTCCTTCGTGTTTTTCTTGTCCAGTTCTGCTCCTTCCACTAATTCTTTCACCTCAGGGAGATATTGTGGCAGATAGTGAGAGGTATATGACAGGGCCTTCCTATCTCTCTCTCTCTCTCTCTCTCTGTATTTATCTTTCTATCTATCTAGATAATATAATATATAGATATAATATCTATATATATATGATAATATATATATATAATCTATATATATATATATATATATATACTATATATATATTATATATATATATATTAATATATATATATATATATACTGTTATATGGAACGGATAATAAAGCAATATCATTCCAATGTAGTGTCCATGGGCCCTTCTACAGAAATCAACCGGGGCGGGAGGGGGCTGACGATCACCCACATAAAACGCAAATAGTCATATTTAACATCGACAAATTACCTCTCTCTCTCTCTCTCTCTAGCGACCACAGACTGCCTCCTCCTGCACCGCCATAGTGTCAATAAAGCCCTCAGATGGTAGGCGGAGAAGGGTGGGGGGCTGAGAACACATGTGAGGGATGGGTTTGTGAAGAGAGGGGGGTCTGAAGGGGGAGCAGGGTAGTGGAGGGGCTAGAATGGAAGTGTAGGAGAAGAAGAGAGAATTACAAAGATATACTGACCACACAGATCCTACGATCCCAGTGATGCATGTCCACTTGCTCTCATTTCTTGCATTATTAAAGAAATTTAGAATGAAGAATAGATTCGAAATCTATTCTAAATTCAAAATTTCTTATGCCCTCTGTTAAGAGCAGATTCCTTAGCCGCTCCACTGGTGATCTCCATTCTTATCTTACTAACTCTTTGTCATCCTCATTTCGAGACTTTGGTGCGACTTTGTCTATTTTGCTAGGTATATCGAAAACCTTCGATAGAGTCTAGCACAAATCTCTAATTTCTAAACTAATTGCGTTCAGTTTCTACCCCTCTATCTTTGCCTTTATCTCAAATTTCTGTTCTGGCCTTTCCATAGCTGCGGTCGTGGACGGCCATCGTTCATTACTCAACCTATCAACTCCTGTGTTCCTCAGGGTTCTCTCCTATCTTCAGTTCTTCTTCTAATATTAATTAATGATCTTCTCAAATGTACCTCTATTTCTATCTAGGCTACTCATATGCTGATGACTCTACCTTAAACTATTCAACAAGTTTTCCACAATGACCCACCACGTAATTACTCTCAAACTCGTGCGACAAAGCCATAGCACGCATATCTTCTGATCTACCAACTTTTGCGAATTAAGTCAAAGAGAATCTTGTTACTTTCAATGCTTCCACAACCCATTATCTCCATCTATAAACCAATCACAAACTTCCACCTTACTATCCCTTTCCCTTTAACAATACACAACTCAACCCTTCATCTTCTGTCAATATTTTTGGTGTTTCTTTTTCGTCTGACCTTTCTTGGATAAATCATTATACCACACTTGCTAAAACAGGATCCTAGAAGTTTGGTGAGCTCAACTGTCTCCATAGGTTCATCATCCCCCCCTCCCAGTTTCTTGCTCTGCACAGGGTCAGTGTGCCCATGCATAGAGTATTGTTCCACCCTTATTGCACTTCTCAAAAGTGTAGAGTCAAAAACATTAAGTCACATCAATTCACCTCCTCTAACTAATTCCCTACAATCTCTCTCTACCACCCACAATGATGCATCTCTCTCACTCTTTTACCGCTATTACAATAATCAGGGATTTTCAGAGCTTTCTCAGAGTATACCTCCTCCCTTTATTATTATTATTATTATATGAGATGCCGAAGTCTCCAACCAGGGTGCAGAAACACCATCAAGATCAATCCACACAAAACACCCGGAGGCACTGGAGAGAGACTATGGCAACTTAGGAAAAAATAAAAACATACACTGTATACTGTACTGTACATATACACATATTAAACACAGATAACATATTATGCAGTGGAGGGATATCAACTTAAATATATATCAATTCAACAGCGAATAAAATAAGTTTAAAAATTAGAATTAATGCTGCAAAAAAGCATTAACTCTAGACTTAAAAATGGAGAGTAGTGGGCACGCACCTGTCAATAAATTCCCACCTGTATTCTCTCCAACTCATTAACCCAAGAGTGAACCGATTTTCCCACTCTTTCTTTTACTTCACAAATAAACTCTGAAACTCTCTTCCTCAGTCTTTCTCTCCCATATCCTATGACTTAAACTGCTTCAAGCTCCGTATGTCCAGATATTTTTACTCTAACCTACCTTGAATTTGGCTCTATTTCACTCTTTCAACTTTGGAGGGAAACTTGCCACAGACATGTTTGCCTTTTGTATCCTTCATGCATAGAAAAAACACAAATTAAAAAAGGCTTTTCTCATTTGATGTAGAATACATTACAGTAGACACACCTATTGCGGGTTATAACCGAGCTATAATAAACAATTTGGCCACAACACAATGTTTAT
>CM064554.1:14312605-14378896 GCA_032716605.1 Paralithodes platypus
AGCATTTCCGTATTCGACTTTCGTTCAATTCAGCATAAAATAATAGTTAGGGAATCCTTGAGAAAACAGAAGGTGTGTGTTTGAAGTCATTTGTCTTATTCCGAGTATGGAGATTTAGGTGCTTGTAAGGCTATTATTGTCTGTGTGTCTGTGTGTCTACTTTATTATGTATCTCATAATGTGTGTGTGTGTGTGTGTGTGTGTGTGTACTTTAGTATGTATCTCATAATGTGTGTGTGTGTGTGTGTGTGTGTGTGTGTGTGTGTGTGTATCCATGACCAACGTCGTGTGGGTTATGATATTAATATTATTTTTGAGGATTGTCCTTGTTTTTGTCATTTTCGAGCTTTTATTTTAGTTTTTTCCCTTGGCAAACAAAGACTCCTTCTCAGACTTACTTCAAACTAACAAATATTGCCCACCAAGACCCCCTTCAAGCTACATTTGCACATTTATCGATAGCAAATTGTCCTGGCCCAGGGTCGATATATTATATGTTACAGGCTCGCTATCGCTCGCCCAGAAAAAAAGCAAACGACACCTGAATTCCTGAATGGAATAAATTATTTATCATTAGTTCACCAAACTAATGAGGTGAAAAGTCTTATAATCTCCAAACTAATGGAGTGAAACAGGGGCGTCCCAAAAAGACCTCCCTCGGACCATATAGAGTTAAATATTTGTCTATGTATTACATCAGACACCTTAATTCATTCGTGTTAGAGAGTTAGAAGTTAGAGTCAACCATAAGGTAGGTAAGGGGAGGGTTTTAGTTTGTTCCCTAGGCCTCCATCAAACTTTTAATTACACCCCGTAGACCCCCCTTCAAGATAAATAAATTATTACATTTTTCGATAGAAAAATGTCCCGGCCGAGGGCCGGTTTTTTCTTAAAGTTACAGGCTTGCTATCGCTCGACAGGAAAAAAATCGACACTTAAATGGCACGGAAGGTCTTGATATTGATATAGAAATGGGACGAAAGGTTTTAAAATCGACACACTAATGGCTCGGACGTCTTAAAATCTGAAGACTAATGGAGCTAATCATGAGGAAGAAGGGAGACCAGAAAAACGCCCCATCTCCCCATAAGAGGGACTGATAACTATAAGTGGAGGGAATACGAACAGAGTCAAATGTTTAATGAAAAAAAACAATTATCCCTTTGAGTACCAGCGACGTGTGTTATCTTTGAGTACCAGCGACGTGTGTTATCTTTGAGTACCAGCGACGTGTGTTATCTTTGAGTACCAGCGACGTGTGTTATCTTTGAGTACCAGCGACGTGTGTTATCTTTGAGTACCAGCGACGTGTGTTATCTTTGAGTACCAGCGACGTGTGTTATCTTTGAGTACCAGCGACGTGTGTTATCTTTGAGTACCAGCGACGTGTGTTATCTTTGAGTACCAGCGACGTGTGTTATCTTTGAGTACCAGCGACGTGTGTGTGTTATCTTTGAGTACCAGCGACGTGTGTTATCTTTGAGTACCAGCGACGTGTGTTATCTTTGAGTACCAGCGACGTGTGTTATCTTTGAGTACCAGCGACGTGTGTTATCTTTGAGTACCAGCGACGTGTGTTATCTTTGAGTACCAGCGACGTGTGTTATCTTTGAGTACCAGCGACGTGTGTTATCTTTGAGTACCAGCGACGTGTGTTATCTTTGAGTACCAGCGACGTGTGTTATCTTTGAGTACCAGCGACGTGTGTTATCTTTGAGTACCAGCGACGTGTGTTATCTTTGAGTACCAGCGACGTGTGTTATCTTTGAGTACCAGCGACGTGTGTTATCTTTGAGTACCAGCGACGTGTGTTATATTTGAGTACCAGCGACGTGTTATATTTGAGTACCAGCGACGTGTGTTATCTTTGAGTACCAGCGACGTGTGTTATCTTTGAGTACCAGCGACGTGTGTTATCTTTGAGTACCAGCGACGTGTGTTATCTTTGAGTACCAGCGACGTGTGTTATCTTTGAGTACCAGCGACGTGTGTTATCTTTGAGTACCAGCGACGTGTGTTATCTTTGAGTACCAGCGACGTGTGTGTGTTATCTTTGAGTACCAGCGACGTGTGTGTGTTATCTTTGAGTACCAGCGACGTGTGTTATCTTTGAGTACCAGTGACGTGTGTTATCTTTGAGTACCAGTGACGTGTGTTATCTTTGAGTACCAGCGACGTGTGTTATATTTGAGTACCAGCGACGTGTTATATTTGAGTACCAGCGACGTGTGTTATCTTTGAGTACCAGCGACGTGTGTTATCTTTGAGTACCAGCGACGTGTGTTATCTTTTATTCAAGCTATATTAACGGGAGATTTCCACTTGAGGGAGTTTTTTCTTGACTCCTTGCTTTTCTAATTTTAAAACGTTCGCCCCATTATTTTGATTATTTTAAGAACTTTCAACCCATTTCTGTCAATTTTAAGACCTTTCGTGCAATTTAGGTGTCGATTTTATCCTGGCGAGCGATAGCGAACCTGTAATTTAAGATGAACCGGCTTTCAGCCGGGAAATTTTTCTACCGAAAAATGTACAAATTTATCTTGAAAGGGGCTCAAGGGGGTGTAATCTTAAGCTTGATGGATATCTAGACACCAAACTAAAAACCTCCCCTTAAGACGATATTATACTGCTTAAGAAGGATCTGGGGTAGCTAAAAGGGTTGGTTGAGATCATTTGAAGCCATATTATTGCTAGCGGTCCTTCCTAGTCTGAATAAAATCGTCTAATAGTTGCCATGATGTAAAGAAAAGGAAGTCATCGGTACTGCAAGGGTTAAGGAAGAACGCAACTTATCAGATAAACTCGAATAAATAGTTACACACATATGGCAAAACACTTCGTACACACTTGTTGGCCATGACTGTACGCAACCCAGTCACAGTGTACGTCAACTTCATCAACTATTTGTTGATATGGGAAATGGAAGGGACTCATGTATGGCAGGGTCTATGTGTGTGTGTGTGTGTAGCTGTCACTTTATGTACGTATGGGTTTGTGGGGGTGATTTGTGTCAGTGTGTGTATGTGTGTGTCTACTGTTAGTATGAATATATTGGAATGTATAATATTGTACACCACGTAGCCGTCTATGTGCCTGTGTGCGTATGTGTGATGAGAGAGAGAGAGAGAGAGAGAGAGAGAGAGAGAGAGAGAGAGAGAGAGAGAGAGAGAGAGAGAGAGAGAGAGAGCGAGCGAGAGAAGAGAGAGAGAGCTACATAGAGCTACATAGATACACAGACCACACAGACCTCAAGGTCTTTACTAGGCAGTCTGGCCTTACAAAATATATATGTATATATGCATATATATATATATATATATATATATATATATATATATATATACATACACACACACACATACATACATACATACAGTACACACATACATACATATATATATATAGTTTATATATACATACTGTACAGTGCACACACATACACATACATACATTTTTATTTTATTTTTCATATCACCCCAGCCCTCTGCAGATAGAGGTCAAGCCTTCCCCTGAAAGCGTTTATTGTGTCGCTCTCCACCACTCTCGCTGGTAGTTTATTCCACTCTGTCGCCACACTGTAGGTGAAGAAGCTCTTTGTGACATCTAGGTTTGCCTTTTTGGTTTTTAATTTCATTCCATTTCCGCGAGTTTGATTAGTATTGTTTAATGTGAATAGTGCATTTACATCGACTTTGTCAAAACCTTTTAGTATCTTAAAGCACTCAATAAGCTGACCCCTCAACCTCCTCTTTTTTAATAAGAACAGGTTCAATCGTTTAAGTCTTCCTTCATATGGTTTATTTCTTAATGAGGGTATCATCTTCGTCGCTCTACGCTGTACTGACTCGAGTCTTACAATGTCCTTGATCAGATTAGGTGACCAGAACTGCACACCATATTCAAGGTGGGGCCTCACCATACTTTTGAACAGTGGCACTATTACGTTTTCATGTTTATATGTAAATTTTCGTTTAATAAAGCCCAATGCTATGTTTGCCTTATTTGCAGCTGCTATACATTGGTCGGAAGTTTTTAGGTTTTCAGATATTAGTACCCCTAGGTCTTTTACTACCGTTGCGGTTTTTATTTGTTTGCCATTCATTTCGTATTTGTATTTCATATTTCTGTTACCAACCTGCAGCACCTGACATTTATCGACATTGAAGGGCATCTGCCATTTTTTTCGACCACTCTGATATCTTGTTTAAATCAGATTGCAACGCATTTCTATCATCTTCGTTCAGGACTGTATTTCCTATTTTTGTATCGTCGGCGAATTTGGAAATGGTGTTGTTTACCCCTACATCAATATCGTTAATGTAAATGAGAAACAGGACCGGTCCAAGGACTGAACCCTGTGGAACTCCACTAGTGACAGGCTCCCACTCCGATTCCACTCCATTTATCACCACTCTCCGTCTTCTGTCTGTAAGCCAATTTTTTATCCAAGAATGAATTTCACCTTTGATACCTATCCGCGCCAGTTTAGCCAATAGTTTTTCGGTGAGGCACCTTGTCGAAAGCTTTTTGAAAGTCCAAGAAGATTATATCTAGTGATTTCGTCATGTCGTTATATGTGAATAGTTAGTTATAAAATTCAATCAAATTTGTTAGGCATGACTTATTTGATCTAAAGCCGTGTTGACTATTTTTGATTAGGTAGTTTGATTCGAGGTAATCTACTATCTTATCTCTAAGGATTTTTTCCATGATTTTTCCTACAATTGAAGCTAGACTAATTGGTTTGTAATTACTCGCTTTGGCCTTGCTACCCTTCTTGTATATCGGCGTAATGTTCGCATCTTTCCAATCACTCGGTACAATCCCCTGTAGTAATGATAAGTTAAATAGTTGTGTCAGGGGTTTTGCTATTTCGTCCTTAACATTCTTAATTATTTTCGGGTGGAGCATGTCGGGTCCCGGGGTCTTATTTACATTTAAATTACTCAATTTGCTTTGTACTTCGCTAACACTGATGGTGAAATCTCCTATCACATGAGTTGAGGTGTTATTTTCAAGGGTATGATCGATAATTTCTTCTGTGAAAACTGAGCCCAAATATTTGTTGAGCATATTTGCCGTGTTTGTGTCACCTGTTATTGTCTGGCCATCTTCTATTAGCAGTCCGATTCCGCTTTTGATCTGTTTATTTTTATTTACGTAACTGTAGAATTGTTTGGAGTTTGTGGCACTTTCTCTGGCAATAGTCATTTCGTAATTTTGTTTGTTCGCCCTAATTATTTTTTTCACTTCCCTTCTACTATTTTTGTACAAGTTTTTAATTACTTCAGTGTTTGTGTTAATTTTTACAAGTTTGTGGAGTTGATTCCTTTTCCTTATTGCCTTGCCAATGTCTCTACTGTACCAAGGGGGCATACTTGATTTCGTATTACATTTTGGTTTCATGGGTACAAATTGTTTATGCGCTTCTGTAATTGTAGACTTAAAATGTCCCCATAGTTCATTTACTTCGTTTATATTTATGAGGTTTGAGTGTATGTTTGATAGCGATTCCTTAAGTCCGTCATAATTTGCGTTTTTTGAAGTCCAAAACCATTCCTTTTGTTTTTACTGAGGAATATTTGCTTATAACGTTGATTCTTAAGATTTTATGATCGGACGTTGCCAGATGTTCACCTACATCCAGGTTTGATAATATATTTTCTTGGGTAGTGATTACGAGGTCTAATATATTCCTGTCTCGCGTCGGCTGTTTTACGTGTTGAGTCAAAAAAAAATCCTGGATGAAGCTTGTCATTAAGCGTGACTCAGCATTTTTTCCGGTCAGGGTATTCCAGTCAATTAGGGGGAGGTTATAGTCACTTAGTAAAACTGTTTCGTCGGAATTAAGGGTTTTCTCTAGTATTTCGTAAAAAATTGTATCATCGGCAACAGTTAGTCTCGGTGGTCGGTACGCTGTAGTGATATTTAAGTTCATGTTTTTTGTATTTATTTTGAGAGAGAGAGAGAGAGAGAGAGAGAGAGAGAGAGAGAGAGAGAGAGAGAGAGATTGGAGAGAGAGAGAGAGATGAGAGAGAGAGAGAGAGAGAGAGAGAGAGAGAGAGAGAGAGAGAGAGAGAGAGAGAGAGAGAGAGAGAGATGGTGTACTACAGAAAGTCGCTCTCTCTCTCTCTCACTCTCATTCTCTCTCTCTCTCTCTGGACTACATTGTGTACCAGGGTCGGCCAGCCAGTGTTGTGATTCCGGTTACTATGATACACACACATGGCTTAAACACACACACACGTATTGCATACATACGCTAACACACACGTTCGATCATACACACACGCACCTTGGTTAAATAGAAACACTGCATATGCTCGTTATCACACACACACACACACACAAACACACACACGTACCTGCTTATAGAATAAAACTGAAACACACAAATTCTATATATATATATATATATATATATATATATATATATATATATATATACTGTATATATACACACACCCACACACCATGCTTAAATACACACACACACTTTGATTAATTACACACACTCCTTGCATACACACGCTAACGTACAGCAGGTTTGTTCAGTTACACACACACACACGCTCACATACGTAAGCTTATCAAATACTCTTATACATACGCATTGATTATATATACACACTTGCATACACATGTAGCACATACGCTTGATCATACACGCTAACACACGTTCATGCAGGGATCTGCCTTGCTTAGGCCAATCGGCTTTCTGCAGACTCCCATTTTCTTATGTTCTTATGTTCATGCCATACGCACAACTTATATACCCACACACACAAACATACAAATACACACCCACTGTTTGAATACATACACCTTGCATACATTCATTAACATCTCACTCGATTATACACATATTCACTCACATTGTTTTATACACATACGCCTTACACTCATACGCTAACACACATGCTCGGTCATACATAAACACATACACACACCTTGCGTAAATACACACTGTGTATACACATGCTCACACACACCCTCGATCTATATATCATTCGCTTGTTCAAACACACACACGCAAACGCGCAACCGCATGTGTTTGTGTGGGTGGGTGGGTGGGGGGGGGGGGTGGGGGGATGACAATGTGTCCATGGCACGTACTATACTTCTACAAACACTTGCACAATTTGTACAGTAAGTTAATTGAGTATATTATTATTGTTCTAAACAATATAAAAGTTTCTGAAAGAGTACCTACTAAATTAGATTAAACCAGGACAGTTATAGCCGTCAGTAGATAATTAACTCCACAGTCCCAGCGACGGCTATAGCGGTCAGTAATGTACTTTCCTTGTAACTGCCTGTACAGCCCTGTACTTGGTACCACGACCGACCGTGTGAGCACTGATGGCCCGATATGGCAACACTTCTCAGCTTATATAAGACCCACTGAAGGGTGTGGGAGCCAGTTTTGCCTCATCTATTGAGGTGGAAAGGTGGTCTCTCCTGCCATTTTGGCCACATTGCTTGGAACTGGGGGGTAGGGGGGGGGGGACTTTTATTACTGTATCCTACGGTGGTACTGCACGGGTTAATAGAAACTGGGGAGTCACGTTGAGAGAATATAGGAGAAACATTGTGTAGGGCAAGATGATAGCATGTAGAAGATAGAACACCTGGGGATGCTCTCTATAGAAGTGACCACTTGCAAGCTTCAGTATAGAATATTTTGAAGCTGTAGACATCCAAAGTTACCATTAACAAAACAAAAATAAATAGAATAAATAATTGAATATAATAATGATAAATACATTCTGAATAAGTAAATGAAGCCAGTGACGAGGGACAAGTTATTAGCATTACAGAAGAAACGAGAGCACTAAAGGAATTGATAAACAAACATAATAGGAGATACCTAAGATTTAATAGAAAAGTTAGAAAGAATATTGGAAGGGGATATAAAGAAGAATCAGGTGGATTAGAGGGAAGGAATTAGATGACGGAGGAAAAAATGGGATGAGAGAGAAATGGAGAATGGAAGAAATGCAGTGTGAAATGAAAACAGACATTTAGTAGAAGAGAAGAGGGGCTACATAAAGAAAATAAGGCAAAACTGGGAGGAGAAACGAGGGAAAGAGATAAAAAGAAGAGAAGAGAGGGAAAGAGAGATAGGAAAAGAGAAGATGGGAAGAGCAGAGAAAGCATCAAAGACAGCAAAGGAATGATAGGAAAGAGGAGAGAAAGGAAGTGAAGAGAGGGGAAATGAAGAGAAGACACGAACAAGAGGGGAGATAATGAGAGGGGAAGGGGAGGGCAGAAATAACAAGCGCAAATGAAGATAAGAGGTAGAGAATCACGGCCAGAAAGAGGGTTGATAACAGGGATGAAGAGAAGAGGGAGAGAAGAGGAAATAGAAAGAGTGAAACAGAAAGTAAAAAAACAAATAGGAAAATAAGTGCAAATTAGGGAATAGAAGTGCCGAGAGCAGGAAAAAGAGAATAAAAGAGGAAAGCTAAAAGAGAAGAAGGAGAGAAAAATAAGAAGTTAAATGGGAAAGAGAGAACCAGAAACATAAGATAAATGGGAAAAGGAGAAGCAGAAACATAGGGAGCAATTGCGTTCGTTCTTGCTGACAATTGTTTGTTGTGTATTTTCATGAAATGTATTATCCTCTGGATATCCAAGGATTTTTTTCTGTTGCCCCTACTCACTCATGTTTAGCCCCATGATGTTCACCCCATTAGTTTGGCGATTGTAAGACTTCCTGAACCATTTATTTTTGTCAATATTAAAGAGCATAACTCACGATGCCATTATCATAAATGTTAGTGTACAATATCCGTCACATGAGCATTCTAATTGCAGTCTGAGTTCCTTACAAATGTAAATATACATACATTAGTGTTTTTGGATGGTGGTTGTGAGTTGCGGCTCCGAACTATTTTGACATATACAGAGGTATTTGGAGTACCCATAGAATGACACAATCAAGCAAAGAGCTTCAGGAGTCTGGTCTCTGACCACCTTTTTTATTCTCTGTCGGATACCACTATTAAGGGGAGGTATTTAGTTTGTTCCCTAGACCTCCATCAACCTTAAAATTACATCCTCTCGAGTCCCTTTCAAGATAAATTTGTACATTTTTCGGTAGAAAAATGTCCCGGCCGAAGGCCGGTTCCTCTTAAATTACAGGCTCGCTATCGCTCGCCAGGATAAAATCGACACCTGAATTGCACGAAAGGTCTTAATATGGGGTGAAAGTTCTTAAAATCGCTAAACTAATGGGGCAAACGTTTTATAATATCAAAAGCAATGGGGCTAAACATGAGGGAGAAAGTGGTCAAGAAAAAAATCCCTCAAGTGGAGATATCCCCTTAAATGAGCGTGAATGACCTGTGGTGTATTGTATTGGTTAGCAAACTTGCCGCAAAACCAAGATGACCCAAATGCTTATTCCCGGCACTAAATACGTGAACTAAGTAATAATGCGAAAACGATAGAGAGATCTTCAGTAGTAGAGTGGATAAAGTGATCATGATTACTCTTGGTGGACAAAATTGGCCAGTGTGATGCGAGCAGCTTTTGTGAGTGATTATTTGTGAATTGAATGAATGGTGAGTGATCGTGGGTGGATATAGTGAGTTATGATTACTCTTGGTGGACAAAATGAGTCAAGTGTGATGTGAGCAGGCTTTGTGAGTTATTATTGGTGGATTGAATGAGTGGTAAGTTATCGTAGGTGAACATAGTGATATACTTCACCCCTGGGTCAGCTGGATAGGATAGATTAAGTTAGGTGAGGTTTGGATATATTAAGTTAGGGTTAGGTTAACGTGAAATAAGCTAAGGGGAGGCTTCTTTCTGAACTCCTTTCTCCCTCAAGTTTAACCAACTAGTTTTTATATCATAAGACGTTCGTCCCATTAGTTTGGCGAGGTTAAGACTTATAGCCATTTTTCTTTGTCAATATTTAAGACCTTTCGCGCCATTTAGATGAAATTTTTGTCCTGCCGAGTGTAAGGGAGACTGTAATTCAGGAGGAACCAGCCTTAGGTCGGGACATTTTCTACCAAAAATGAACACATTTATATTGGATTTCTTTATATTTAATTTTCATAATAGTTTTATTATAATTTGTTTTGTATAGCTTGATGTGGATCTATGGGGCAAACTGAAATATACTCTCCTTAAGGGGAAGCACTTGTTTTTTCGGGATATCGTTCTCCCTCATGTTAATCCCTATTAGTTTTGAGATTTTAAGCCGTTCACCTTATTAGTTTGGCGTTTTTCAGACCTGTTGTCCCATTTATATGCCAATAATAAGACCTTTAGCTGTCAATTTTGTTCCTGGCGAGCGATAGCGAGCCTGTATTTTAAGAAGAATCAGCCTTCGGCCGGGACATTTTTCTACCGAAAAATGTACAAATGTATATCGAAGGGGGTCTTGTTTTTTTGAAGCTAGATAGAGGTTTAGAGAACAAACTAAACCCCCTCCTTAAACCATTGAGCCGAACCAGTAATTCATGCTGCACAATACCGTCTGGGTCCCCTTAAGATAACCAAATAACGAGAAACGCCCAACCAAGCTCTGTTATTTGGCAAGAGTCATGTATTTGGCTGACACTGGCCATATCTAGACTGTCGGGCAGTCGGTGTTCACTTACAATGAAAACGAAATCTGGAGTTAGCGGACATCTGTGACTTCCAATCTAGGGTAATAGTCTGGTTTAGGAAGTGTTTAGAGTGCTAGTGGAACCCTTTGACTGTAATAAAACACCAGGGATGATTATAGATTATTTGTATAAACCATATATAAACCATATGGTAAGCCAATTTTGCCTCCTTGGTACAATATCCCATATATTTTACGCTTATTCCAACACACTAGACAAACCCAAACTCTCACTCTCAGTGGAGTGGTGGGTGGTCAGAAAACTTGCTTTGCTAAGCTTACCTTCCAGTTAGTAGCACATTTTGTTAGAATTAAGTCCGGACAGCTTAGTAGGGGCCGCAAGGTCTGCGCAGTCTCTGTAGCTATGTAACTCTATGTAACACACTAACTCTCTCCCTCTCTCTCTCACACACACAGACACACACCACACACACATTCTCTCTCTTTCTTTCTCTCTCCAACACGCAAAATGTTTTACTCAAGGCACCAGTTATTTTCACGATAACTCCACCACACATTCCCCCCCACTCCCCCCCCCCCCCACACTTTTCAATTCCTGACCACATCGTCCCCCAGGACAAGTATGTACCCTAGTTATTATCGGACTCTAGGTCAAGCTGTACCCTGGCACGATATATATAATATCTTCACAACAATACACACTCAAAATCAATAGTTAGCCAAAATACCTTGGTGATAAATTGTGTGGAAATTAAGAAAGGTTACATAATTGGAATTTTTATCCATTCGGCCCCATTCAGCCTACTGTTTTAAGACGTTTACCCCCATCCAGGTGTCAATATTTTTCTTGCGAGCGGTAGCGAGCCAGCATATATATATTTTTGTTTTGACAGCAAGCTAAATTTGTACATTTTTCGATAGATGTGATATAAATAGTGCTGGTCACAGGTTTAAATAACACACGAGGGCTGACAAAGAACAAATATAGTAGCTTAAAATTGTACAGTTCATGAACAAGATTTTTAGCTAATCAATTATTTTGACTGTACAGTCGGGGTCACTAACGTTTATATTTTTTAACCTCGTTCGGATTAAATGAATTTCCGAAATGCTAATATAAGGTAAGGAATTAGTAAAGGAAATATATTTAGACCGAGACAACTTGAACAATATTGATTACAACGACTGTACGGTAGCGCTAATATATAATGTCCCACCTGTTAATACGTTTGGCTCGCTCTGTTCTGTATTAATGTCGGTCAGATGTTGAATAGGGTGGGTAAGTGTAGGAACAGGTTTGTATATTTCACTCGATATGAAGAAATGAAGCTTTATATTGCTGATACCAATTATTGATCAAAACATACTTGGGTGCAGAGACATCACTTATTATCGCGACTGTACATTAAGGGGGGGGTCACCTTTTTTTTGTTATCTTCCTCTCCTTTCCTCTCTTTCCCTGGCTTTTCCATTCGGCCCCATTCAGCCAACTGTTTTAAGACGTTTATCCCCATCCAGGTGTCTATATCTTCCTGGCGAGCGATAGCGAGCCAGCATTGTATGGAAAAATCCGGCTTATTTTTCTATCGAAAAATTTACAAATTTAGCTTGCTATCAAACCAAACATATTTATATGCAGGCTTGCTACCGCTCGCCAGGAAAATATTGACACCTAGATGGGGGTACACGTCTTAACCCTTTCACGCTTATGACGCGATTTTGAGCTTATTAGGGATACTTTAAAGCCTTTGTTACCAACAGGGGTATTTAGAAACCTTTAGTTTAGTTACTTCAACCTCTGCAGTTGTCTTTGAGTTAGCTGTGGGCAGAAAACTAATTTTGGAGAGGTAATTATAAGAGTGAGAGAACTCTAGTTCTTATTGCTAATCTGGCAACCTCTGCGTCATAAAAACGTGAAAGAGTTAAAACAGTAGGCTGAATGGGGCCGAATGGATACAAGCCAAAGAGATTGGGAGAAAAAGAGAAAAAAAAGCGAGGTGGGCTCCCTTAATTTAAATAGCGTATAGCTCTTTGCTACCTACTGTAGATAACCTTCCCTCGCCTGATACAATCGTCTAAAAGTAACTAGAATTAAATGGAAAAGGTAATTTATACGTTTACTGACCCTGGGTCTTCTCCTTGATGACCTAAATGTGTGTGAATTTGTAATTTTGTTTGTGTGTGTTCATTGTTTTTTTGTTGTGTTGTCCCTATGTCTTGAGTCGGTCAACCCCATCCCCCCCCCCCCCCCAAAAAAAAAGGAAGCATGGGGATTGGGCCTGAGTAGGCCTATATAGATAGATTGATAGACTTAACCAAAATAAGGGAAACCAAGGTATCATGCATTAACAATTTACTAATGTTAGTTTTAAAGCCCTTGACTATTAAATGAGAGTGCTAATCGAATGTACAGTAAGTCAAAACCATTTATAGAAGTCATAAAGAGTTACTGATTATTATATCTTTGGTAATAAGTTGAACTAGACCGTATTGGAGTTAAGGATTAAAACAAATAAGTATATCTGTACATTTAAAAAATATAACTGATATATAAATGGTGAATTTTTTACTAGAATCCTCAAAAAGGTGATATGGTCCTTATAGATACAAATTATCCATGGGCCATGGTGAATATCCGTACCATCTGAGAGAGCTTATAATTATAAATGTTATGGGTGAATGGGACTCGTTAGCCTTGGTCGGCAACCCATCTAGGGGAGACAACCTTATACAAATCCAGGTGGATGGGACTCGTCAGCCTTGGTCGGCAAGCTGTCTAGGAGATTTAACCTGATACAAATCCGTACTGCTTATCTAAGTGTAAGGCAGATTAGTGGATGGACTAGCTGAACACCACTGTAGCAAAATAGTGCTAACAAGATACATAGAGGGTCTCGGAGTCGGACGGATCCTAAATCGAGTGGTCAATCCTGAAAGTCCTTCAGTAAACTAGCTCGGGTTGTCCCTTACAGGGAATACGTCCGCTTGGGGGCCTTCTATGTATGGCCACCATCATTAAGGGGAATGAGGCGTCCGGCAATAGATAGATAGATATATCTATAAAGACTGTTTATATTGTTATGGACATGTTATTTCAAGTTGATAACCTAAGTTATTAAGTAGTTACATAATTGTACAACCGTTTATTGGAGTGTAAAATGATAATTTCACGTTTAGATGGTGATGATTCGCGAAATGTCGTGATCAAATCGTGACAGAATTGATATTTTGCGGTTTTGGTAACTTTTCCTTAGAGATTATTTATAAAAGTGTGTTGCTTCGTTCGTTTGGAAGTATTGTGTTGTTGGGTGACTATGGGTCGACCTGAGGTTCGGATCAATTCGTTCGTTGCTTGGGTTCGGCTAAATCCTTCCCTTCCCAGTAGGGTTACCACAAAAATTAAAAACCAAATAATACTAATACTAATAACAAAAGATCGCTAGATTCGTCCTTAAAAGTTGCTAGATACTGAACTATTCAGAATATGTGTAGAATATAGGCACACTCTTCAGAAAATTTGCTATTTTTTTTTATAGTCTTCGGATTAAAGTCAATGTTCATGTCGTTAGCTGAATATAATTGCTGTTACATTGAAGTAAATAAGTCAATCTAACGTCCCAATAGTCATATCAGCCTGAATACAATGTATATATGGTCATCGTATGCTAAAGGGGTTAACACTTTCCACATCAGTATTTAAGCACAAAGGAATACAAAGGAAATCAAGCAATAACAGGTCCAGCGACCCCTCAAGGCTGCTTGCCCTCCAAAACACTGATGGTCAAGTGTCCAAACAGTAGTTTAGAGTGATAAGAGTGATTCCGTGAAAATTGGTTCATAACTTTGTGAGATATCATGTTTACAGACAAACATGTAGACAGATAGACACACGGAGGTGAACACATAACTTCCATCCAACCTCGTTGGCGGAGGGTAAAGCCGGTATCACACGGGCGCTTTTTCCCTCAACATTTATCCTTAACACTGGTCTGGCAGCTTATGAGGACAGCATTTATAATATTTCTGTCATCTAAGTTCATCTATCATCATTTCTGATACCAGTGCAAAATATTCCAGAAATGTTGCCAGACAAATGTTGATCATTGCATGTTGACTATAAAAGCTCTCGTGTGATACCGGCTTAAAGAAGAAACACATTCATAGACTGAAAGTAAACCTACAGACAAACATACACAGACAATACGAGAATCAACTAACCCCTTGCGGGTTTCAGACTATAAGGAAGTTGGAGCCGTAAACATCGATATAAAATAGAAATACAATAATATTGGAGGTGTCTGATGGATAGCAAGTACGTTGAATTTGGCTTCATGTTTTAATATCTGTACAACAACCACATTGCAGCTCGTAATTCTGCTAAACACAGATATAAAAACTCTCCAACTTCCTTATAGCCTGAAACTCGTAAGAAAGTAAACTCATGAAAGGAGAAATAATCTACAACTACAGTAAAATATAATAAACCCTCGGCAGATCCAAAGTAAACCTCCACATACAGTTTACCCTGACAGAGGATCCCAGAACTTTGTAAACCGCACGGCCAGCGACCTTAAGGGGGGTGACCTGCCTTTGTTCTCTCCTTTTCTGGCTTGTATCCATTCGCCCCATTCAGGCTACTGTTTTAAGACGTTTACTCCCATTTAGATGTCAATTATTTCCTGGCGAGCGGTAGCGAGCCAGCATTTTTGTTTTAAATGTTTTTGACAGCAGGCTAAATTTGTACATTTTTCGATAGAAAAATGTCTACGGCGAAGCCGGATTTCTCCATACAATGCTGGCTCGCTATCGCTCGCCAGGAAAAAATAAACACCTAGATGGGGTTAACCGTCTTTAACCTATTCAGTAGGATGAATGGGGCCGAATGGATACAAACCAGAGAAAGAGAGAAAAGGAGAGAAATATTTAAAAAAGCCTTGTGACCCCCCTTAAGCTCACACAAGACCGAAAATAAACCCAGGAAAGGAGAAATCATCTACAACTACAGTATATTATATAATAAACCCTCGGCAGACCCAAAGTAAACCTCCACATATAGTATATACCCTGACACAGGACCCCCAGAACTTTGTAAACCGCACGGCCAGCGAGCTTAATTAAGGGGGGGGTCACCTTCCTTTTTTTCTCTTTCTCTGGCTTGTATCCATTGGGCCCCATTCAGCCTACTGTTTTAAGACGTTTATCCCCAACCAGGTGTCGATTTCTTCCTGGCGAGCGATAGCGAGCCAGCATTGTATGGAGAAATCCGGCTTCGCCGGAGACATATTTCTATCGAAAAATGTACAAATTTAGCCTGCTGTCAAAAACATTAAACAAAATATGCTGGCTCGCTACAGCTCGCCAGGAAAATATCACCGCCTGAATGGGGGTAAACGTCTTAAAACAGTAGGCTGAATGGGGCCGAAAGGATACAACCCAGAGAAAGATGGAAAAGGAGAGACAAAAGGCAAGTGACCCCCCTTAGAAGGTTCCACCAACCCTCCCTCCTCCCTCACTCGCGTATTTTGCTTTAAGGGTCTATTTTTCGATCACGTGTCTTCTTTTTCATCTCGCACGGATTTTCTGCGTATGGCCAGAGCGAGTTTCTGTCCTCAAATATCTCTGCGTGTTCTGTAGTCTCCTTTTTTATTTGTTATTTCTTTCCTTCACACTCATCATCTCTCTCTCTGTCTCTGTATTTTTTCTCTTTCTCTTTCTCTCTCTGTCTCGCTCTCTCTCTCTCTCTCTCTCTGTCTTTCTTTCTTTCTTTTTTCTCTCTCTCTCTCTCTCTCTCTCTCTCTCTTTCTCTCTTTCTCTCTCTCTCTCTCTCTCTCTGTCTTTCTCTCTCTCTCTTGCTCTCTCTCTCTCTCTCGTATTTCCTTCTTATGGTCAGAGAGAGTTTCCTCCGTTCAATATGGCTGCTCGGTATTGTTTAATCTCTTTCTAGTTTCTCCATCGCTTTCTTCTTTTTCTTTCTAGTGCTCTTTTTTACCACACCCTTCCTCTTGTTTTATTTATCGTATTTGTTGGTATGTTCAGAGAGATTCCCATCTTTAATTTTGTCTCCGTGCGCTTTAGTCTCTTTCTCTCTCTCTCTTTCCTTATAGATGTATCTATGAATTTACTGTTCTATTATTCTATCTATCTATTTCTGTTACTTGTATTATTCTTCGTAAATGGCGCAAGAACTGATTTCTTTCAATTTGTTCCCCGTTTTCAATAGGTTCTCTACAGTCATATTCTCTCTCTCTCTCTCTCTCTCTCTCTCTCTCTCTCTCTCTCTCTCTCTCTCTCTCTCTCTCTCTCTCTCTGTGTGTGTGTGTGTGTGTGTGTGCATTTTCCTCCTTTCAATCTCCAGTTTGTTTTCATATTGTTCGCAATTTATTTATCTGCTTATTGACATTCTGTCCGTCTGCAAATCTGCATATTATATAACTTTTATTGTTTGTCAGTCTACATTCTGCGCGTCTGTCTGGCTACCTGTCCATTGTCCGTCAGTCTGTCTCTAACTCGCACAAACATATTCCAGTCTTAGTTTTATTCTATTCACATTACTCACGTTTATTATATTCACATTACTCACGTTTATTATATACTCTTCTCCTTTGTATCCATTTACTCACCTAATATGTTGTATATATACATGTTTTTGTTATTTACAGGCGAGCAGGTTACACTCCCCTCCTCCCACCTCACTCTGTCTCTCTCTACCTATATCTCTAGTTTTTCTCTATCTGCCTTTAACAGATCTCATCATCTTTTCCCTATCTTCTTTTTCTTAACCTGAGATATATATTTGTTCTTGTCCAATGCACATAGGTACATTATATGGATATGCAGATAGACTGACACAGACACACACACATATATATATATATGGTATATATATATATATACCGTATATATATATATATATATATATATATATATATATATATATATATATATATATATATATATAACTGCGCATATATGATTTTGTATAATTATCTATTCCATTTATTCTGTCAAGTCTTTTCTTCGCACATATCCATCCTTCCAGCATCTTCATTGTAATCATGGCTATTTTGCTTCAAATTCGTGTATACTCGTATAGTTCTATATTTTTTCCCGAGGATTACTTATGTTTGTACATATTGTCTTTGTTGTTCATCCTTTATTCTCCTCCTCTTCCTTCTTCTTCTCTCTCATTCCCCCCTCATACCTCCTCTGTTTTTGCAATTTATTCTTCCTCCTTCTTCTCCACTTCCATAAATTTGGCTTCGCCTTTTCCACCTACTCTGTCCCCATATGTCTTCCTTCTTCCTTTTGTAATTCTCTTCTACTATTCCTCCTCATATTTATCCGCTCCCTCCTCCTCCTCCTTCTTCTGGTCG
Organism: Paralithodes platypus; assembly: GCA_032716605.1. Classification (NCBI taxonomy): domain Eukaryota; kingdom Metazoa; phylum Arthropoda; class Malacostraca; order Decapoda; family Lithodidae; genus Paralithodes; species Paralithodes platypus. The sequence continues at coordinate 14,330,570 of CM064554.1, forward strand.
TTCACTCCCTCTGCTTCTTCTGCCTAGTCTTCCTCCTCTTTCCTGTGTCCCTTCCCTTTCCCTCCTCCCTCTCCTCCATGTCCTCCTCTCCCTCCTCCACCTCCTTCTTAAACACCTTCTTCTTCCCTCATCCCCTTCTTTCAGTTCCACTTGCTTTTCCCTCCTCCCCTTCCTTCACGTCCACCTCCTCTTCCTCCGGCTACTACCGTTCCCCTTGGCGTGTGTGCCGGAGTTAGCTCAATATTCCACCTCACATTATTTACGTCACGGGAAAACGGGGGGCGGAACAGGAGGGGGCACACCGAGAGATGAGGGGGGCTTTAAAGAGGGGGGGGGGGGAGCAGTGTGGCAGAGAATTGAGGGGGCTTTAAAACAAGGTGTAGAGTAGGGGGGCAGGGAGAGAATGGGAGAGTGGAAAAGAAAAAGAGAAGTAAAAAGAGAGGGGTAAGGAGGTCTTTAAACAATAGACAGAGAAGGGAGGGGGGGCATTAATTTGGGGGAGGAGGAGGGGACGGGATTTACAATAGGAAGGGGGTCAGAAAAATAAAGAAACAAAGCGAGAGGGGAGGAAAGTGGCTTAAAAACAGGGTGGGAGCAGGAGAGTGGAGAGGGAGAGGGTGCTTTGATATAGGGGCATCGAAAAACAGGAGGGTTAGAGAGAGGGGGCTTATAAATGGGGCATAGAAAAAACAGGAAGGTACAAAGGAGTACAAAGGAGTACAAAGGAAATCAAGCAACAACAGATCTAGTGACCCTTCTAGGTTGCTTGTCCTCCAAAACACTGAGGATCAAGTGTCCAAACAGTGGTTTAGAGTGGGTAAGGGAACATTGGAAAGGGAATTACTGCCCTGGAACTAATGTCCGTGGCAGGATTAGGAAGTTAGTAGAGGACAGATGGGTTAGTAACTGAGGGGGGGATAAAATAAAGTTATTCATTTACAAACGCAGTCAGTCGCGGGTTTGATGAGAGATATTTGTCTAGGCGGAGTTTAAATGAATCAACGGTGATGCAGTCTATAACATCTCGGAGAAGCCCATTCCACAAGTTGACAACTCGATTGAAGAAGAAATTCTTAGATTCGTGCGAGTTAAAAGATTTACCAATAATTTTGCAACCGTTTCCCCGCGTGTAATTAGATTGGTCGATAGTGAAGTACTTACTACAGTTCATATTGTCGATGCCTTTGATGATTTTGAACACTTGAATTAAGTCACCTCTTAATCTGCGCTGGGTTAAAGGAAATAGATTTAATTCTCTAAGACGCTCTTCGTATGGTTTGTTCTTTAGGCTAGGTATCATTTTGGTAACTCTACGTTGAACTCGTTCTAGCTTGTTTATATCTTTTTGGTAATAAGGGCACCAGGATTGAACGCAGTATTCCAGAAGAGGGCGGACTAAGGAATTGTAAAGGGTTAGGATAACTTCTTTGGATTTATGCTCAAATGACCTGCCTATAAAGCCAATTATTTTGTTTGCCTTCTTAACAACTTCTGAACATTGTTGACTCGGATTTAGGTTAATCGATATTGTTACTCCCAGATCGGTTTCTCTGTTTACATTCTTAAGCTGAGTGCCATTCATCGAATAGTTTGCTTTCTCATTTAGGTATCCGACATGTAGTACTTTACATTTATCCGCATTGAAACTCATTTGCCAAATTTGGGCCCAACATGACAATTTATCTAGATTGTGTTGCATATCGTCAACTTGTTCTTTTGAGAGTACGCTATTTGCAATTTTTGTATCGTCAGCAAATTTTGAGATTGTACAGGTGAGACCCTCATCTATGTCGTTGATGTAAATTAGAAAGAGAATTGGTCCTAGTACCGATCCCTGGGGTACCCCGCTACTTACATTGGTCCATTTAGATGCCTTACCGTTTATGACTACCCTTTGCTTTCTGTTGCTGAGCCAATTTTCTATCCATTTCAACACACCGTCTTGTATTCCATGCGCTTTTAGTTTTAGCAGTAAACGTTTGTGGGGAACTTTGGCAAAGGCCTTTTGAAAATCAAGGTATATAATATCTACAGCTTTACTCTCATCGTAGAGGTTGAGGATATCGTGGAAGAAGTCTAAGAGGTTTGTTAAACAGGAACGTTTTTTACGAAAGCCGTGTTGAGTATCTTTAAGTAAGTTATTTTCCTCTAAGTGATTTACGAGTCTGTCTCGTATGACCGTTTCTAGCATTTTACATACAACTGAGGTTAAGCTAATTGGACGATAATTACTGGGTAGGGATTTGCTGCCTTTTTTGAATATCGGTGTTACGTTGGCTAGCTTCCACTGATCAGGCATAGTTCCAGACTGCAAGGATTTATTGAATAGTAATGTCAGTGGTTTGGAGAGCTCATCCTTAGCTTCCTTTAGAACTCTAGGCGAGATTGTATCAGGTCCAGGCGTTTTATTTACCTCGAGTTTATCTAAACAATTCAATACTTCTCTCTCTGTAACGGTGATATTGCTTAGAACATCTGAATTATCAATCTGAATCGGCGATGGTGTAGGGATATCACTGAGGTCTTCTGTTGTAAAAACTGATGCAAAGAAGGTATTGAGGGCATTACTCATTCGTACTTCGTCTTACAAGAGAGAGGTTAGAGAGAGGGGGCTTTGAAATAGGGGCATGGAAGAGCAGGAAGGTGAAGTAGAGGGGGTTTTAAAATAGGGGCATCTAGGGGCAGGAAGGTTAGAGAGAGGGGGCTTTGAAATTGGGGCATGGGAGAACAGGAAGGTTAGAGAGAGGGGGCTTTAAAATACGGGCATAGGGGAACAGGAATGTTAGATAGAGTGGGCTTTGAAATAGGGGCATAGAAGAACAGGAAGGTTAGAGAGAGAGGGCTTTGAAATAGGGGCATAAGATAACTGAAAGGTTAGTGAGAGGGGGCTTTGCAATACGGGCATAGAACAGGAAGGTGAGAGAGAAGGGGCTTTGAAATAGGGGCATAGAAGAACAGGAAGATTAGATAGAGTGAGCTTTGAAATAGGGGGCAGGAAGGTGAGAGAGAAGGGGCTTTGAAATAGGGGCATAAGAGAACAGGAAGGTGAGAGAGAGAGGGGCTTTGAAATAGGGGCATAAGAGAACAGGAAGGTGAGAGAGAGAGGGGGCTTTGAAATAGGGTCATAAGAGAACAGGAAGGTGAGAGAGAGAGGGGGCTTTGAAATAGGGGCATAGGAGAACAGGAAGGTGAACGAGAGGGGGCCTTGAAATACGGGCATAGGAGAACAGGAAGGTTAGAGAGAGGGGGCTCTGAAATAGGAGCATCGAGGGACAGGAAGGTGAGAGAGAGGGGGCTTTGAAATAGGGGCATAGAAGAACAGGAATGTTAGATAGAGTGGGCTTTGAAATAGGGGCATAAGAGAACAGGAAGGTGAGAGAGAGAGAGAGGGGGCTTTGAAATAGGGGCATAGAAGAACAGGAATGTTAGATAGAGTGGGCTTTGAAATAGGGGCATAAGAGAACAGGAAGGTGAGAGAGAGGGGGCTTTAAAATACGGGCATAGGAGAACAGGAAGGTTAGATAGAGTGGGCTTTGAAATAGGGGCATAAGAGAACAGGAAGGTGAGAGAGAGGGGGCTTGAAATAGGGGCATAGGAGAACAGGAAGGTGAACGAGAGGGGGCTTTAACATACGGGCATAGGAAAACACGAAGGTTAGAGAGAGGGGGCTTTAACATAGGGGCATGGATGTTAAAGAGAAAGGGGAAGGGTGGGTGGGGGACAGAGTTAGGGGAAGGGTACGATCTTTAAAACAGTTAGGGCATACCAAAGAAACACAGGTCAAGGGAGAGGCACCTTTCACTCAGGGGGCAGAATAGGGTAGAGGGAGTGGGGGCGGACTTTATATCATTGCTACCTTAAGGAGGGGTAACCGGCTTTTTTTTTTATCTTTCTATTCTTTTCTCTCTTTCCCTGGCTTGTATCCATTCGGCCCCATTCAGCCAACTGTTTTAAGACGTTTATCCCCATGCAGGTATCGATTTCTTCCCGCGAGCCAGCATATGTTTTTTAATGTTTTTGACAGCAGGCTATTGTATGGAGAAATCCGGCTTCGGCGGAGACATTTTTCTATATCAAAATTTACAAATTTAGCTTGCTGTAAAAAAAAAAAAAAAAAATATATATATATATATATATGGCACGTTTACGTGTTGCAATACACCGCAGGCCTCCGTCAATCACTGTCAATCACCCAGCCAATGCAACTCCGTCCCCTCCCCCAATAACAAATAAGTAGACCACCAACACCGACAGGAGTGAGACGAGCGATAATAAACCCCAAAAGTACCGGGTACCACCAATGTAAAGATATGGTAATTGTGAAAAGGACATTTCTATAAGCAGGACCTTTTTAAAAGAAATTAAATGGGGACAAAATTATCTATTTTCCTTTAATGCACATACAAACCAGTACATATATATATTTTCTAGCAAACAGAATCTTTCCTATTCCCACGTAATTTGTAATAATATAAATATTACCACCTTCTCTATTAGTGATATCCTTGGCATAACCTTGAATGTCAACCTAAGCTGGATACGGTACCTTATGTTAGAACCACCGCTAAAAATGCCTTTTAAAACTGGGGCCCCGTAGAGTTCGATATTTTTTCAATGACGAGCAGTTGGCCATTATAAATCAGAGTCAGATTTTCAGATTGAATATTGTTCACCCTTGTGGAGTGAATGTAGAGTAGTTGCATTGAGAAAGTTACAAATTTCAAAATAAAATTATTAGATTAATCAATATCCCTGCAGTCACACAGAACCTTCCGTCATAATTCATATGGAGAGATGAAGATAAAAAAAGAACAAAAATATATACACACAGTATATACTGTATATATAACAACTGGAATGCGTGGCCCACTTTACGTGTAAAACTCGCTTAGTCTTTCTAGTTCTCTCTTTAAGGAACACCCAGTTCTTAACATTAATCCTCCATTATAAATCCCAGTGCACTTGAATAAATTTATGAAATCATATGGTCCTCCCGGGATCCGACGTCGGGACACCACACACAGAACATAAGCATCTAAACCATTACACCACCAACACAGTTAAATGCTATGTAGCCTCCACAATCACGATTAATATCCATTTTCGAATTTTGGATATCAATCTAATCATGTACTTAGACCCAACTGCATTGTTGACAGCCTAATTTTTTAGTGAGAGGAAAGAACAATGCCGGAAATACACAATTATATATACAGCATATGTATATAATGCTTGAGTGCGTGTGTGTGTGTCCTAATAAAAGTCATCACCAACACAATATATACTGTTACCATCCCAACATAAAACTAAATATAACTTGCAACAAGCCAACAACCAAACGAGTACAGCCCACTAAGCCCACATAACTACCCAAGCTGTACGTTCTCCGCCTGCCGCAGCTGGGCTATATCGTGTCACTAGCCTTACAAAACTCTCCCCCATCATCCAATCATCTCATCCGGCATACATAATCACTAAGGGGGCTGCATCCTGGCCCTGAACTTGGACCACCACAGGCAAAAGGAGGATTCGGCTATAACTTTTCATTCCATATAAGCTAAGTTTCGTCTTCCGTTACTTCATTGATGTACGATCAATGTTAACTTTCGGTCCCATCGTGTTGGTACAGCGATTCAATAAGTTATTGTAATTATTCTAATAGCTATGAGTTATGAAATACGCCGAGAGAGTGCCCATGTAATGCCTCTTTAACAAGCTGTATATAATAGCTAAAAAAGGTACGTAATGTTGAGACTAACATAATGTCGAGATGATGAACAAATATAAGACATGCCGGTTTGTAAAACGAATAACTCACGTGCTATAACTAGCAAATAAACACACACACACACACAAACTTACACACCGTGTTACCGTGTTACTGAGTAACTGAGTAACACGGTCTCACGCACTCAATGTACCTGAGAAACCATTTTTTTTTTTTTTTTTTCCCACTTAAAAAAAAAGTATAATTTATTTACCTGAGAAACACACACACACACAGTCTAACTCTCGTCTCTCTCTCTTTATTTTGCTTACTTTGTAAAGAGTTAACATTATTTTTCATTGGAATGCTAAACTAAAAGATATCTTTGTAATGAAACGTAAAGCCAATAGGATACTAAACTCTCTCTCTCTCTCTCTCTCTCTCTCTCTCTCTCTCTCTCTCTCTCTCTCTCTCTCTCTCTCTCTCACATTGCACCAACGCAAACAATAACACAATGAGGCGGAAGGGGCAGCGGTATGTAATTTTGGATTAGTCACTACAAAACCCACAATAATCATCCTTCACAGACGTAATGCTGGTCAGGTTGAGCGAGCAAGAGCAAGAGAGAGAGAGAGAGAGAGAGAGAGAGAGAGAGAGAGAGAGAGAGAGAGAGAGAGAGAGAGAGAGAGAGAGAGAGAGGAGACAGACAGACAGACAGACAGACAGACAGACAGACAGACAGACAGACAGACAGACAGACAGACAGACAGACAGACAGACAGACAGAGATAGTGAGAGAGAGAGAGATTGTTTAGTATGCTATTGTCTTTACGTGTCATTACATAGCTATCTTTTTAGTATAGCATTTAAATAAAAAACAATTTAAACTCTTTGCAAAGTAAGCAAAATAGTCTCTATTCCCTGTTTAACTGCTCAGTTGAAGCATTCTTTAAAGCAGCCAATGGAAGCTCAATTCAGGTTGACGAAATTTTATAGCCAATTACCATAAAACAGTATACCTCTACAGGCCCAACTTTAAATATTGTTTTCTTCTTTTTAATAAGAAACAATAAATTCTTACAATACAAAATATACAACACACTTAATACTGTAATTTCTGTCTAGCTTATGATATACAAAATGAGGAGACGTAGTACTGACATGACTCTCGTAACTTAAGGTTATGATTAATTAAAATGTAAAACTTGCAAACTAAACAAACCAACACTGGGACAAAGACAATATAAAGGCAAAATAACTAATCAAAATCGCTATGTGGAAACAACGCTTACTAAAATAGCCCTAATTTGAGCTCTTTCTGCTTGTTACTTATCGTAAGGGACAATAACACTGCGCAGTATAACCAAGGAGTGACTGTATTGGAACACTGAAATAACACTGCGCAGTATAACCAAGGAGTGACTGTATTGGAACACTGAAATAACACCGCGCAGTATAACCAAGGAGTGACTGTATTGGAACACTGAAATAACACTGCGCAGTATAACCAAGGAGTGACTGTATTGGAACACTGAAATAACACCGCGCAGTATAACCAAGGAGTGACTGTATTGGAACACTGAAATGTGTAGGAACTATTTCCATATTCCTATATTGTTTAACTATCTACACATATGGCATAATACCTTTTTGACTACTGTATGTTGCCTTCTCCAATGCAGTACTTACAACACTTATGTCACTGCTAATTAAGGGGGGTCACCGTTTTTTGGTTGTATCTTTCTCTCCTTTTCTCTCTTTCCCTGGCTTTTATCCATTCGGACCCATTCAGTCAACTGTTTTAAGACGTTTAATCCCATCCAGGTGTCAACTTCTTCCTGGCGAGCGATAGCGAGCCAGTATTGTATGGAGAAATCCGGCTTCGCCGGAGACATTTTTCTATCGATAAATGTACAAACTTAGCTTGCTGTCAAAACAAAAATATATATATATATATGCTGGCTCGCTACCGCTCGCCAGGAAAATATGGACACCTGCATGGGGGTAAACGCCTTAAAGCAGTAGACTGAATTGGGCCGAATGGATACAAGCCAAAGAGAGAGGGAGATAGAGAAAAAAGTGAGGTGGGCTCCCTTAAGGGGAGATCTCCACTTGAGGGATTTTTTTCTTGACCCCTTTCTCCCTCATGTTTAGCCCCATTGCTTTTGATATTATAAAACGTTTGCCCCATTAGTTTAGCGATTTTAAGAACTTTCACCCCATATTAATACCTTTCGTGCAATTCAGGTGTCTTATTTTATCCTGGCGAGCGATAGCGAGCCTGTAATTTAAGAGGAACCGGCCTTCGGCCGGGAAATTTTTCTACCGAAAAATGTACAAATTTATCTTGAAAGGGACTCCAGGGGGTGTAATTTTAAGCTTGATGGAGGTCTAGGGAACAAACTAAATACCTTCCCTTAACCACTAACTTCCGCTTTTAGAACTTGAGTTTTTCCCAATAGTTGATATACCGATTCACGATTTCTTTGCCAATGAGCAGTACTTTACACTTCTGTAGGTTGTGATGAATCATTCACAAAGTTAACACATATACGTGCAGCGCAGTACCCCTAATTCAAGGTTGAAGATATATATATAGTCAAGAATTACAATTTGCTAAATAATAATTGTATAGTCATATTTATCCATAATCTATAGCTAGTCTATAATTCATGTAACGATTTCCAAAGCGTCAATATTCGTGTCAAGTACATTTCCAAAGCGTCAATATTCGTGTCAAGTACATTTCCAAAGCGTCAATATTCGTGTCAAGTACATTTTATTTAATTACCTTATCAACCATTTCAGACAACTCGCCACCTTTGTGATATTCTTCGCTTGCAGAATATTGTTGTTGGGATCTTGTATTTCTACTTACTTCTTGTATACCCTAGTACAGTACTTGTACAGCCACTGTCGTGAGCTTAATATTGGAAATATAAAGGGTACGAATGCGGTCTCTCTGAGTGAACATTTTCAGAGAGAGAGAGAGAGAGAGAGAGAGAGAGAGAGAGAGAGAGAGAGAGATAGAGAGAGAGAAGGGGGGGGGGGGGTATTACACTCTCCTGTTATCGATGTATGCAATCCCTATACACGCTCCATTGTCCTACTGAACTTAAGGTACGAAACGCAACATGTCAGGTTTACATTTAATTGGACTGTATATTGCACGGAATTCCACTGTGTGTGTGTGTGTGTGTGTGTGTGTGTGTGTGTGTGTGACCTAATTGCGTGCGTGTGTGTGTGTGTGTGTGTGTGTGACCCAATTGCGTATGTGTGTGTGTGTGTGTGTGTGTGTGTTATGTGTGTGTGTGTGTTACGTTAGCGCGTATATGTGTGTGCGTGTGAGAAACGACCATAAACCTCCTTTAAAGAGCCAGTCGGAAGAACCATTAAGGCAGACCACCTTGCTTTTTCTATCTTTCTCTCCCTCTCTCTTTGGCTTGAATCCATTCGGCCCCATTCAGCCTACTGTTTTAAGACGTTTACCCCCATCCACGTGTCAATATTTTCCTGGCGAGAGGTAGCGAGCCAACATATACATATTTTTGTTTTGACAGCAAGCTAAATTTGTACAGTTTTCGATAAAGAAAATTGTCTCCGGCGAAGCCGAATTTCTCCATACAATGCTGGCTCGCTATCGCTCGCCAGGATGAAATCGACACCTAGATGGAGATAAACGTCTTAAAACAGTTGGCTGAATGGGGCCGAATGGATACAAGTCAGAAAAAGAGAGAAAAGGAGAGAAAGAGAACAAAAGCAGATGACCCCCATTAATGCCTTGTAATAGAGTTTCCCTCGTTCACTGCCGCCACACATCATTTGCAACATTTTATACAAACATTTAAATTATTTACACATTTACAACATTTATATTGTTACTACATATTCACCATTCATACATTTATTTCATTCATAACATTGAAACATTCATATCATATACATATTTACAGCAATTACACATTTAGGCCTACAACTGTTACACATTTACATATTTATATAATTTACACATTTATATCATTTACAAATTTAATCAATCACATTTACATAATTTACACAATATATAATTTTAGTCATGTACATAATTTACAAATGTCCATCATTTGTACATTATCATTAATGCCTTTACGACATTTGTATCATTAACACGTTTACATCATTTACACATCACAACTTCTACACATTACTACTTTTACACATTTACAATGTTTAAAAATGTAATTAATTCATACATTAACATAATTTACACAATTTTCACATGCAGAATTTACTTCAGCCACAGCATTGTAGCTCAACCTATTTGTCCATATTACCATCAATTAACATTCAACATTACCCAAACTATGTTCATTATCCGTTAATATGCATCCAACATTATCCAACTTACTTTCAACATTAACGCAAATTACTTAAAAAATTACCCAAAATTACGTCCAACATTACCCAGATTATTTCCAAATTTTCAATTACCAATATCACTTATACCAACCCCTTCCTACCACCACTACCATCACTACCTCCACCAACACCCTTTTACCACCAACCCTAATACTACCCTTATCGCCACTACCAATAACACCCCTACCACCATTACCAATACCAGCTCTACCCATACCTTTCGACCACCATTATCAAACACCGTTTCCATGACCATTGCACAACTTCCCCCTAAACCATCATTACCAATACCACCACTACCAACACCATTCCGTCACCACTACCAACACCATTTCTACCGCCACTTCCAACAATACCTCTACCGTCAATACCAACACCATATCTACCAAGATCTCGACCAACACTATCTCTATCGCCACTACCAACACCACTTCTACCACCAACATGAACACCACCTCTACAAACAGTATCTCTACAAACCATTACCAACATCACCTGTATCACAACTCTAAACCACAATAAAGACCTCTCTTGCTACCAACAACAGCACCATATCTACTAGTAACACCTACACCATCAATAGCAAGACCTTTACCATCACCAGCCACAATCAACAACAACTACCAACACCAACCATACCTACCACTATTAACAACTCTACTACCAACACCAACCATACCTACCACTATCAACACCAACCATACCTACCACTATCAACAACACCACTACCAACACCAACCATACCTACCACTATCAACAACACCACTACCAACACCAACCATACCTACCACTATCAACACCAACCATACCTACCACTATCAACAACAACTACCAACACCAACCATACCTACCCCTATCAACAACTCTACTACCAACACCAACCATACCTACCACTATCAACAACTCTACTACCAACACCAACCATACCTACCACTATCAACAACATCACTACCAACACCAACCATACCTACCACTATCAACACCAACCATACCTACCACTATCAACAACAACTACCAACACCAACCATACCTACCACTATCAACAACTCTACTACCAACACCAACCATACCTACCACTATCAACAACTCTACTACCAACACCAACCATACCTACCACTATCAACACCAACCATACCTACCACTATCAACACCAACCATACCTACCACTATCAACAACACCACTACCAACACCAACCATACCTACCACTATCAACACCAACCATACCTACCACTATCAACAACTCCACTACCAACACCAACCATACCTACCACTATCAACACCAACCATACCTACCACTATCAACAACAACTACCAACAACAACTACCAACACCAACCATACCTACCACTATCAACAACTCTACTACCAACACCAACCATACCTACCATTATCAACACCAACCATACCTACCACTATCAACAACACCACTACCAACACCAACCATACCTACCACTATCAACACCAACCATACCTACCACTATCAACAACAACTACCAACACCAACCATACCTACCACTATCAACAACTCTACGACCAACACCAACCATACCTACCACTATCAACAACTCTACTACCAACACCAACCATACCTACCACTATCAACACCAACCATACCTACCACTATCAACACCACTACCAACACCAACCATACCTACCACTATCAACACCAACCATACCTACCACTATCAACAACAACTACCAACACCAACCATACCTACCACTATCAACAACTCTACTACCAACACCAACCATACCTACCACTATCAACTCTACTACCAACACCAACCATACCTCCCACTATCAACACCAACCATACCTACCACTATCAACAACACCACTACCAACACCAACCATACCTACCACTATCAACACCAACCATACCTACCACTATCAACAACACCACTACCACTACCAACACCAACCATACCTACCACCACCAACACCAACCATACCTACCACCACCAACAACACCACTACCAACACCAAACATACCTACCACTATCAACAACACCACTACCAACACCAATCATACCTACCACTATCAACAACTCTACTACCAACACCAACCATACCTACCACTATCAATACCAACCATACCTACCACTATCAACACCACCACTACCAACACCACCACTACCAACACCAACCATACCTACCACTATCAACAACACCACTACCAACACCAACCATACCTACCACTATCAGCACCAACCATACCTACCACTATCAACAACACCACTACCAACACCAACCATACCTACCACTATCAACCACACCAACCATACCTGACACTATCAACAACACCACTACCAACACCAACCATACCTACCACTATCAACAACACCACTACCAACCATACCTACCACTACCAACACCAACCATACCTACCACTATCAACAACACCACTACGAACACCAACCATACCTGCCACTATCAACAACACCACTACCAACACCAACCATACCTACCACTATCAACAACACCACTACCAACCATACCTACCACTCCCAACACCAACCATACCTACCACTATCAACAACACCACTACCAACACCAACCATACCTACCACTACCAACACCAACCATACCTACCACTATCAACAACACCACTACCAACACCAACCATACCTACCACTACCAACACCAACCATACCTACCACTATCAACACCAACCATACCTACCACTACCAACACCAACCATACCTACCACTACCAACACCAACCATACCTACCACTACCAACACCAACACTACCTACCACTATCAACACCAACAACTATCAACAACACCACTACCAACACCAACCATACCTACCACTATCAACACCAACCATACCTACCACTATCAACAACACCACTACTAACACCAACCATACGTACCACTATCAACACCAACCATACCTACCACTACTAACACCAACCATACCTACCACTATCAACACCAACCATACCCACCACTACTAACACCAACCATACCTACCACTATCAACACCAACCATACCTACCACTACTAACACCAACCATACCTACCACTATCAACACCAACCATACCCACCACTACTAACACCAACCATACCTACCACTATTAACACCAAACCATACCTACCACTACTAACACCAACCATACCTACCACTACCAACACCAACCATACCCACCACTACTAACACCAACCATACCTACCACTATCAACACCAACCATACCAACCATACCTACCACTATCAACACCAACCATACCTACCACTACTAACACCAACCATACCTACCACTATCAACACCAACCATACCTACCACTACTAACACTAACCATACCTACCACTATCAACAACACCACTACCAACACCAACCATACCCACCACTACTAACACCAACCATACCTACCACTATCAACACCAACCATACCTACCACTACTAACACCAACCATACCTACCACTATCAACAACACCCATACCTACCACTATCAACAACACCACTACCAACACCAACCATACTTACCACTACCAACACCAACCATACCTACCACTATCAACAACACCAACCATACCTACCACTATCAACAACACCACTACCAACACCAACCATACCTACCACTATCAACAACACCACTACTAACACCAACCATACCTACCACTATCAACACCAACCATACCTACCACTACTAACACCAACCATACCTACCACTATCAACACCAACCATACCTACCACTATCAACAACACCACTACCAACACTAACTACCACTACCAACACCATCCCCTATAACTTCCCTGTCAGCCTCACCATCACTGTCATTTATCATATTAATAATGCAAATACCATAATGGCGATCATTACTATTAACCGCATCGCATCAATTATTGTTGTTTGTCCCCAATTATGGCAACTATTCATCACTGCTACCCACATCAATATACACATTAACCTATGTCAGACTATGGCGTCATTTTAATGTAACTCTGGCAAACGTTAGACGTATTTAAGCAATGTAAATATAGTGTCTCCTGGAATTTGACATTCTGTAGTACGAGGGACCGGCTTTTTTATTTTCTGATTGTTTTCGTTATACATTTTTAACTGCATTTTAGTGCGGTAATTGTCAAACAATGATGTGATACTATATATTTGTTGTAGTATGTATAACTATGATTTACACTCCAAAACGAAGGTATACTGCATATCCTGTATCAGTTTTACCGAATGTATATAATTATATGAGCATATATGAGTGTAAAAAGAGGCTAATGAGATCAGTGGCACCAATAAGGCAGAGGTTGACCGATCTCTGTTACTATTGGGTCTCCACCTGAACTCAAACGGTAAACACTATACTGTATTGTGTAATTAATCCTTGACTTCAATAGGTTCAACTTGAAATCATGTTGTATAAATTATGTATAGATAAAGACGGATTACCATCAATGGTATTTTCTGAAGCGGTTTTCGGCATTTGTGGTTTGACTGATTCTGAATTAAAGTTATATAAGAATTAAAGTTAGATAAAAAATAAAGTTATATAAGAATTAAAGTTACATAAGAATTAAAGTTATATAAGAATTAAAGTTATATAAGAATTAAAGTTATATAAGAATTAAAGTTATATAAGAATTAAAGTTATATAAGAATTAAAGTTATATAAGAATTAAAGTTATATAAGAATTAAAGTTATATAAGATTTAAAGTTATATAAGAATTAAAGTTATATAAGAATTAAAGTTATATAAGAATTCGTATACATGCAATGCTCTACATTCAGTGTTGTCGCCCATAACCGCACTTAATAGTCCCGACGTGTTGCCGGAAAAATGTTTCAAGAAATACGGCGACCATGTGAATCGGCTGTCAATGTATACAACCGAAAATGTATTACATTATGGGGGTACCACATCAAAGTTCTTATCGTCGATTTTTGATAGCCAACAATTTCTACATGATTTCTGGGATTTCTTACGTTTACATATATATATATATATATATATAGGTAGGTTAGGTTAGGTTAGGTAGGTCAGTTTAGGTTAGGTAGGTAGATAGGGTAACCCACAGTTACCTTCAAGCTCGTGAAAAGCAGATTGAGGTGTGTCATTGTGTGAACAACTTGCTTCACTTCATAAATGATAGGTAGAGATCAATATAACCTAATCTAACCTAACCAAATCTAACCTAACCTACTTAACCTAACCTAACCTAGGTAGGTTAGTAATCATTTAGTAAACAGTCATCTCACAGACTGACTAAAATGTTTAGTCATTTCACGAAATGACTCTTTCACAGTCAGACTGTAATTATATATATATATATATATATATTCTCTTTTAAACAGACAAGGTTAAAAGCAATAGCAGTTTCAGCATTTAGGATTTTATTGTTACAGCTTTCAATAGTTCTAACAATTTTCCTCTGGGGTTCAGAGATGAGGTACAAAAGGTTGGCAAAATTCATGGTGGATCCAACGTTTCACAAGTAAACATCTTGCATCTTCAGGGAATGGAGAGGTAATGGTTAGAATAGGGACAATGCATCTTATTTATACAAAATTTGAGGATCAAGTAGAGGGAGGTGGGCAGAGCTACTGGGTGTGTGGTGGCTGTTCATTGGTGGAAGGTAGTCTATTCGCAAGACGGGCACTAAATCTTATCGGTGGTTGGTTGTTGGCTGTGGGTGGCTGTGAATGGTTGGTGTTGTCAGTTGTGTGCTGAGCGTGGAAGCGTAAGGAAGGGGGGCGCGGTGCGAGAGGAGTGGGAGGCAGCATGCCTGTAGCGCTTGCCTGAAGGAAGAATTTGAAAGTCTTGTGTTTGGTTGTTGATGCTGGGGTTGAGTGTTTGGATGTATAGAGCTACTAAAATAGCTAGTCTTCTGGGGTCTGATTCTTTGTCGAGTATGGTGGTTTGTTTGTCTAGGTCGGCGCGAGTTAGGGCAAGATGGTGGGGGGCTTGATAGTGATCTTTTATAGCCCCAGATTGAAGGTGGAGGGTTAGTCGACGGGAAAGGCGAGTCTGTGTCATTCCAACATAGGATAGGGGTCCACAGAGGTGCAAATATGCTGGTATATCACATGATCGTCTTTCGGTTGGTTGTTGGTGGAAATGGGGTGGTTACGGAGGACAAGGTTAGGAGGTCTATACGGTGGAAACATAAAACTTCCCAAGCCAACAGAAGGATATATTAACCTCACCAACACCACCCTAACGCCGGACCAAGAAGACCTCCTGAACAAAGGCTTAAATTGCCACTACATTTCCAAGCCGAGACCCCACCGAAAACGCCTTGAAATTGAAGTCCTACTGGATGACATCCTACGACTCCAGAAAGACAGCAAGATCACCACCACCCCAGCCCTACAACCCACCCTACTAGCAGAAGCTGCCAAAACCAGGAGATCCCACCAAAGCAAGCTCCTCAACAAACACCACTTCAAAGCCGCTAAACAACTAAAAGAGAACCCCAACATCATCATCCGACGAGCTGATAAGACCTCCTGCCTTGTGATACACGGAAAAGAAAAATACCTACGGAAAATGGACGACATTCTTAGTGATAAGAACAAATTCAAAAGGATCACTCGCAACCCTACTGACGAAATAAAAAGGAAAACCAACACCACCATCACTGCTATCAACGCCAAAGCCGGTGGCGTACACCTGAAGAAACTCATCGGCGAATTCACCCCAGGTTATGCTTACGGTACTATAAAAACCCACAAACCCGGGAACCCCCTCTGCCCCATCATATCACAGATCCTTACTGCTACCTACCAGACCGCCAAGGCCCTGAACAAACTCCTCACCCCTTTTGTTCCACGGCAATACAAGCACAACTCTGCTTATGACTTCCTAGAAATTCTACGAGATGCCCCCCCAGCTAACGACCACATCATCGCCTCCCTCGACGTAGAGAGTCTGTTTACCAACGTGCCCGTTGAGAAGACCATATATTTTATCCTACGTCGAGTTTACCACTGCCCTAATTCTCTGGACATCCCAGAGAAGGCCCTGAAGACGCTCTTGGAACTATGTACCAAGGAGTCCCCTTTCCTCTGCCCCCACGGGAATAAGTACCAGCAAATCGACGGTGTAGCGATGGGAAGCCCCCTGGGGGTCCTGTTCGCCAATTTCTTCATGGGAACTATCGAAGAGGAACTCCTGGCTGCCCACCGGCCCACTGTCTACTGCAGGTACATCGATGATATCTTCGTGCGGGTGAAGGACCTGGGCGAACTCAGGGACCTCCAGCAGCGCTTCATGGCCGCCTCTGGACTCAACTTCACATACGAAGAAACCACCGATGGACAACTACCCTTCCTCGACCTCCTTGTCTACCTCCACGACCACAGCTTCAAAACTACCGTGTACACCAAACCTACTAACAATGGCCAATGTCTTAATGGGGAAAGTGAATGCCCTAAACGATACTTACAGTCCACCATCGCCACCTATGTCAGGAGAGCCCTCACCCATTGCACCACCTGGAATGACACACGCAATGAACTGGAAAGGCTCACCCAGGTCCTAGTCAACAATGGGTATTCCAACACTGACGTCACCAATGCCATCAACCACCACCTAGAAAAATGGTACAAACAAGACCCCCCAAGCACCAACCCGGCCAATGACATTAATTTTGTTTACAGAAACTACATGTCTTCCGACCACACAACAGACGAATCCATTATGAAAGAAATAATTAACAAAAACGTCCTCCCCACCAACCTTGACAATAAAATCAAACTCATTATTTACTACAAATCTCCTAAGACCTCCAACCTTGTCTTCCGTAACCGCCCCATTTCCACCAACCAACCGAAAGACGATCATGTGATATACCAGCATATTTGCACCTCTGGGGACTGTGGACCCCTATCCTATGTTGGAATGACACAGACTCGCCTTTCCCGTCGACTAACCCTCTACCTTCAATCTGGCGCTATAAAAGATCACTATCAAGCCCCCCACCATCTTGCCCTAACTCGCGCCGACCTAGACAAACAAACCACCATACTCGACAAAGAATCAGACCCCAGAAGACTAGCTATTTTAGAAGCTCTATACATCCAAACACACAACCCCAGCATCAACAACCAAACACAAGACCTTCAAATTCTTCCTTCAGGCAAGCGCTACAGGCATACTGCCCCCCTTCCTCTCGCCCTGTGCCCCCCTCCCGTACGCTTCCGCGCTCAGCACACAACTGACAACACCAACCAATCACAGCCACCCACAGCCAACAACTAACCACCGATAAGATTTAGTGCCCGTCTCGCGAATAGACTGCCTTCCACCAATGAACAGCCACCACACACCCAGTAGCTCCGCCCACCTCTCTATTCTTGATCCTCGAATTTTGTATAAATATGATGCTTTGTCCCTATTTTAATCATTACCTCTCCATTCCCTGAAGATGCAAGATGTTTACTTGTGAAACGTTGGATCCACCATGAATTTTGCTAACCTGTTGTACCTCATCTCTGAACCCCAGAGGAAAATTGTTAGAACTATTGAAAGCTGTAACAATAAAATCCTGAATGCTGAAACTGCTATTGCTTTTAACCTCGTCTGTTTAAAAGAGAATCTATTACCTGGCTATACTAACATATATATATATATATATATATATATATATATATATATAGAGAGAGAGAGAGAGAGAGAGAGAGAGAGAGTCAAATGTATGCAGTACATTTGACACGATTCTGTCAAACCTAGCATTGACTGAAGGTAGTGGTCCTCTTTTTCCATAGGTTAGATTGTTAGACCAAGGGATACCACGAATCGGTACCACCCAAACTAGACAAATTTAAACAATGATAATAGTAATAATATTTAAAATTAATTGTCAACTGCCAGTGGAGTGAGCAAAAGAATAAACAATGTGGTGACCTTCATTAAAACAATATAGTAGAGAGTTTAAAAGCAGATCTTAAATGAGACATCCTGGCATATCAGAATGATAACAAACCCATATGAGGGAGTGGGAGTTTAAAGCCCTTAAAGTTAAAAATGGAGGGGAAAGACACCGTAAAAGTTGGGGAAACCTAGACATGTCATAGTTACAACAAGGTTGATTATATATACAGTATTACAGATGGTCGTGACAATACTATTAGGAAGGGATATCCTAATAGCAATAGCCTGAAATGGGGGATCCAACAACGGAACTGATTTCTGAGTATAAGAGCAATGCAAGTGAATGGCCGTGTGAAGATGACCATGATACACATAATAGGCACCTATCGAGTCTAGGACAGGTGCTACATTATGGAGACAAATACATACAGGAGTATACAAGTGAAATAAATGCTGAATTTCGTCTAGGCAATGCCTAGTGGCAAAACCATTAATATTCCACTGAAGTAGACTATGATTTATCATGAGTAATGACTGATTTTACATTGCTGTGGTTTTGAGCCCAATGGATACGGGCAATGTTGGGTAGGGGTACAGGCAGAGGGTGATGGGCAGGACGACCAGGCACGTCCCCAGGAGCGTCATGTATCCCACACTGGGATGACGGGACCGGGAGTGCAGGTTCAAGGGGGAGAAGAAATCTCACAGATCCTTTCCACTAACTGCATCGGTTGAACAGCCAGGTGACCAATATAATTTACACAGATTCAACGGGCATCATGTGTGCTTGCAAAGTCAGAAGGTAGGTAGTGATGAAATGATCAACCTTTACACGCAACTCACTCACATTATCAATAATAGCAGGGCCAATATCGTCAATAATGCATTTATCACAGCCACACTGAGAAAAATGTTTAGCAAGAGGCAAAGAAGACCATCGAGCAAGTTGGGCTTGTATGTCATCATGGGAGGGATCCACAGAAGCCAATGATGCCTGCACAGGTGTCTGGATACGAGGTCTTTTCTTGTCTTGTACTCGCACATTCTTGGGAGATAAGGCAGATCTATCCAGAGGAGGAGAGTCAGAATCTTTCATTTTCTTAGGTGTAGGATCCAAGGGAGGAGACTTTTCCTTATTGCGAATGAAGGAAACAAAATTTTGGGTCATAGTAGCACTGGAATTACTCTTAGTAGTCACCGTAGATGAGGGGGTTAAAACAGCACTAGAAGTGAAAGGAGGAGGAAGACACTGCATAGCATCCCCTGCAACCACAGGAGGATGATCCACCTCTGTCAGTAGGTCCCGGAGTGGGGAAAAGCGATTTGCTGGAGGAGGGCGAGTCACTGAGGTTGGAGGATGTGCGAAGTCAGGTCGCGGACCAGACCTAGCCATCCTAGCATATGTCAGTGAAGGAAACAGACCATGCTCCTACAAATGGGATTTAGCCACTCTGTGAGTGAAGCCCCAACTCTGTTTCAGATCAAGGATAGCACTGTGATAATGAAAATTACAACAAGAGTTCGAAAAGGCAACATCGGGATCACAGCAATCGAGGTAGGAATGGGAGGATGCAGTGCAATCCTCTCGAAAGTGATCTGAACCGCCACACAGGGGGCATAATTGCGGATTCTCTTTACAAAACTTCGCAGGGTGACCTAACTTCTAGCAACTCTGGCAGTGCCTAGGGCGGAAGACATGTCTTCGTACAGCCAGTCATCAGCCCACTATCCTAATAAAAAGGGTCAAGTCATGTCCCTTGAAAGTTTGTTTAGCAATTCGGAGGGGGCCATCACGCTGGGAACCGCGCCGAGACCGATACATCTAAACCCTTAATGCTGGATTATCAAAGGGTTCCATTTTCTCCAGGATGCAAGAAGCAGAATCTTAATATGGCATTTCAATATGGATCTCATGAGGGATAACAATGGTCCCAACACAGCTATTTAGAATCTTATTCTTTGTGATAGAAACATGGGGTGGTGGATCGACCAACCACTCCTGAAGAGAACGAGACTGGGCCTCAGTCCGAGCTTCAAGGTCAAAGCCATCTGTACTTGTACAAATCTCAACATCACTTCTGTCTGGGCATAGCAAGGAGTCAAGATCATCACCTACATCATAATTAATATTTAATAAATTAGGCCACTTACTCGAGCTAAGAATCGTTTGAAATAGTTGGACAGAAATTGAAGGGGCAGGACGACGTGGACGAGAAGGCTTAGATTTGGGAAGAAGATATGGCTTAAATGTAACAGGACCATCAGAACTCAATGAAAGAGGTAAGCATGGCTTGGGAGAGGGATGACCCTGTTCTACAACTGTAACCAAGGTCTCAGCGTGAAGGTTCCAGGGTAACATCAGAAACCGAGACAGAGGTTGAAACCAATGTCGAAGTCGGAACCAGCGGAGGAATTTCACCAACACTATCCATATATATCAAAACATGCTGTTCCAAGTGTGTACTACACAGGCCAGGTGGAGACTAGGAATGTCAGGAATAACAGGAAACTAACCTTTATGAAACATCGAGCCCAAAACCTTCACCAACAGACTCCCAAGTGTCAACTATCTATCCTACCCCTTGCAAGGGGATGGCATTTTCATGTAAACAGAGACTCAAGTGTAAGCATATCCTGCTTGATGAGACTGAGAACACAAAACAATTGCAAACATCTTTATTCTGTACATAATTATGGGCTAACCGCTCATAAGGCCAAGAGTCCCATCACCATGGAACGGCATCCCTGGATCCGGTGCAGAGCCATGGAGATGGCTTTACTCTAGAACCGTAACATTAGCCACGTTACTGAACTACAGGTCCTAAAACTCTTGGGTGAACCGATGTGTCACCACTATTACCACAACTGGTTCTGGGATATAGCACTTATCCCAACAAAGACCTCATCATACCTAGCATAATTTGAACAAAAAAGAAAAGTCCACAAAGTTAAACTTAAAAGAATATACTATGAACAGTTCTGATGAGTGATAATGAATGGGAGTTGCAGGGTCTGGTAAATGAGTTTGGAACAGTGTGCGAAAAACGGAATTTGAAGGTAAATACGGGGAAGAGCAAGGTTATGGTCTTCGAAAAGGGTGAAGTCACAGAGTGTGAGGTGAAGCTGAACGGTCAGGCTATGGAGATCGTCAACTCTTTTAAGTATCTGGGCAGTGTGTTGAGTAAAGATGGGACTATGGATGAAGAGGTGCGGGAGAGGGTACAACAGGGGAAGAGGGTTGTAGGAACGCTAAAAGCAGTAACAAGAAATAGGGTGGTCAGTATGGAAGTGAAGAAGTCCTTGCATGACAGTGTGGTAATCCCGACACTGACTTACGGAAGCGAAGCATGGACGTTGGTTGAGAGACTCAGACCAAGAGTGAGAGCAGTGGAAATGAATTACTTAAGGAGTGCGTGCGGAGTTACATGGAGGGATAGACAGACTAATGAGGAAGTAAGAAGGAGGTGTGGTGTGGAGGTAGATGTGCTGGAAAGTGTGAAAAGGAACAACTTGAGATGGTTCGGCCATATGGAACGTATGGAAAGCAAGAGAATGACTAAGAGGGTGTACGAGAGCGAGGTGGAGGGACAGAGGGGGAGAGGTAGACCGAATATGAGGTGGAAGGATGGAGTGAGGAACTACATGAACGAAGGCGGTGCTGGTTGGGGGGAGGGGCGTCGACTGACTGGGGACAGAGGTGCATGGGGGCGGTTCGTTCGTGGCCACCCCTTCGGGGATCACGGCGTCAGGCAATAGATAGATAGATAGATAGACTATGAACAGAAGGGGAAAACCATAGAAAGATAAAATTAAAACTATGCAAAATCAGTCAAGCCGATGACAAACGTTTGAAGGGAGAGGGTATTAACCGCTCCCCATCAAGCCTCAGTCACTGAACCAGAAGCCCCCCTAGTGACAACGAGCGTAGTACTAGGGGGGGAATTCTCAATATAAACTTGAATAGATTACGGTAAATTGACATAGTTACTCATTGACAAATATTGTCACTTCAAAATTACAGTTACACAATATTTGAAAACAAAAACTTGCAGCTTATAAATATAACGGACACACCAACGTTTCGCTTTAAATCCTCATAAAGTCAAACTGGTACAAAAAGACACTTTAAGTGCTTTTACATACCTCACAATATGATTAGTGTGTGAGTAAGGGGGGGGGGGGGATTGAATCTGTGTGTGTATCTTTCGATAATTATAAAATTGCCTAGTGTACTTTTCTGTTTGGGTTCCTCTAGCACCAAAACCCTTGGAAATGTAGAGATGATATTTGGCTGGGGTAGTCAGAGTCCTTGAATAGGCTATTAACGATAACAGTATATAATGTGCGTACGAGAGTTATGGCCCTCGTAGGGAATATTTGAAAGTGCAGTCCTCAGCAAAATGGGAAGGCTCTAAACCCTCTCCGACATATGACGCGATTTTGAGCTTATTGGGGATACTTTAAAGCCTTTGTTACCATCAGGGGTATTTAGAAACCTTTAGTTTAGTACTTCAACCTCTGCAGTTGTCTTTGAGTTAGCTGTGAGCAGAAAACTAATTTTGGAGAGGTAATTATAAGAGTGAGAGAACTCTATTTCTTATTGCTAATCTGGCAACCTCTGCATCATAAATGCGTGAAAGGGTTAATTCAGCACAAGGTGTAGGTACCTCAACTCTAGTAGTGCATAATAAATGCCCAGACCTACATGGCGTTTGTCTTTTATCATTCAACCACTTGAACGTAGGATTACACAGTTATGAAACTTCCTTCAGAATTACTATCACACCATTCTTTAACACTCCCATTCAGCACCTCATTACCAGCATAATAAATTCCACATTCATCAAGAAAATGGGAAAGGAATAGGATGATAAAGATCCTAGTGAGTGAATAGTGTATTGAGGATAAGTATTAGTGCATAACTAAATAATTCAATGGTAAATGGCGTGATGAATCCGACCCCTGGATGGTATAGATTTTCACTGTTCTCACTCTGATTATCACACAATTTCTCCCTGGTTGTAACGTTGACGACCTCTGGCAACACTGGTGGGTCTTAAGGGGGGTCACCGGCTTTTTTGTTATCTTTCTGTCCTTTTCTCTCTTTCCTTGGCTTGTATCCATTCGGCCCCATTCAGCCAACTGTTTTAAGATGTTTATCCTCATCCAGGTGTCGATTTCTTCCTGGCGAGCGATAGCGAGCCAGCATTGTATGGAGAAATCTGGCTTCGCCGGAGACATTTTTCTATCGAAAAATTTACAAATTTAGCTTGCTGCCAAAACAAAAATATATATATGCTGGCTCGCTACCGCTCGCCAGAAAAATATTGACACCTGGATGGGGGTAAACTTCTTAAAACAGTAGACTGAAAGAGGCCGAATGGATACAAGCCAAAGAGAGAGGGAGAGAGAGATAAAAAAAAGCGAGGTTGGCTCCCTTAACTGTACTAACCCTTTCACAGTAACCCTATTATCACCAGGGTCCATCATTACCACCAGAATAGGTTGCTGACTATAACTATAATTTTCATTGTTTTTTCACGCTCTCTCTCTCTCTCGCTCTTCACTCACTCTTTCACTCACTCTTTCACTCACTCTTTCTCTCTCTCTCTCTCTCTCTCTCTCTCAATGTGAAGCGGGAGGGAAAAATCGGGGAAATGAAGATTGGGAGATTCTGAAGCCGCGATAAATGGAGAGACGGGGGGGAAGTGGTGGTCCAAAGAGAGAGAGAGTGAGTGTGTGTGTGTGTGTGTGTGTGTGTGTGTGTGTGTGTGTGTGTATGTGGTGTGTGTGTGTGTGTGAGAGAGAGAGAGAAAGAGAGAGTGTGACTAATTGAGTACAAAGGAAATCAAGCAACACCAGGTCTAGTGACCCTTCTAGGCTGCTTGTCCTCCAAAACACTGACGATCAAGTGTCCAAACAGTGGTTTCGAGTGGGTAAGGGAACATTGGAAAGGGAACTACTGCCCTAGAACTAATGTCCGTGGCAGGATTAGGAAGTTAGTATGGGACAGATTGGTTAGTAACTGAGGGGGGGATAAAATAAAGTTATTAATTTACAAACGCAGTCAGTCGCGGGTTTGATGCGAGATATTTGTCTAAGCGGAGTTTAAATGAATCAACGGTACTGCAGTCTATAACGTCTCGGGGAAGCCCATTCCACAAGTTGGCAACTCGATTGAAGAAGAAATTCTTAGATTCGTGTGAGTTAAAAGATTTATCAATAATTTTGCAACCGTTTCCCCGCGTGTAATTAGATTGGTCGATAGTGAAGTACTTACTACAGTTCATATTTTCGATGCCTTTGATGAATTTGAACACTTGAATTAAGTCACCTCTTAATCTGCGTTGGGTTAAAGGAAATAGATTTAATTCTCTAAGACGCTCTTCGTACAGTTTGTTCTTTAGGCTAGGTATCATTTTGGTAACTCTACGTTGAACTCGTTCTAGCTTGTTTATATCTTTTTGGTAATAAGGGCACCAGGATTGAACGCAGTATTCCAGAAGAGGGCGGACTTAGGAATTGTAAAGGGTTAGGATAACTTCTTTGGATTTATGCTCAAATGGCCTGCCTATAAAGCCAATTATTTTGTTTGCCTTCTTAACAATTTCTGAACATTGTTGACTCGGTTTTAGGTTACTCGATATTGTTACTCCCAGATCGGTTTCTTTGTTTACATTCTTAAGCTGAGTGCCATTCATCGAATAGTTTGCTTTCTCATTTAGGTATCCGATATGTAGTACTTTACATTTATCCGCATTGAAACTCATTTGCCAAATTTGGGCCCAACATGACAATTTATCTAGATTGTGTTGCATATCGTCAACTTGTTCTTTTGAGAGTACGCTATTTGCAATTTTTGTATCGTCAGCAAATTTTGAGATTGTACAGGTGAGACCCTCATCTATGTCGTTGATGTAAATTAGAAAGAGAATTGGTCCTAGTACCGATCCCTGGGGTAACCCGCTACTTACATTGGTCCATTTAGATGCCTTACCGTTTATGACTACTCTTTGCTTTGTGTCGCTGAGCCAATTTTCTATCCATTTCAACACACCGTCTTGTATTCCATGCGCTTTTAGTTTTAGCAGTAAACGTTTGTGGGGAACTTTGTCAAAGGCCTTTTGAAAATCAAGGTATATAATATCTACAGCTTTACTCTCATCGTAGAGGTTGAGGATATCGTGGAAGAAGTCTAAGAGGTTTGTTAAACAGGAACGATTTTTACGAAAGCCGTGTTGAGTATCTTTAAGTAAGTTATTTGCCTCTAAGTGATTTACGAGTCTGTCTCTTATGACCGTTTCTAGCATTTTACATACAATTGAGGTTAAGCTAATTGGACGATAGTTACTGGGTAGGGATTTGCTGCCTTTTTTGAATATCGGTGTTACGTTGGCTAGCTTCCACTGATCAGGCATAGTCCCAGACTGCAAGGATCCATTGAATAGCTATGTCAGTGGTTTGGAGAGCTCATCCTTAGCTTCCTTTAGAACTCTAGGTGAGATTGTATCAGGTCCAGGCGTTTTATTTACCTTGAGTTTATCTAAACAATTCAATACTTCTCTCTCTGTAATGGTGATATTGCTTAGAACATCTGAATTATCAATCTGAATCGGCGATGGTGTAGGGATATCACTGAGGTCTTCTGTTGTAAAAACTGATGCAAAGAAGGTATTGAGGGCATTACTCATTTGTACTTCGTCTTTGGTGTATTCTCCATTTTCATCGACTAACGGTCCAACAGTTGAAGTAACTACTTTTTTTTTCTGATATAACTATAAAATTCTTTCGGGTTTGTTTTACTTTGATTCGCAACATGTAACTCCAGGGTCTTTTTACTTTGCTTAATTAACTTTTTGGCTTTGCGTCGTAGCTCTACAAATTTTCCCCGTTCTTCGTAATTTTGTGAGGATTTTAATCTATCATTAGCAAATTTTTTTAGCAAGCAGACAGTCTGAAATATCTTTATTCCACCATTTGGGCTTATCATTATGGCCTGGACGCCGTATTTTCGATGGTATGCAGTCTTGCACTGCCTTAAGGTAAGTGGTTGTGAAACACTCCCAAGATGTATTTATGTCGTTATTGTTAGTCAGAAAGCTCCAGTCAGTTTCTTTAAGCTTTGATTTAAGTTTATGAAAATTTGCTTTCTTGAAATTAGGGACTTTCTCAATGCTGCTATTTGATTTGTTACTAGTAAACTTTAAAGTGAAAGTTATCGTACGATGGTCGCTGTTGCTGAATTCATCACCAACATTAAAATTCTCGATTAATTCTTCTTTTGTTGTGAGTACAAGGTCAAGCACATTATTACCACGGGTGGGTCGGAGATTGTACAAATTGAAAAATTGAACTCTTTTGCAAGTTAGCATAGAGGTCGTGTCCAGAGTGTGAAGTAAGAATATCGCCCCATTTAGTCACGGGTAAGTTGAAATCGCCAAGAATTACGGTATCTTGCATGTTAGTTATTTCTGCAATTTGTTCATAAATTTCACTGTCAGTTTGCACTGATTGAGATGGGGGTCTGTATAATAAAGCTAGTGTTATTTTAGTTCCTCGTTTATTATTTAATAGTACTTAAGATATGTCTATGTTCGCAATTTGAGGTTTTGACATTAAGACGGGATTAAGACTTTCCTTTATAAAAAACAGAACTCCTCCTCCATTTCTATTGATCCGACTTTTCTCAAACATTGTATAACCAGGAAGCGTATATTTGGCTAAAAAGTCTCTGTCTTCCGTATTTAACCAAGATTCTGTAATGCCGATTATATCATAATGTTCTGTAAACACGATTTCCTCTAGATCTGAAAATGTATTGCGTATGCTACGAGCATTTACATATAACACCTTAAGAGTATTAGAGTTGGATGTTACTGATTGTGCATAGTCTGAATTTTCAGTTCGCATTTGACTTACACTACCTGTCTGGGGTCTGGTTGACCCCGTTTTTTGAACGGAAAAATTGAGAGTGAGACTGAGCGAAAGTGAGAGTGTTTGTATGTGTGTGTGTGTGTGTGTGTGTGAGAGAGAGAAATAGGGGGGAGGGGGCGATGGAGTTATATGCGGAAGAGTTACTATCTCAAAAAACCTTGCGGAATACTTCCAGCAAATTATGCAATTCTACTCTTCTCTTAAACTACTCTATTGCAAAACTATTTACATCGTGTGGGTAAGTTCGTTCCAGGCAGGTCATATCATACTTGTAAAATACTTTTAACGGTGTTAAACCTCTTCAATTTCCCTGTATAGTTGTGTGTTAAATTCACATTGAAGATAGTATTTTGCCATAAACCATATTGTTAAACACGTTTAATATTTTTTCAGTACTTCAATATGATGTCCTCGCAGTTAAAGTGCTTCCAAACAAACTAAAACATTGGGAACTTTTAACCAGTGTTCATAGCCTAGCCATGTATCGATGGAATAGGCATTGTATCTTTATGGGGAGGTTTTTAGTGTGTTTCCTAGACTTCCATCAAACTTGAAATTACACCCCCATGACCCCCTTTCAAGATAAATTTGTAAATTTGTCGGTAGAAAAATGTCCCGGCCGAAGGCCGGTTCCTCTTAAATTACAGGCTCGCTATCGCTCGCCAGGAAAAAATAGACACCTAAATGGGACGAAAGGTCTTAAGTGACCTAAATGGGGTGAAAGTTCTTAAAATCGCCAAACTAATGGGGCAAACGTCTTAAAATCTCAAAAACAATGGGGCTAAACATGAGGGAGAAAGGGGTAAAGAAAAAAATCCCTCAAGTGGAAATCTCCCCTTAAGTTGGTCTCTTTCTAGTTGCTTTACGTCTTGAGGAGTGCTGGAGACCAGAACTGCACACTGCATTACAAAAGAGGCTATTTTTGAGTACTGTATAATAAAGATTGTGTGAGAGAGACAGAGAGAGTGTGTGTATGTGTGAGCGTGTTGATAAAGTGTAATATAGAGATAGGAGTGATTAAAAAGTAAAGTGTGTGTGTGTTCACAGTCTCTCTCTCTCTCTCTCTCTCTCTCTCTCTCTCTCTCTCTCTCTCCGTTTTTTCTTGTTTCTTCAGTTCACCTTCCGCTAACCATTTCATTCAACATTTGTTCTGTCTCCCCTCTGTCTCTCCCATTCAGGTCCCTCTTAATGGTCTACTCCCCCACCTCCCCTTCTCTCTCTCTCTCGCTCTCTCTAGCTCTGTTCGTTTTATAGTGTCTTCGTTGCTTCTCTTGCGCAATCCTATTATTTTTACTAGGTGGTCCTCTCTCTCTCTCGCGCTCTCTCTCTCTCTCTCTCTCTCTCTCTCTCTCTCTCTCTCTCTCTCTCTCTCTCTCTCTCTCATTGCTGGGGCCCGAAAAGAAACAAAATTTAAAGTTCCTAATCTCAGGGTCCGAGACCACTTTTATATACAGTACTCAAATACTTACACAAACACACACACACACACGCATATATACACACACATTATCCTTTCCAATTCACAGATGATTCGTTACTTTTTGGGAGATTTTTTCATGTATTCATTATTTTTCTAGTTTCCTCCCTAGACCTCCATCAAATTAAAAAAAACATCCAGTAGATCCTCCTAGATTAATTTGTACAATTTTCGGTAGAAAAAAGTTCCGGCCGAAGGCCGGTTCTTCCAAGATTACAGGCTCACTATCATTCGCCAGGGAAAAATCGACACCTAAATAGTACTAAAGGTCTAAATATTGACGACGAAATGGGGTGAAAGGTCTTAAAATCGACCAACTAATGGGGCAAACATCTTAACATCTGAAAACTAATGGGGCTAAACATGAGGGAGAAAGTGGTCCAGAAACCCGGCCCATCCCCCGTTAATTCCATCCCAGCCACACTGTCTACCCCGTGACTCATTTATTCCATCCCAGCCACACTGTCTACCCCGTGAGTCATTTATTCCATCCCAGCCACACTGTCTACCCCGTGACTCCTTTATTCCATCCCTGCCACACTGTCTACCCCGTGACTCATTTATTCCATCCCAGCCACACTGTCTACCCCGTGAGTCATTTATTCCATCCCAGCCACACTGTCTACCCCGTGACTCATTTATTCCATCCCAGCCACACTGTCTACCCCGTGACTCATTTATTCCATCCCAGCCACACTGTCTACCCCGTGACTCATTTATTCCATCCCAGCCACACTGTCTACCCCGTGACTCATTTATTCCATCCCAGCCACACTGTCTACCCCGTGACTCATTTATTCCATCCCAGCCACACTGTCTACCCCGTGACTCCTTTATTCCATCCCTGCCACACTGTCTACCCCGTGACTCATTTATTCGATCCCAGCCACACTGTCTACCCCGTGAGTCATTTATTCCATCCCAGCCACACTGTCTACCCCGTGACTCATTTATTCCATCCCAGCCACACTGTCTACCCCGTGACTCATTTATTCCATCCCAGCCACACTGTCTACCCCGTGACTCATTTATTCCATCCCAGCCACACTGTCTACCCCGTGACTCATTCATTCCATCCCAGCCACACTGTCTACCCCGTGACTCATTTATTCCATCCCAGCCACACTGTCTACCCCGTGACTCATTTATTCCATCCCAGCCACACTGTCTACCCCGTGACTCATTTATTCCATCCCAGCCACACTGTCTACCCCGTGACTCATTTATTCCATCCCAGCCACACTGTCTACCCCGTGACTCATTTATTCCATCCCAGCCACACTGTCTAACCCGTGACTCATTCATTCCATCCCAGCCACACTGTCTACCCCGTGACTCATTTATTCCATCCCAGCCACACTGTCTACCCCGTGACTCATTTATTCCATCCCAGCCACACTGTCTACCCCGTGACTCATTTATTCCATCCCAGCCACACTGTCTACCCCGTGACTCATTTATTCCATCCCAGCCACACTGTCTACCCCGTGACTCATTTATTCCATCCCAGCCACACTGTCTACCCCGTGACTCATTTATTCCATCCCAGCCACACTGTCTACCCCGTGACTCATTTATTCCATCCCAGCCACACTGTCTACCCCGGGACTCATTTATTCCATCCCAGCCACACTGTCTACCCCGTGACTCATTCATTCCATCCCAGCCACACTGTCTACCCCGTGACTCATTTATTCCATCCCAGCCACACTGTCTACCCCGTGACTCATTTATTCCATCCCAGCCACACTGTCTACCCCCGTGACTCATTTATTCCATCCCAGCCACACTGTCTACCCCGTGACTCATTTATTCCATCCCAGCCACACTGTCTACCCCGTGACTCATTTATTCCATCCCAGCCACACTGTCTACCCCGGGACTCATTTATTCCATCCCAGCCACACTGTCTACCCCGTGACTCATTTATTCCATCCCAGCCACACAGTCTACCCCGGGACTCATTTATTCAGGGTTCCCTTGAAATAGGTTCCGCTGCTGATTATTCTCTTAAGGGAACATGGGCCGGTTTTCTGAACAACTTTCTCCCTCATGTTTAGGCCCCATTAGTTTTCAGATGTTAAGATGTTTGCCCCATTAGTTAGTCGATTTTAAGAACTTTCGCCCCATGTCGTCGTCAATATTTAGACCTTTCGTGCTAATTAGGTGTCGATTTATTCCCTGGCGAACGATAGTGAGCCTGTAATGGTGGAAGAATCGGCCTTCGGCCGGGACATTTTTCTACCGAAAAATTTACAAATTAATCTAGAAGGGGGATCTACTGGATGTTTTTTTAAATTTGATGGAAGTCTAGGGAGGAAACTAGAATAATGATTACATGCAAACATCGCCCAAAAGTGAACCATCCCCCCTTAACTTCACACCATGACAACGACTTTATAAGGCAAATTTACAACCACAGTCTAAAGCCCCAACCTACATCAACATCGGCTAACCCATTCAGTACCGCTGACGTCTTTTTTACTATATTCCGGGATCTATTAGACGATTTTATTCAGCCTCGGAAGGACGTTTCCCCATTAAAAAGGTTACACAATATTGCTTTGAATAATTTTAGCTATCATATACATCTCTTAATCTTCATAAAATCGTCTAACTGTAGCCGACATAATTATATAAAACACATGACCGGTACAGTGATGATTAACCCCTACAGTACCAGGGTCGTCCTTTTTATCCTAGTCTGGCAACTATAATACAATTTTATTCAGCTTAGGAAGGACCTCTAGCAATCCATAGGCTTCCAAACTATCTCAACCAACTCATTTACCGACCACATATTCTTCCTAAGCTGCTTAATATCGTCTCAATATAGCTAGAATATAATATAACACACGTCGCTGAGACTCAAAGGGTTAACAACAATTCACAACCATATATTATCACCACAACTCACCAACCTAAAACACTCACTACCACAATTGACCGCTTGTTTGGTCTATTAATTCATTTATTCATATATTTTGTTAGTTTCCTCCCTAGACCTCCATCAAGCTTAGAAAAACAACCCCTATCACCTCCCTTCAAGATAAATTTGTAAATTTTTCGGTAGAAAGATTTCCCGGCCTAAGGCCGGTTCCTCTTAAAATTGCAGACTCACTATCGCTCGCCAGGAAATAATAGACACCTAAATGGCACGAAAGGTCTTAAAATGGGGCGAAAGGTGTTGTCATCGCCAAAGTAATGGGCCGAACGTCTTATAATCTCAAAACTAGTGGAATTAGGGAGAAGGGGGTCCAGAAAAACGGTCTGCCTTCCCTTAACCTTCCCAACGCCATACCCGTCTAACGTATCGAATAAATAGACATGGTTCCTCAAAAAATCTAAATTCCATTGTATATATTTTTTTTTTTTTTTTTTTTTTTTGTATTATAAAATTATTATTATTTTTATTATGAATTAGATTGATGGATGGTGATGATTGTCCTTCAGAGAACTTATGAATTATATTATGTTCTCTCCACTAACCAACTTTACTCCTAAACTCGATTAATGAATGAATTAATTAATGAATAAAATTATATTTTAGATTTGTGAACTCCAAACATAGGACATAGAAAAATAAACAAAAAACGATCCTGTTAGCAAGGTAAGGTGAAGGAGTAGCATTTCCGAAATTAAACATTCCCTCCGTATGTTCCCACCTTAATCCAAATTGTACAACCCTAACACAAAATACCACTATACTATCTAACTCTCTCCATCATACAAGTTACATTATACAAACCCAAGATGAAACCTAACTAGAATAACACAATCTGCTATCTCTTCATCTCAGAAACTCATCTCACGTTTTAGCCTAGTCTGAGGTCATAAAGAAAAAAGTATGGAGGAAAAAAAAGTGGACAAAAGAAACGAGCAAGAAGTACCACCTGTCCGAAGTTATGCCGATAGTCTGGAAGTTTATTAGAAAAGAAGAAGTAGTACCTTTTTGAGAGAGAGAGAGAGAGAGAGAGAGAGAGAGAGAGAGAGAGAGAGAGAGAGAGAGAGAGAGAGAGAGAGAGAGTTAGAGAGTTACATAGATACACAGACTACACAGACCTTGCGGTCCCTACTAGGTAGTCCGGACTTTATGCTACAATAGAATTTGTTACAAAGTGGAAGGCAAAGCAGAAGGCTCTCTCCCCACCAACCTCACCCTCCGACCATAGGTCACATGAAATTAAGTTGGGGAAAGAAGTCCCCCAGCAGAATGAGAAAAGCTTCAACTGGGAAATTTATTGTTAAGAACGAAGTTGAGAAAAAATATATACTACTGATGCTTAACCTATTTGTTTTGTTAGGTATATTATTCCCACCTCCTCAAACAATGGATTTCTAGACTTCTTTTGAATGTGTCAGTTGTCTTACATTGTAACACTTTCTCTGGCAATTTGTTCCACTCAATGACCACACTGTAGGTAAAGAAGTGCTTTGTTGCATCAAGATTCGCCCTCCTGGTGTTTAATTTCATTCCATTTCCCCGAGTTAATGAACTATTATCTAATTTGAAAAGTGAATCTACATCAATTTTGCCAAATCGCTCTAGTATCTTGAAACACTCGATTAGTTGACCTCGCAATCTTCTTTTCTTAAGTGAAAACAAATTAAATTTTTGTAGTCTTCCACGATAAAATTTATTTCTTAGTGACGGAATCAACTTTGTCGCACTACGCTGCACCGCACCGACTCAAGTTTCTCAATGTCCTTGCTCAGATAAAGAGACCAGAATTGCACGCCATATTCAAGATGGGGCCTCACTATGCTTTTAAATACAGGTACTATAATGTTCTAATTTTTATAAGTAAAATTTCTCTTAATATATCCCAATGCTCGATTGGCCTTGTTCGCAGCTGCTGCACATTGATCTGAGGGCTTTAGGTTTTCATATATAAGAACCCCCAGGTCTTTAACTAATGCACTTGTTTTGATTGGCTGGCCTTTTCATCTTGTATTCATATTTTTTTGTTATTACATATTTGCAAGACCTGGCATTTGTCAACATTGAATGGCATCTGCCATTTCTCCGACCACTCTACTATTTTATTTAAATCAAATTGCAGTTTATTTCTGTCTTCTTCGGTTAATACTGATTTTTCTATCTTTGTGTCATCAGCGAAGAGAGAGAGAGAGAGAGAGAGAGCGAGAGCGAGCGAGAGGAAGAGGAAGGGAGGGGCGTGAGAGCTATTGGGTGTCATGGTCTGGAAACTCATGGAAGAAAGGGACTATTTACCCCACTACTTCCCCCACCCCTCTCCCCCTGACCCTTCCCTTTCTCTTAGGCCTTTCATCCAGCCTCCTTTTCCCGATTGGTCTTTCCCCTGTCCAAAGAGGGGGGGGGGGGGTCGGTCTCTCTCTCTCTCTCTCTCTCTCTCTCTCTCTCTCTCTCTCTCTCTCTCTCTCTCTCCTCTTTTAATTCCATAAATATCATTACGCGCTATTCAAGACATACCTGTATTTCACAATTTGAGCCCATTTAGATTTGAGCCCAAACTTAACAGAAACCTGATAATATATTATCTTGTGATAATCTGTATATTATTCTTAATTTGATAATAACTTGCAGTCTCGTTGCGTGAGACCTAATAATTTTTGTATAAATAAAGTGTTGTTTTTTACCTATTGTATATCCTTTTTTTTTTTTTTCCAAACATTATCTAAACATTATATATATATATATATATATATATATATATATATATATCCCACCTTTAGCTTAGCTAAGTTGAGTAGAGGAAATGAAAGGCATAAGTTTCTCTCTCGCTCTCTCTCTCTTTCTCCATTACCTCCCCTCCTTCCCACTGGGCTGTAAAATGGCATTCGGGCCTCAATAGAGCAGTTGATTCCACCAGAAAATACGAAAAGGCAATTAATTATACGCACATACGCACACACGTATTGATATGGATACACAAAGGCACGAACGCACAAACACACGCACACAACAAACACCCCCTTCTCTCCTTCTCTCTCTCTCTCATACACACACACACGCGCACATTCTACAATTAAATTACGCAAAGAGAAGCTCCTGAGTACACCACTTTACTATATTCACAAACAAGAAACACAGGACAACATACAGTATATTAGATTATGTAATTATTATAAAACAAACCACTGAACATCAATTTCATGTATACAATAAATTTGACTTTAATATAAATTTAGTCTTAGTCATCTTCACACTCGTGAATTTGAATCATACGCATCGCAAAAAATGAACTTCAATTAACGTTTCCGCTTACAAATACACTACCTCAATTAAAAGTATTAATGCAAAATAATTAAAATTATAATAAATACTAATGGTTTATTATATGCAAATTCACATTGTATATAATCACTCACAAGTGTTACATCACACACCAACACATCAACTTAGATTATAATTAATGATTATGTAATATAATTAACTAATTACATGATAACTAATGCTACTTGGAAATTACACTTCATTTTGAGATGTTCATATGTTTGCCATTTTGGACCTGTAGCGAGTTAGCTATCCAACATAATAGGGGGGATATGCGTATTTATTTTCTCATTTATATATTTTTCTATAATTGTTTTTAGCTTCCTCAATAGACTTCCATCAAGCTTTAAAAAAATCCCCCCCCCCCCCAACCAAGACCCAACTTCAAGATAAATGTGTACATTTTTCGATAGAAAAATGTCCCGACCGAAGGCCGGTTCCTCTTAAATTACAGGCTCGCTATCGCTCGCCAGGAAAATATCGACATCTAATTTCTACGAAAAGTCTTAATATTGACAATGACATGAGAGGAAAGGTCTTAAACTAGCCAAACTAGAGGACCGAACGTCATAAAATCTTAAAACTAATGGGGCTAAACATGAGGAAGAAGGGGGACCAGAAAAACGGCCCATCTCCCCTTAAAGAACTCCATATTATTCAGGTTGCCACAATTTTCGATCATGGCAAATGCTCAATTACTCAAGGTGTCTATATATTGCTTGGTTAACCCCTTCTGTATCGGCGACGTCTTCTAAATCATATTCTGGCAACTATAAGACCATTTTATTCAGCTTAGGAAGGATCTCGAACAATAATAAGGCTTCAAACTATCTCAACGCACCCTTTTCAGTAACACAGCTCCTTCTTAAGCTGCATAATATATTCTAAATATAGCTAGAATGGAATATAACATGTCGCTGGTACTCAAAGGGTTAACAAAGACATCAAATATGAGGAGACTGTTCACCCGGCTCAATCAGCAAATACATGAAAGAAAAACATGTACAACAGGACCACACACACACACACACACACACACACACATTTTAATGAAATAGACACGTCTGACCTTCAAACACACCATCAGCTAACCCAAGTAGTAAATTTCCCTACACACCATAATAATATTTTAGATATAATCCTAACAGATATGTCAAACCTTTATGAAACCCTGATTCCAATGTCGCCATTTGGACGAAGCAATCACACCTCTGTTTTCTGGACTCTCAAACCTACTTTCGCTCACACAAATAAGAACAAAACACACACGTACAGACCTATAGCCGACTCGGCAATTCGACTCTTCGGTGATTGGATTGTTCGATACCCATGGGTTGAGGTGTTAACTGTTGAAGATGTTTATCGAAAATGGGAAAATTATCTCAATACTATTAATATAGCCTACCTACATTTCTTCCCTGAAAAAACTGTAGTCACTCACCATTATGACCTCCCTTGGATTAATTGCCTTATGCAACAACGTGACAATGCCTTTAAAGCCAACAACACCACTCTTTTCAAATCACTTCGAAACAAAGTTATTAGAGAAATTAAAATGGCAAAAAATACTTTCTATCCCAACAAAATACAACACTTGAAACACACAAACATTAGTGAATGGTTTAGCCGAATTCAGGAATTTTGTGGCCTTAAGAACCGATCCTCTACCTTCCCGTGTGTCAACCATCTCCCCAGTAATGAAGCAGCCGAGACAATAAATAATCATTTTGCCTCTATATGTCAACAACTTCCCAAGCTCTCTCATGACCAGCTCCCAGCATACCTCCCTGCCCCCTCCCCCCCCACCTATCGTATTAGAGTACGAAGTTTGACGTCGTTTACAGATTCTCAAACCTAAACACTCTTCCACTCCACTCGATCTTCCTATCCGCTTATACAAAGAATTTGCTCCTGAACTTTCCTTACCTCTCACATCCATAATTAATGCTTCCTTACAACAATCCAAATGTCCTAAAGATTGGAAGCATTCCTATGTCACTCCAATCCCTAAATCTTCAAACCCTCAATCTCTTAATGAACTACGGCCCATAGCTATTACACCTATTCCTAGCCTTATTTGTGAAAGTTTTGTAGCTGAATTGGCTTACAAAGATATATATATATATATATATATACAATAAATTAGACTCGTGCCAGTATGGAAATATTAAATCCTCATCCACCTCACACTACATCATCAGTTTTCTTGACTTCATTCATACAAATTTAGACCACCGAAACACGTCAGTATTCATAGATTTCAAAAAAGCCTTCGATCTAGTGAACTACACCATTATAATTAAGAAAGCACTACAACTTGGCCTCAGGGAATGTCTTACCTCCTGGTTATTGGATTTCCTCAACGACGGTCAACAATCCGTCCGCTTTCTAGGCAGCATCTCTAGTTCACAAACACTCACTTGCAGTTTGCCTCAAGGGACACGAATGGGGCCCCTCGGTTATTTAATACTCATCAATAACGCCCTTCAAGACGCAGAACTCAAATGGAAATATGTTGACTATTCCACAATAGCCTCTTCCATCAGCAACGCTTCTCCAGACTACAGCATTCTCCAAGCCAACCTAGATGCCCTACTGACCTGGACACAAGATAATGATGTCACTATTAACCTAAACAAAACACTTGTCATGAACTTCAATGTTGCTTCTAAACCCATCCCTCCACCCACCCTCAAGCTTGGCAATCACACACTCGAGATAGTTCAGTCCACTAAATTACTTGGTGTTCTCCTTCAGCAAAAACTACTCTGGGATAAACATGTTAACACCATAGCTAGTGCTTCTTCTTATCGGCTACACATGTTACGCACCCTGAAACAACTATGGGTTCCCAGAGATGACATGCTACTTTTATACAAATCTTTTATACTACCCAAACTCTGCTATGCTTCACCCGTTTGGTCATCCTCTCTCAACTTAACCCAAAGAAGTAAATTAGAAAAAATTCAGAAGAGAGCACTCAGAATAATGTTAGGGGCCAACTACACCACTTACCAAGATGCATGTAACCTAATTAACGTACTCGCCATATCTAACCTCTACGAACAACACCTTCAGTAGTTCTCCAGCAAACTACTAAACAACCCCAGACACCGGCACCTACTACCGCCCGACGCCCCTCCTCCTCTACGCGCTGTTCGCCATTCAACCGCATTGTCACGGACTGACCGCTACAAGAACAGCGCCATTCCTTCAATAATTAAGGTCTTAAATAATCAATAAATTATATACATATTTTTAATTGTAAATTAGCCTGTTAGCTCCTGTGTCAATTTTAATTTTAATTTTAACTATGTATCAACTTCCTTGTATATTTTCAGCCTTCGGGCTGCTTTTGTGAATAAACCGTGAATTATTATTGTTATTATTATTATTATTATTATTATTACACACACACATACATACACCCACACATACATACATACACACACACACATGTACAACGCATATTACAGACATGTATAACAGACACATAAATTCATGCAATGTGTAAAACAAGCTGAAACACATACCACAGTCGCTAGAAATAATCAAGCCATAAAACTTATATAACCACACACAACACATAATAAACACAATAGATTAACCCCTTGAAGCTCTCACGCGTTTTAGCAGTTTATTTTGGCTATCATTAGACAATTTTATGCAGCTTAAGGATTTGTGGGTATTAAAAGGGTAAATACTATCTCAATCAACCCTTTGACTTCCGTATACCGTTACTAATCTGAATGAAATCGTCTAATGGTAGCCAGAAAACAGAACAGAAACGCGTATTGGAGCTTGACAGGGTTAAATACAATCAACAACACAAACATACATCAATGATAACAAACAAACAAACACCAGACAACCAAGAGCCATTCATCACATCTGGCTTTTAAGGGGAGGAAGACCGTTTTTCTGGACCCCCTTTTCCCTAATGTTTAGCCCCACTAGTATTGAGATTATAAGACGTTCGGCCCATTAGTTTGGCGATAAAAACACCTTTCGCCCCATTTCGTTGTCAATTTTAAGACCTTTCGTGCCATTTAGGTGTCTATTATTTCGTGGCGAGCGATAGCAAGCCTGCAATTTTAAGAGGAACCGGCCTTTGGCCGGGAAATTTTTCTACTGAAAAATTTACAAAAGTCTAAGGGTTGTTTTTCTAAGCTTGATGGAGGTCTAGGGAGGAAACTAAAAAAATATATACGAATAAATGAATTAATAGACCAAATAAACGGTCTGCCTCCCCTTAATCACACGGAACTCGCTTGACCTTTTTTTCCCTCTCTCTGTCTCTTTATTTTTAGTGAGAAAGTTTGGCTAACAGGAAGACATGTTGAAAGGCTGGCTGGTTCGTGATGGAGGGGTAGACAGAAGGGTTGACGGATAGATGAAAGGCTGAACGGTTATTGTAGCTGAACAGATAGAGATATATTATAGATAGACAATTGATTAATAACTGTATATTAATCAATAAATAAATACAAATAGATTATGCTAGGAAACAATAAGAAGGCATATTTTTCTAGGAAAAAATAATGTGTTTATTAAAGACCTGACTCTTATTATATCATATAGTTACCTACAATGGATGATTCAAGGGTAATGTACAATACTTAGAGTACAGTAAATATCACATCAATTATATTCAGATGAAGGAGCTCATAAAATATGCTGAGGACTGTAATAGGTAAATGTGATTACAATATAGAGACAACAATAAAATTACCGACACGAAAACAAAGAAACGGAGGGAAAAATATATAAAACCAAATGAAATGAAATATAGTTTAACCAATTGCATAATGCTTATATAACTACATATTCTTCAACAACAATGTGTTTTTTTTTTAGATTTGATATTTGTACCAAACAATCCATAACAGATATCAAATAATAAGTTTTAACACCAGTTCCGCAGAATTAGGATTTGTTTTTACTATATGGGGAAATACACCACAAGACTGGTAAAGATGGGAACAACATGTGACACTATGACATCTGAAGGATAGGGAGGACACATTGAATTACAGATGAACAAGAGGAATTATAACAAGAGCAGAAACAATCCCCCCCCCCCCCAATAACAAATACGATAATAATGAGACAAAGACAGAACTTAAGTAAGATAAAGACAAGGCATATGAAAACAGGATAATGCGAATACAAAATAAAATAAGTAGATACTATAAGCGAAATAATGAAATAGAAGGCAAGCAGAAAAATTAAGGAAACGATAATGAAAACGCAGGAACAGAGAAGTAATCACTATAGAAGGAACAAAGGGGGGGGGGGGGGAAAACATATAATTAAAGTGGAACCGAAAAAGAGACCGCATCAGAAGGAAGACCCGAACATACAATATAACGTAAATATATATTAAACTGATCAATGGAAAGACTACGAAAAATTGGACATAATCAGAGTCAAATAACAAATAAGGAAAATATAAATCGAAATGAAAACTATTAGAAAATGAAGACGTATAATGGAGAGGCAAAAAAACAAATATATAAAACACTAAGACAAAGTTTTAAAGTCAGAGCATAAAATTTATGAAGACAATCAGTTTACAACATATTGGAAAACATGTGAGCAGACAACATGGACGTTTTATTTTAACCCTTTGAAGCTCTTACGGCTGGTTTAGCAGTTTATTTTGGCTATTCATTCGACGATCTTTATACGCAGCTTTAGATAGTTCTGTGGGTATTAAAAGGTGTAAATACTATCTCAATCAACCCTTTGACTTCCATAAACTGTTACTAAGCTGCATACAATCGTCTAATATTAGCCCCGAAAGAAAACAGAACAGAAACGCGTATTTTGGAACTTGAAAAGGGGTTAAGTGTGGGTGTCCGTGTTTTTTCCTTCAATAGGTTTTCCTCCCTCGCCGTATTAATTATGAATTAATAAGTATGTAATTCATGACTTGCATAATATTAATTCATACTTGATAAGGCGCGGGAAAACCAATTGAAGACAATAACCCGACACCCACACTTAAACCCTTCTGTACCGGTGATGCATGTTTCATTATATTCTGGCAACCATTAGACGAGATGATTCAGCTTAGGAAGGACGTCTACCCATTATAAGGCTATACTACTCTCTGCAATTAGTCCATTTTAGCTTCCACATATCCTTCCTAAGCCTCATGAAATCTCTAAATGTAGCTGAAATCAAATACAAAAATGCGTCGCCCCGGTACAGAAGGGGGTTAAAAACCAAAACAAAAACAAAAGGATAACAAGTCCAAAAAGAGACCATCTAAACGTCAAACCAACAGCCAATTACGCTTGACGACAAATTCCAAACAATAATCAAGAAGAAACATTGGAATTATAAACATCATAAACTGACAATCAACGACAAACAGACATGAACAAAGACAAAAAATACAACACAGAAGCCAAGAAGATACACACAAAATGCAAAACAAATTATTGATACCAGACGAAACAATGCAACTAAGTACAGTAGACAAGAGCAAAACAAACTCAAACATCACCAAGACGTGGCAATAAGGAAGAATAAGAAAATAACAAATTAAATGATAGGAAAGGACCAAAGGAAAACACAAACACAACACAAACAAACGCAAAAACAATGATAACCAATTCGTTTATTGAGGGTGATAGCAACAATTAAAGCGCCGCAGTTAAGCCGCGTCACACGAGCGCTTTTTTCTTTCCGTCAATTTCCATGACACAAGTTTTTTCTCGTATAATTTCCGGGACTTTTTCGCACTGGGTATCGGTTAACTAGACTGAAGGTAGACTACGATAGGCGGCTGAAGTATGATAAAGTGTAAAAAATTGTAAGTCTTCCCAGACCGTAATTGCCCGTGTTAAAAAATTGCTCGAAAAAGGTCTCGTGTGACTCCGGCTTTAGTTCCTGAGATGCAGAGGATCCACGAAGGAAGACACCCACAGAAGATAGAACACAATATGACATTTATTTTACGGGGCCCACCTCGTTTTTGTTTTTTTCTATCTCCTCCCTCTCTCTCTGGGTTGTATCCATTTGGCCCCATTCAACCGACTGTTTTTAAAATGTTTATCCCCATCCAGGTTGTCGATTTTTTCCTGGCGAGCTGGGGTTGTAGCGAGCCAGCATATTTAAAACATTTTTTTTTTTTGACAGGAGGCTACAAATTTTTAAATTTTTCGATTAGAAAAAATATCTCCGGCCGAAAGCCAAGATTTCTTCAATACAATACTCGCTCACTATCGCTCGCCAGGAAGAAATCGACAACTGGATGGGGCATAAACGTCCTAAAAACAAGTAGGCTTAAGGGGGCCGAACGGATATACAAGCCAGATAAGAGAAGAAAAAGGAGGCAACAAAACCAGGTCAACCCCCCATAAAGCCATAATAGAGTACAGACATTTAATAAAACTAGAGGTAGATGCGATATCTCTGCCTAGGATGGCTGATTGTTTTGCCATTCTTATCACTGATGTATTCTCTTTCTGGATATCGCGTACGCATAATAGGATTCGAATTGCCTCATAAATGAATCAAGTCTTTCTTGGCGTACAACAATATCGTGTCCGACAAATTCAAAGTGGAAAAAATGGTTATATAATCATTATGAATATATTTTTTTTTGCAGACAGACAAACAAACGTTGGACGGAAATAAAATATAATTATGACAGGACAGATATAGAATAAAAAAAAAAAAAATAGAAGTTAACAGAAAAATAATACAAAACGGTGGTGAAAACCGAAGTTCACGCGAGAAAACATAGCCCCGAGAAAACACAAAGCCAGACAAGGAGTTTGTAAAGGCGTAGCAACATGTTAGTTTCCAGAGATGCAGAGGACCCGAAGAATGATGGCAGAATACTGGCCACGGGTCCAAGACGGCGGAAAACACAGTCCAGAGACAGGGAGGCGTAAACATGGAATTGGACAGAGAACAGAGACTCTATTTGAAGGGAGTCCACCTCGATTGTTTTCTCTTTCTCTCACTCTCTCTTTGGCTTGTATCCATTCGGCCCCATTCAGCCAACTGTTTTAAGACGCTTTCCCACATTCAGGTGTCACTAATTTTCCTGGCGAGCGGTTAGCGAGCCAGCATATGATATATTTTTTGTTTTGACAGCAAGCTAAATTTGTAAATTTTTTCGATAGAAAAATGATCTCCGGCGAAGCCGGATTTCTCCATACAATGCTGGCTTGCTTTCGCTCACCAGGAAGAAACCAACAAATGGAAGGGGATAAGCGTCTTAAAACAGTTGGCGGAATGGGGCCGAATGGATACAAGCCAGAGAAAGAGAGAAAAGGACAGAAATACCAAAAATCAGGTGACCCCCTTAATGTGTAATGGTTGGTGAGACGGGTTGTGCTGTTGTATTGAACGGGTTAAGGGGTCGAGGCCTGGGTATTTTCTTTCCTGGCACTCCGTCTCCCTCGTGCTTAGACCCATTGTTTTTTTCATATTTTAAGACGCTCGGCCCATTAGTTTGGCGATTTTAAGACTTTACCCCCTGTTGTTTTGTCAATATTAAGACCTTTCGTGCCATTTGTGGGTTTTTTTCCTGACGAGCAATAGCGAGCCTGTAATTTTAAGAGAGTATATATATATATATATATATATATATATATATATATATATATATATATATATATATATATATATATATATAGAGAGAGAGAGAGAGAGAGAGAGAGAGAGAGAGAGAGAGAGAGAGAGAGAGAGAGAGAGAGAGAGAGAGAGAGAGAGAGAGAACGAGAGAACGAGAGAACGAGAGAGAGAGAGAGAGAGAGAGAGAGAGCGAGAGCGAGAGCCAGAGACAGAAGAACTACAGTAAAGATAGTTCAAGATGTTATCAAAGGAAGCCACCACCACAGTTGCACCCTGACCACAACAGCAGCAGGTCCAACACAACCATATCAGCTGGTCCCTGTGTGTCCATCTACCCACTCTCTAATAAGCTCCACCACGACGTACACTTACCCACTATTTTATTTTTGTATTACTGCCATTATTTACGCCAGGGCCTATGACATACATGCCTTGATTTAAGTACACATTTTTATAATTTATGAATATATATATTCAATTAATGCTATTATTTAAACTATCAACTTGGACCTATATGCATATGTGCATTGTTTGTGTGTATTCAGTTTTTATTATAAGGATATGCTGTAGCTTACTTCCATTTAACGAACTAGTAGAATCAGGTAAGGGTAGGGGATTTAGCGATCCTTCTTAATTGCCAAGTGGTGAAGTTTCAAACAGGCTCGCGGGGAGCAGCTCTCGCTGAGGCCATT
Organism: Paralithodes platypus; assembly: GCA_032716605.1. Lineage (NCBI taxonomy): Eukaryota > Metazoa > Arthropoda > Malacostraca > Decapoda > Lithodidae > Paralithodes > Paralithodes platypus. The sequence continues at coordinate 14,375,466 of CM064554.1, forward strand.
GAAAGATGGCCGAAACAACGCTAAGTATCGCTAAGTAGTAAGTAACCTAGTTAGGTCCCAAATGGTCTCCTTAACCCATTGGCTGCGGCTATGTTTGTGCTATTTAGGGCATATTCAGGCACTCCTGAATGATAAATCAAGCATCTGCATTAAATGAACTGTATTCTGCTGAAAACTAGGCGAAAATAGCTTCAAAATGAGACCAGAACGGGCCCCGTACGTGGTCTGGTTCACCCGCAGCGGTGCCAGTGAAATGCGGGAAACCCGCTACTTGGTAGCACTCGCTCGCTTGGCTACACTGTTGTGAGAGAGAGAGAGAGAGAGAGAGACCCGTGCGAGAGACAGTCTACCTCAGTGAGCCGCTCGCTGCTCTGAGGGACGAAGGTGGGCCCCTCACGCTCCCGCCCACTGACACTCAATTTTTACGTTTTTTACAGGCTTTTAAAGCCTGGAAATTGCTGTAACTTGCCAGGACGTTCCAGAACGTCACCCGCAGAGAAAGGGTTAAGCTGATTACAATATAATAGGGGTAGACAATTGTATTAACATGTAATGAGATTGAAAGGGTTAAGTGCACTAGCCCTTTAAGGAGGGATGGACCGGTTTTTCTGGGTCCCCTTTTCTCTCGTGGTTAGCCCCATTTATTTTCATATTTTAAGACATTCGGTCCATTAGTTTGTTGATTTCAAGACCTTCCGCTCTATTTCTTTGTCAATATTAAGATCTTTTGTGCCACTTAGGTGTCGATTTTTTCCTGGCGAGCGATAGCGAGCCTGTAATTGTGGAGGAACCGGCCTTCGGCCGTGACATTTTTCTATCGAAAAATTTAGAAATTAATCTCGAAGGGTGATCTAATGGATGTTTATTTTAAATTTGATGAAGGTCTAGGGAGGAAACTGAAAATAAAATAAAATACAGGTACCGGGTATATATGACAAAATCGACCAACAAATAAACCCTTCCCCCTTAATTATATTCGAAGCTGGGACAGAAGTCGCCATAACTTACTAACCTGCTGGACAAGGATATTCAATTACGTCGGAACGACACTCATCGTCTCGTGTTTGGTAAGGGGAGTATTTTGAGGCTTATGTTTATTTGGAGACGGCAGTACGGGTGTTTGGGGGGGGGGGGGGGGGGGGGACCAAGACGTCTCTGTAGTCAATAATTTTAAATTTAAAGTTTAATTCCTTGACCTTTTTATCTTTCTGAGTCGCGAATATACTGCAGTATTTATCATTGTAATCCATTCAAGTCACATGTTTATGAACTTTTACTGCAATTGTGCGCAAACATTGATACCGGTACACATTAATTTTGGATACGGTAGCTAACTAGATAGTAATGACAATATAAATGCATTGTTGCTTAAAATTGAACACTTTCATGATTGCATTTTACTGGAAAATACGAGTATTCAAAAATAACTATCGCATTTGTATTTATCTTCGACAAGCCGGTAAGTTTTGGATTATGGTGTTACTGAATGCACTGATCGATATCTTCGCTTTGTACAAGAGCTGTTGGGGATTCTAACCCCCCCCCCCCCTCCCCCCGACAAATGATTCACGTTATGCGGAAACAAAGGGGATAGGAATTATTATGTTCCCTCCACCAAACGACTTTACTCCTAAACTCAATTAATGAAATAGACGATAGAAATAGAGTGAAGAGATCAGGCGGGGAGAAAATATATTAAAGCTGGAGAAGGGTAATATTCCACGAGTAAACCGAAACACGCCATATCATATTAAATGGAGAAGAAAAATATTCCATTATATCACATTTAACTCTTTCAGTATAATATGAGGGCAGTATTATTACATGGTGGCTATCAGTTTACGAAGAATATATGGGAGCCATTCTTTCAGTATAATATGAGGGCAGTATTATTACATGGTGGCTATACCTCCCTCTCCACCCTTCTCTCTCTTACTTATGCCTAATATCCTAATCTCTTCTAAAGATTTACTTTCTACCCTCTCTGGGCTTAATACTAATAAGGCGTACGGTCCGGACGGTGTTCCTCCTGTTGTACTCAAAAACTGTGCTTCCGTGCTGACTCCCTGCCTAGGCAAACTCTTTCGTCTCTGTCTATCCTCTAACGTCTTCCCTTCATGCTGGAAGTTTGCTCTCATTCAACCTGTCCCAAAGAAGGGTGACCGCTCTCAACCCTCCAACTATCGTCCAATTGCTCTCATCTCTTGTATTTCTAAAGTTTTTGAAACTATTCTTGCTTCCAAATTTCTTAAGCATTTCTTCTCATAATCTGCTCTCAGATCGCCAGTATGGCTTCCTTAAGGGTCGCTCTACTGGTGATCTTCTTTCATATCTTACTAACTCTTGGTCATCCTCCTTTCGGGACTTCGGTAGACTTTTTCTATTGCACTAGACATATCGAAAGCCTTCGATAGAGTCTGGCACAAATCTTTAATTTCTAAACTACCCTCCTTCGGTTTCTATCCCTCCATCTGTGCCTTTGTCTCTAATTTCCTCTCCGGCCGTTCCATAGCTGCGGTTGTGGACGGCCATCGCTCACTTCCTCACCCTATAAACTCCGGTGTTCCTCAGGGCTCTGTCCTATCTCCTATTCTCTTTCTAATTTTTATAAATGACCTCTCAACTGTACCTCAACTCCCATCCATTCATACACAGACGACTCAACCTTACACTACTCAATTAGTTTTTCAGAACGCCTCAGCCAGCAATCCCTCAACGACAAACGTAATGAAGCCATAGAACACTTAAATTCTGATCTAACTACTATCTCCAATTGGGGCAGAGAAAACCTTGTTACCTTTAATGCTTCCAAAACCCAATTTCTCATCTATCTACCCGTCAGGAACTCCCTGCGGACTATCCCTTATTCTTCAACAATACAAAAATCAATCCTTCATCTTCTCTCAATATTCTTGGTGTCTCTTTTTCTTCTGCTCTCAGTTGGAAGGACCATATTACCAGTCTTGCTAAGGCAGCCTCCCAGAAGCTGGGTGTGCTCAACCGCCTTAGGGGGTTCTTTTCCCCTGCACAGCTTCTTGCTCTGTACAGGGGCATAGTGCGTCCTTGTATTGAGTATTGTTCACATGTGTGGGGAGGTTCCTCTCACACCGCTCTCCTAGACAAAATTGAAAGGAAGGCCTTTCGTATCATTAACTCCCGTCCACTCACCAACTCTCTGCAATCTCTCTCTCTTCGCCGCAATGTTGCATCTCTCTCGCTATTCTATCGCTACTATAATAATCAGTGTTCCTCAGAGCTTTCCCAGTGTATACCACCTCCTTTACGTAGGGCACGTGGTACCCGTCTTGCAACACAATCCCACCCCTACTCTGTGCAACTCTCCAACCCAAGAGTGAAACGTTACTCTGTCTTCTATTCAACAGCTGAGCTCTGGAACTCTCTCCCAGAATCAGTCTTTCCCTCTTCCTAGA
>CM064554.1:14378996-14383996 GCA_032716605.1 Paralithodes platypus
GATATTTGGCTGGGGTAGTCAGAGTCCTTGAATAGGGCTATAACGATAACCAAGTATATAATGTTGGCGTACGAAGAGTTATGGCCCCAGTAGGGAATTAATTTGAAATGGGCAAGTCGCCTCAGCAAAATGGGGAAGGCCTCTAAACCCTCTCCGACATATGACGCGATTTTGAGATTATATGGGGATACTTTAAAGCAAACTTTGTAAAAAAATACCATAACAGTTATTTAGAAAACCTTTAGTTTAGTACTTCAAGACCGCTCTGACAGTTGTCTTTGAGTTAGCTGTGAGCAGAATAACGTAATTTTGGAGAGGTAATTAATAAGATGTGCGAGAACTCTATTTCTTAATTGCTAATCTGGCAACCTCTGCATCATAAATGCGTGAAAGGGTTAATTCAGCACAAGGTGTAGGTACCTCAAACTCTAGTAGGGCATAATAAATGCCCAGACCTACATGGCGTTTGTCTTTTATCATGTCAACCACGTGAACGTAGGATTACACAGTTTATGAAACTTCCTCAGAATTACTATCACACCACCTTTCTTTACACACTCCCATTCTAGCACCTCATTACCATCATAATAAATTCCACATTCATCAAGGGAAAATGGGAAAGGAATAGGATGATACACCGATCCTAGTGATGGTGAATAGTGTATTTGAGGATTAAGTATTAGTGCATAACCTAAATAATTCAATGGTAAATGGCGTGATGAATCCCGACCCCTGGATGGTAGTAGATTTTTCACTGTTCTCACTCTGATTATCACACAATTTCTCCCTGGTTGTAAACGTTGACGACCTCTGGCAACACTGGTGGGTTCTTAAGGGGGGGTCACCGGCTTTTTTGTTATTCTTTCTCCTCATTTTCTCTCTTTCCTTGGCTTTTTATCCATTCGTGGACCCATTCAGCCAACTGTTTTTAAGATGTTTATTCCTCATCCAAGGTGTCGATTTCTTCCTGGCGAGCGATAGCGACCCAGCATTGTATGGAGAAATCTGGCTTCGCCGGAGACATTTTTACTATCGAAAAATGTACAAATTTAGCTTGCCTGTGCCAAAACAAAAAATATTATATTGCTGGCTCGCTAACCGCTCGCCAGGAAAATATTGACACCTGGATGGGGGTAAACTTCTTGAAAACAGTAGACTGAATGGGGGACCGAATGGATACAAGCCAAAGACCGAGAGGGAGGAGAGAGATACAAAAAAGCGCAGGTTGGCTCCCTTATTACTGTACTAACCCTTTCACCCGTAACCCCTTTATCACCAGGGTCCATCATTACCACCAGAATAGGTTGCTGACTATAACTATAATTTTCACTGTTTTTTTACGCTCTCTCCCTCTCGCTCTTTCACTCACTTTTTCACTCACTCTTTCTCTCTCTCTCTCTCTCTCTCAATGTGAAGCGGGAGGGAAAAATCGGGGACATGAATAGATTGGGGAGATTCTGAAGAAAAAAAAAAAAAACCGCGATAAAATGGAGAGGACGGTTGGGGGGAAAAGTGGTCGGTCCCCAGAGAGAGAGAGAGTGAGTGTGTGTGTGTGTGGAGCTTTGGTGTGTGTGGGTGTGGTGTGGTGTGTGTTTGTTTTTGTTTGTGTGGGGTGTGTGTGTGGTGTTTTTGGGGTGGGTGTGGTGTTGGGCTGTGTGTGTGTTTTGTTGCGTGTGTCGTGAAGAGAGAGTGTGACTAATTGCAGTACAAAGGAAATCAAGGCAACACAGATTTCTAGTGACCCCTTCTTAAGGCTGCTTGTCCTCCCAAAACACTGAGGATCAATGTCCCAAACAGTGGTTTAGAGTGGGTAAGGGAATGGAATTACTGCCCTAGAACTAATGTCCGTGGCAAGGCATTAGGAGGTTAGTAAGGGGACAGATTGGGTTAGTAACTGAGTGGGGCATAAATAAAGTTAATTCAGTTACAAACGGCAGTCAGTCGCGGGTTTGATGCGAGATATTTTGTCTAAGACGGATGGTTAAATGATACTCAAACCGGTGCTGCAGGTCTATAAAGTCTCGTGGGAAGCCCATTCCACAAGTTGACAACCTTCGATTGAAGAAGAAAATTCTTAGATTCGTTGGTTGAGGGTTGTAGTTAAAGGCATGTTACCAATAATTTTGCCACAACCGTATTTCCCCAGGGTAATTAAGATTGGTCCGATATTGCAAGTACTTACTACAAGGTCATATTGGCGATGCCTTTGATGATCCTTTGAACACTTGAATTAAGTTCACTCTCTTTATCTGCGTTGGGTTAAAGGAAATAGATTTAATTCTCTAAGGAAGCTCTTCGTACGGTTTGTTCTTTAGGCTAGGTATCATTTTGGTAAACTCAACGTTGAACTCGTTCTAGCTTGTTTATTCATTATTTTGTGTAATAAGGGCACCAGGATTGAATATGGAACGCAGTATTCACACGAAGAGGGTCCGGAATCTAAGGAAGTTTGTAAAGGCGTTAGCGAAAACAACTTCTTTGGATTTATGATCAAATGAACCTGCCTATAAAGCCAATTTATTTTGTTTGCCTTCTTAACAACTTCTGAACATTGTTGACCGTCGGGTTTAGGTTACTCGATATTTGTTACTCCCAGATCGCGTTTTTCTTTTGATGTTACCTGCTTCAAGTTGAGTGCCATTCATCGAATAGTTTGCTTTCTCATTTTAGGTATCCGATATGTAGTAATTTACATTTATATCCGCATTTGAAACTCATTTTGCCAAATTTGGGCCCAACATGACAAGTTTAATCTAGATTGTTTTGAGGAGTACGACTATTTGCAAATTTTTGTATCGTCGGCAAATTTTGAGATTGTACAGGTGAGACCCTCATCTATGTCGTTGATGTAAATTAGAAAGATTATTGGTCCTAGTACCGATCCCTGGGGTAACCCCGCTACTTACATTGGTCCATTTAGATGCCCTTTAACCGTTTTATCGACTACTCTATTGCTTTTCTGTCGTTGAGCCAATTTTTCTATGCCATTTCAACCACACACTCGTCTTGGTATTCCATGCGCTTTTAGTTTTGGAGGCAGCAGTAAACACGTTTGTGGGGGAACTTTGTCAAAGGCCTTTTGAAAATCAAGGTATTATAATATCTACAGCTTTTACTCTCATCGGGGGTAGAGGTTGAGGATATCGTGGAAGACAGTCTAAAGAGGGTTGTTAACCCTCTCCGACATTATTGACGCGATATTTTGAGCCTATTCGGGGATACTGTTAAAGGCCTTTGTTTACCATCAGGGGTATTAGAAACCCTTTAGTTTAGTTACTTCAACCTCGCAGTTGTCTTTGAGGTAGCTGTGGCAGAAAAAAGTAATTTGGAGAGGTGATGATACGAGTGAGATAAACTATTTCGATGCTTATCTGGCAACCTCTGCGTCATAAATGCGTGAAAGGGTTAAACAGGAACGTTTTTTACGAAAGCCGTGTTGAGTATCTTTAAGTAAGTTATTTGCCTCTAAGTGATTTACGACTCTGTCTATTATGACCGTTTCTAGCATTTTACATACAATTGAGGTTAAGCTAATTGGACGATAGTTACAGGGTAGGGATTTGCTGCCTTTTTTGAATATCGGTGTTACGTTGGCTAGCTTCCACTGATCAGGCATAGTCCCAGACTGCAAGGATTCATTGAATAGCAATGTCAGTGGTTTGGAGAGCTCATCCTTAGCTTCCTTTAGAACTCTAGGTGAGATTGTATCAGGTCCAGGCGTTTTATTTACCTTGAGTTTATCTAAACAATTCAATACTTCTCTCTCTGTAACGGTGATATTGCTTAGAACATTTGAATTATCAATCTGAATCGGCGATGGTGTAGGGATATCACTGAGGTCTTCGGTTGTAAAAACTGATGCAAAGAAGGTATTGAGGGCAGTACTCAGTTGTACTTCGTCTTTGGTGTATTCTCCATTTTCATCGACTAACGGTCCAACAGTTGAAGTAACTACTTTTTTCTTTCTGATATAACTATAGAATTCTTTCGGGTTTGTTTTACTTTGATTCGCAACATGGTAACTCCAGGGTCTTTTTACTTTGCTTAATTAACTTTTTGGCTTTGCGTCGTAGCTCTACAAATTTTGCTTGTACTTCGGCATTTGGTGAGGATTATAATCTATCCTTAGCAAATATTTTAGTAAGCAGACAGTCTGAAATATCTTTATTCCACCATTTGGGCATTATCATTATGGCCTGGACGCCGTTATTTTCGATGGTATGCAGTCTTGCAGTGCCTTAAGGTAAGTGGTTGTGAAACACTCCCAAGATGTATTTATGTCGTTATTGTTAGTCAGAAAGCTCCAGTCAGTTTCTTTAAGCTTTGATTTAAGTTTATGAAAATTTGCTTTCTTGAAATTAGGGACTTTCTCAATGCTGCTATTTGATTTGTTACTAGTAAACTTTAAAGTGAAAGTTATCGTACGATGGTCGCTGTTACTGAATTCATCACCAACATTCAAATTCTCTATTAATTCTTCTTTTGTTGTGAGTACAAGGTCAAGCACATTATTACCACGGGTGGGTCGGAGATTGTACAAATTGAAAAAGTGAACTCTCTTTCAAGTTAGCATAGAGTTCGTGTCCAGAGTGTGAAGTAAGAATATCGCCCCATTTAGTCACGGGTAAGTTGAAATCGCCAAGAATTACGGTATCTTGTATGTTAGTTATTTCTGCAATTTGTTCATAAATTTTACTGTCAGTTTGCACTGATTGAGATGGGAGTCTGTATAATAAAGCTAGTGTTATTTTAGTTCCTCGTTTATTATTTAATAGTACGTAAGATATGTCTATGTTCGCAATTTGAGGTTTTGACATTAAGACGGGATTAAGACTTTCCTTTATAAAAAAACAGAACTCCTCCTCCATTTCTATTGATCCGACTTTTCTCAAACATTGTATAACCAGGAGAAGGGTATATTCGGCTAAAAAGTCTCTGTCTTCCGTATTTAACCAAGATTCTGTAATGCCGATTATATCATAATGTTCTGTAAACAAGAT
>CM064554.1:14388996-14565247 GCA_032716605.1 Paralithodes platypus
CTTTACTCCTAAACTCGATTAATGAATGAATTAATTAATTAATAAAATTATATTTTAGATTTGTGAACTCCAAACATAGGACATAGAAAAATAAACAAAAAACGATCCTGTTAGCAAGGTAAGGTGAAGGAGTAGCATTTCCGAAATTAAACATTCCCTGCGTATGTTCCCACCTTAATCCAAATTGTACAACCCTAACACAAAATACCACTATACTATCTAACTCTCTCCATCATACAAGTTACATTATACAAACCCAAGATGAAACCTAACTAGAATAACACAATCTGCTATCTCTTCATCTCAGAAACTCATCTCACGTTTTAGCCTAGTCTGAGGTCATAAAGGAAAAAGTATGGAGGAAAAAAAAGTGGACAAAAGAAACGAGCAAGAAGTACCACCTGTCCGAAGTTATGCCGATAGTCTGGAAGTTTATTAGAAAAGAAGAAGTAGTACCTTTTTGAGAGAGAGAGAGAGAGAGAGAGAGAGAGAGAGAGAGAGAGAGAGAGAGAGAGAGAGAGAGAGAGAGAGAGAGAGAGAGAGAGAGAGAGAGTTAGAGAGTTACCTAGATACACAGACTACACAGACCTTGCGGTCCCTACTAGGTAGTCCGGACTTTATGCTACAATAGAATTTGTTACAAAGTGGAAGGCAAAGCAGAAGGCTCTCTCCCCACCAACCTCACCCTCCGACCATAGGTCACATGAAATTAAGTTGGGGAAAGAAGTCCCCCCAGCAGAATGAGAAAAGCTTCAACTGGGAAATTTATTGTTAAGAACGAAGTTGAGAAAAAATATATACTACTGATGCTTAACCTATTTGTTTTGTTAAGTATATTATTCCCACCTCCTCAAACAATGGATTTCTAGACTTCTTTTGAATGTGTCAGTTGTCTTACATTGTAACACTTTCTCTGGCAATTTGTTCCACTCAATGACCACACTGTAGGTAAAGAAGTGCTTTGTTGCATCAAGATTCGCCCTCCTGGTGTTTAATTTCATTCCATTTCCCCGAGTTAATGAACTATTATCTAATTTGAAAAGTGAATCTACATCAATTTTGCCAAATCGCTCTAGTATCTTGAAACACTCGATTAATTTACCTCGCAATCTTCTTTTCTTAAGTGAAAACAAATTAAATTTGTTCAGTCTTTCATGATAAGATTTATTTCTTAGTGACGGAATCAACTTTGTCGCACTACGCTGCACCGCACCGACTCTAAGTTTCTCAATGTCCTTGCTAAGATAAAGAGACCAGAATTGCACGCCATATTCAAGATGGGGCCTCACTATGCTTTTAAATACAGGTACTATAATGTTCTAATTTTTATAAGTAAAATTTCTCTTAATATATCCCAATGCTCGATTGGCCTTGTTCGCAGCTGCTGCACATTGATCTGAGGGCTTTAGGTTTTCATATATAAGAACCCCCAGGTCTTTAACTAATGCACTTGTTTTGATTGGCTGGCCTTTTCATCTTGTATTCATATTTTTTTGTTATTACATATTTGCAAGACCTGGCATTTGTCAACATTGAATGGCATCTGCCATTTCTCCGACCACTCTACTATTTTATTTAAATCAAATTGCAGTTTATTTCTGTCTTCTTCGGTTAATACTGATTTTTCTATCTTTGTGTCATCAGCGAAGAGAGAGAGAGAGAGAGAGAGCGAGAGCGAGCGAGAGGAAGAGGAAGGGAGGGGCGTGAGAGCTATTGGGTGTCATGGTCTGGAAACTCATGGAAGAAAGGGACTATTTACCCCACTACTTCCCCCACCCCTCTCCCCCTGACCCTTCCCTTTCTCTTAGGCCTTTCATCCAGCCTCCTTTTCCCGATTGGTCTTTCCCCTGTCCAAAGGGGGGGGGGGGGGGTCTCTCTCTCTCTCTCTCTCTCTCTCTCTCTCTCTCTCTCTCTCTCTCTCTCTCTCTCTTTAATTCCATAAATATCATTACGCGCTATTCAAGACATACCTGTATTTCACAATTTGAGCCCATTTAGATTTGAGCCCAAACTTAACAGAAACCTGATAATATATTATCTTGTGATAATCTGTATATTATTCTTAATTTGATAATAACTTGCAGTCTCGTTCGTTGTGTGAGACCTAATAATTTTTGTATAAATAAAGTGTTGTTTTTTACCTATTGTATATCCTTTTTTTTTTTTTCCAAACATTATCCAAACATTATATATATATCCCACCTTTACCTTAGCTAAGTTGAGTAGAGGAAATGAAAGGCATAAGTTTCTCTCTCGCTCTCTCTCTCTTTCTCCATTACCTCCCCTCCTTCACACTGGGCTGTAAAATGGCATTCGGGCCTCAATAGAGCAGTTGATTCCACCAGAAAATACGAAAAGGCAATTAATTATACGCACATACGCACACACGTATTGATATGGATACACAAAGGCACGAACGCACAAACACACGCACACAACAAACACCCCCTTCTCTCCTTCTCTCTCATACACACACACACACGCGCACATTCTACAATTAAATTACGCAAAGAGAAGCTCCTGAGTACACCACTTTACTATATTCACAAACAAGAAACACAGGACAACATACAGTATATTAGATTATGTAATTATTATAAAACAAACCACTGAACATCAATTTCATATATACAATAAATTTGACTTTAATATAAATTTAGTCGTAGTCACCTTCACACTCGTGATGAATTTTAATCATACGCATCGCAAAAAATGAACTTCAATTAACGTTTCCGCTTACAAATACACTACCTCAATTAAAAGTATTAATGCAAAATAATTAAAATTATAATAAATACTAATGGTTTATTATATGCAAATTCACATTGTATATAATCACTCACAAGTGTTACATCACACACCAACACATCAACTTAGATTATAATTAATGATTATGTAATATAATTAACTAATTACATGATAACTAATGCTACTTGGAAATTACGCTTCTTTTTGTGATGTTCATATGTTTGCCATTTTGGACCTGTAGCGAGTTAGCTATCCAACATAATACTTAAGGGGGGATATGCGTATTTATTTTCTCGTTTATATATTTTTCTATAATTGTTTTTAGCTTCCTCAATAGACCTCCATCAAGCTTTAAAAAATCCCCCCCCCCCCCCACCAAGACCCAACTTCAAGATAAATGTGTACATTTTTCGATAGAAAAATTTCCCGACCGAAGGCCGGTTCCTCTTAAATTACAGGCTCGCTATCGCTCGCCAGGAAAATATCGACACCTAAATTATACGAAAAGTCTTAATATTGACAATGACATGAGAGGAAAGGTCTTAAACTAGCCAAACTAGAGGACCGAACGTCATAAAATCTTAAAACTAATGGGGCTAAACATGAGGAAGAAGGGGGACCAGAAAAACGGCCCATCTCCCCTTAAAGAACTCCATATTATTCAGGTTGCCACAATTTTCGATCATGGCAAATGCTCAATTACTCAAGGTGTCTATATATTGCTTGGTTAACCCCTTCTGTATCGGCGACGTCTTCTAAATCATATTCTGGCAACTATAAGATCATTTTATTCAGCTTAGGAAGGACCTCGAACAATAATAAGGCTTCAAACTATCTCAACGCACCCTTTTCAGTAACACAGCTCCTTCTTAAGCTGCCTAATATAATCTAAATATAGATAGAATGGAATATAACACGTCGCTGGTACTCAAAGGGTTAACAAAGACATAGGGCGGGTGCCCGACCCCGAAAGGGGTTGAAATAGGGGAGCTATCCCCCCGCCAAAGGCGGCTTTCTAGGGCCTTTCCTAGCTGATGCTGAGAGGATTGGGTTCTAGTCATGTGGTGATGGGCTGGTCTATCAGAGTGAGAACTGAGCGATCTCTGCCATACCCATAGCTTACTCTGACTGTTCCTTTAATTTATATATTTTCTAGATCTCAAGTGACGGCGTCTTTTCCGTGGATTGACCTCCCAATCTACCAAGATTGGAAGCCAAAGCGTCACATTTTTCCCTTGCCCCTCAACTTTCTCTTCATAATTGCTGAGGGGCACAGGGCCCTGGTTGGGACTTTGGTTTTCCGGGCGTTTCTGCACCCTCCTCAGCTCCCCGCCATGGAGTGGCTTCGGTCACCCAGGCTTTATTGTGGTCGGCGGGGAGGGTTCTGTGGGGGCGCTCGGTTGCGGCCTTGGAATTGCTCGGGGCCTTGGGGCTGTTCGGCCAGGCAGCTTGGGGAACAACAACAACAACAACAACAAAGACATCAAATATGAGGAGACTGTTCATCCGGCTCAATCAGCAAATACATGAAAGAAAAACATGTACAACAGGACACACACACACACACACACACACACACACATGTACAACGCATATTACATACATATTATATAACACACACATAAATTCATGCAATGTGTATGACAAGCTGAAACACATGCCACAGTCGCTAGAAACAATCAAGCCATAACACTTATATAACCACACACAACACATAATAAACACAATATATTAACCCCTTGAAGCTCTCACGCGTTTTAGCAGTTTATTTTGGCTATCATTAGACAATTTTATGCAGCTTAGGAAGGATTTGTGGGTATTTAAAGGGTAAATACAATCTCAATCAACCCTTTGACTTCCGTATACCTTTACTAATCTGAATAAAATCGTCTAATGGTAGCCAGAAAACAGAACAGAAACGCGTATTGGAGCTTGACAGGGTTAAATACAATCAACACAAACATACATCAATGATAACAAACAAACAAACACCAGATAACCAAGAGCCATTCATCACATCTGGCTTTTAAGGGGAGGAAGATCGTTTTTCTGGACCCCCTTCTCCCTAATGTTTAGCCCCACTAGTATTGAGATTATAAGACGTTCGGCCCATTAGTTTGGCGATTTTAACACCTTTCGCCCCATTTCGTTGTCAATTTTAAGACCTTTCGTGCCATTTAGGTGTCTATTATTTCGTGGCGAGCGATAGCAAGCCTGCAATTTTAAGAGGAACCGGCCTTTGGCCGGGAAATTTTTCTACTGAAAAATTTACAAATTTATCTTGAAGGGGGGTCTAAGGGTTGTTTTTCTAAGCTTGATGGAGGTCTAGGGAGGAAACTAAAAATATATATACGAATAAATGAATTAATAGACCAAATAAACGGTCTGCCTCCCCTTAATCACACGGAACTCGCTTGACCTTTTTTTCCCTCTCTCTATCTCTTTATTTTTAGTGAGAAAGTTTGGCTAACAGGAAGACATGTTGAAAGGCTGGCTGGTTCGTGATGGATGGGTAGACAGAAGGGTTGATGGATAGATGAAAGGCTGAACGGTTATTGTAGCTGAACAGATAGAGATATATTATAGATAGACAATTGATTAATAACTGTATATTAATAAATAAATAAATACAAATAGATTATGCTAGGAAACAATAAGAAGGCATATTTTTCTAGGAAAAAAGAATGTGTTTATTAAAGACCTGACTCTTATTATATCATATAGTTACCTACAATGGATTATTCAAGGGTAATGTACAATACTTAGAGTACAGTAAATATCACATCAATTATATTCAGATGAAGGAGCTCATAAAATATGCTGAGGACTGTAATAGGTAAATGTGATTACAATATAGAGACAACAATAAAATTACCGACACGAAAACAAAGAAACGGAGGGAAAAATATATAAAACCAAATGAAATGAAATAATAGTTTAACCAATTGCATAATGCTTATATAACTACATATTCTTCAACAACAATGTGTTTTTTTTTTAGATTTGATATTTGTACCAAACAATCCATAACAGATATCAAATAATAAGTTTTAAACAGTCGCAGAATTAGGATTTGTTTTTACTATATGGGGAAATACACACAAGACTGGTAAAGATGGGAACAACATGTGACACTATGAACTATGAAGGATAGGGAAGGACACATTGAATTACAGATGAACAAGAGGAATTATAAAAGATCAGAAACAATCCAAAACAAATACGATAATAAGAGACAAAGACAGAACTAATAAGATAAAGACAAGGCATATGAAAACAGGATAATGCGAATACAAAATAAAATAAGTAGATACTATAAGCAAAATAATGAAATAGAAGGCAAGCAAGAAAATTAAGAAACGAATGAAAACGCAGAACAGAGAAGTATCACTATAGAAGAAAGAAAACATATAATTAAAGTGGAACCGAAAAAGAGACCGCATCAGAAGGAAGACAAAATACAATATAACGTAAATATATATAAATGATCAATGGAAGACTAAGAAAAATTGGACATAATCAGAGTCAAATAACAAATAAAGAAAATATAAATCGAATGAAACTATAGAAAATGAAGACGTATATGGAGAGGCAAAAACAAATATATAAAACACTAAGACAAAGTTTAAAGTCAGAGCATAAAATTTATTAAGAAATCAGTTTACAACATATTGGAAACATGTGAGAGACAACATGACGTTTTATTTTAACCCTTTGAAGCTCTGACGCGTTTTAGCAGTTTATTTTGGCTATCATTAGACGATTTTACGCAGCTTTAGAAGTATCTGTGGGTATTAAAAGGGTAAATACTATCTCAATCAACCCTTTGACTTCCATAAACTGTTACTAATCTGCATACAATCGTCTAATATTAGCCAGAAACAGAACAGAAACGCGTATTGGAACTTGAAAGGGTTAAGTGTGGGTGTCGTGTTTTCTTCAATAGGTTTTCCCTCGCCGTATTAATTATGAATTAATAATATGTAATTCATGACTTGCATAATATTAATTCATACTTGATAAGGCGAGGGAAAACCAATTGAAGACAATAACGACACCCACACTTAACCCCTTCTGTACCGGTGATGTACTTTTCATTATATTCTGGCAACCATTACACGATATTATTCAGCTTTGGAAGGACGTCTACCCATTAAAAGGCTATACACTCTCTCAATTAGTCATTTTAGCTTCCACATATCCTTCCTAAGCCTCATAAAATCTTCTAAATGTAGCTGAAATCAAATACAAAATGCGTCGCCGGTACAGAAGGGGTTAAAACAAAACAAAACAAAAGGATAACAAGTCCAAAAAGAGACCATCTAACCAACAGCCAATTACGCTTGACGACAAATTCCAAACAATAATCAAGAAACATTGGAATAAAACATCATAAACTGACAATAACAGACAAACAGACATGAACAAAGACAACAAATACAACACAGAAGCCAAGAAGATACACACAAATGCAAAACAAATTATGATACCAGACGAAACAATGCAACTAAGTACAGTAGACAAGAGCAAAACAAACTCAAACTCACAAGACGTCAATAAGAAAATAAGAAAAATAACAAATTAAATGAGAGAAGGACCAAAGGAAAACACAAACAAACACAAACAAACGCAAAACAATGATAACCAAGTCGTTTATTGAGGTGATAGCAACAATTAAGCCGCAGTTAAGCCGCTGTCACACGAGCGCTTTTTCCGTCAATTTTCCATGACCAAGTTTTTTCTCGTATAATTTCGGGACTTTTTCGCACTGGTATCGGTAACTAGACTGAAGGTAGATTATGTTAGGCGGCTGAATTCTGATAAAGTGTAAAATTGTAAGCTTCCAGACCGTAATTGCCCGTAAAAATTGCTCGAAAAAGGTCTCGTGTGACTCCGGCTTTAGTTCCTGAGATGCAGAGGATCCACGAAGGAAGACAAACACAGAAGATAGAACACAATATGACATTTATTTTACGGGGCCCACCTCGTTTGTTTTTTCTATCTCTCCCTCTCTCTCTGGGTTGTATCCATTTGGCCCCATTCAACCTACTGTTTTAAAATGTTTATCCCCATCCAGGTGTCGATTTTTTCCTGGCGAGCGGTAGCGAGCCAGCATATTTAAAACATTTTTTTTTTGACAGGAGGCTAAATTTTTAAATTTTTCGATAGAAAAATATCTCCGGCGAAGCCAGATTTCTTCATACAATACTCGCTCACTATCGCTCGCCAGGAAGAAATCGACACCTGGATGGGGATAAACGTCTTAAAACAGTAGGCTGAATGGGGCCGAACGGATACAAGCCAGATAAAGAGAAAAGGAGGAAAACAAAACCAGGTCACCCCCCATAAAGCCATAATAGAGTACAGACATACTAATAAACTAGAGGTAGAGCGCATATCTCTGCCTATGATGGCTGATTGTTTTGCCATTATTATCACTGACTGTAATATCTTTCTGGATATCGGTACTAGAATATGATTCGAATTGCCTCATAAATTGAATCAAGTCTTTCTTGGCGTACAACATATCGGTCCGACAAATTCAGTGAAAAATGGTATATAACATTATGAAATATATTTTTTGCAGACAGACAAACAAACGTTGGACGGAAATAAAAATATAATTATGACAGGACAGATATAGAATAAAAAAAAAAAAAAATAGAAGTTAACAGAAAATAATACAAAACGGTGGTGAAAACCGAAGTTAACGAGAAAACATAGCCCCGAGAACACAAAGCCAGCCAAGTCGTTTGTAAAGGCGATAGCAACAGTTAGTTCCAGAGATGCAGAGGACCCGAAGAATGATGGCAGAATACTGGCCACCCAAGACGGGAAACAAAGTCCAGAGACAGGGAGGCGTAAACATGGAATTGGACAGAGACACAGAGACTCTATTTAAGGGAGCCCACCTCGCTTGTTTTCTCTTTCTCTCACTCTCTTTGGCTTGTATCCATTCGGCCCCATTCAGCCTACTGATTTAAGACGCTTACCCACATTCAGGTGTCAATATTTTCCTGGCGAGCGGTAGCGAGCCAGCATATATATATTTTTGTTTTGACAGCAAGCTAAATTTGTAAATTTTTCGATAGAAAAATGTCTCTGGCGAAGCCGGATTTTTCCATACAATGCTGGCTCGCTATCGCTCACCAGGAAGAAATCGACACCTGGAAGGAGATAAGCGTCTTAAAACAGTTGGCTGAATGGGGCCGAATGGATACAAGCCAGGGAAAGAGAGAAAATGAGAGAAAGAAAAACAAACAAAATACGGTGACCACTCTTATTAGGAGAGTATTACAATTCAGGCAGGAATTGTTGGAGTTGGAGGAATAACAGATCCTGTGTTGCCCTAATTGCTGAATAACAGTCTTATAATATCTTGATGAAAATGAAGAATCGTGTCCCAATAGTGAAATATGTTAAGGGGGGTCACCGGCTTTTTTTTGTATCTTTCTCTCATTTTCTCTCTTTCCCTGGCTTGTATCCGTTCTGCCCCATTCAGCCAACTGTTTTAAGACGTTTATCCCCATCCAGGTGTCAATTTCTTCCTGGCGAGCGATAACGAGCCAGCATTGTATGGAGAAATCCGGCTTCGTCGTAGACATTTTTCTATCGAAAAATGTACAAATTTAGTTTGCTGTCAAAACAAAAATATATATATGCTGGCTCGCTACCGCTCGCCAGGAAAATATTGACACCTGGATGGGGGTAAACGTCTTAAAATAGTAGGCTGAGTGGGGCCGAATGGATACAAGCCGAAGAGAGAAGGAGAGAAAGAGAAAACAAGCAAGGTGGGCTCCCTTAATAAGAGCCAGCCAGGGAGAGAAAGAGAAAAAAAGCAAGGTGGGCTCCCTTAATAAGAGCCAGCCAGGGAGAGAAAGAGAAAAAAAGCAAGGTGGGCTCCCTTCATAAGAGCCAGCCAGGGAGAGAAAGAGAAAACAAAAGCAAGGTGGGCTCCCTTAATAAGAGCCAGCCAGGGAGAGAAAGAGAAACAAAGCAAGGTGGGCTCCCTTAATAAGAGCCAGCCAGGGAGAGAAAACAAAAGCAAGGTGGGCTCCCTTAATAAGAGCCAGCCAGGGAGAGAAAGAGATACAAAGCAAGGTGGGCTCCCTTAATAAGAGTCAGCCAGGGAGAGAAAGAGAAGAAAAACAAGGTGGGCTCCCTTAATAAGAGCCAGCCAGGGAGAGAAAGAGATACAAAGCAAGGTGGGCTCCCTTAATAAGAGTCAGCCAGGGAGAGAAAGAGAAGAAAAACAAGGTGGGCTCCCCTAATAAGAGCCAGCCCAGAGTGATCATGCATCCTTATAAACTTTGAGGGTTAACATGCGTTTTGGTTTGGTAGTTATGAAAGTAAATATTAGTTGGTACAGCGGCCAACATAAACCTTCTATTAACCCCTTCTGTACCGGCCACGTCATTGTACTCTATTCTGGTTACTATTAGACGATTTGATTCAGTTTAAAAAGGGATTCGAACTATCTCACTCAACCCTTTTTACTACCATCGATTAATTTTAAACTGCACAAAACCGTCTAGATATAACTAGAATACAAATATAAAGTCGTTGTCGGTACAGCAGGGGTTGATTATGGAATTTAAACATATGTTTGTATTGTACGAAACAAATAAAGAACATAATTTAACTATCAAAATGGTAGCTTAAAGGTGTGTATTTTCCTTGTCACTATAAACTCCTACACAGCTATAATACCTTTGCTACAGGTATCTCTGTTACAGTTATTTCTGCCGGTAGGTGTTCAGTAACGAGCATAATTGAAGACGCACCCATTTGAATCAGTATCGAACGTAAACGAGACCATACTATAAGTTATCATATCCCAGATGCTTCAGAACATGGCTATAAAGGTTCAAAGAATCGAATTGGTGTACCTCACGACTGTACACACTCTCGGACATTATTCGTGGCCTTAAGTTTTCGAAGCAATCTCGAACTAAAACGAATCTTATTGATTCTTTACCTAATATTTACATTTAAGAAGTTTGTTTCGCTGTTCGAGGGTTTATATTGGACCAGGATTTATGTCTTACAGTGTACAGTCAACTCGTATAATCCACAGAATCTCAAGAATATTGTTTAGGCTTATGAAAAGTTTAAAAGTTAATGTATAAAATAAATGTCCAATGTATAAAATGGAAAAAGAGATGAATTACGAAATGTATAAGCAATACAGCTTACCAATCTGAAAACAATATAATTGCATACATAAGAACATAAGAAAATGGGAGTCTGCAAGAAAGCCGATTGGCCTAAGCAAGGCACACAACCCCAATTACAAAGGCCAATTATAAGCTCAACACTCTAATACCCTGAGGATCATCTTACCAAAACGGTTAGAGATTAACGCAGGATTACGGGTGTCTGCAGAGCGCTGATTGGCCCAACCCGGCTGATCCCCCTTCACACCCAACCCTTCTCGTCCATATGCTTATCCAATTTTATCTTAAAGCTCCCTACCGTTTTTAATCCCACTATAGCACTTGGTAGTCCATTCCACCCATCTACAACTCTGTTACCAGACCAATATTTGCCTATATCTTTTCCGAAACTAAATTTATCTAATTTGAAACCATTGGTAAGAGTTCTTTCGCTATCACTGAGCTTTAGTACATTTGTCATGTCCCCTTTGTTAATCCCACTAACCCACTTGAATACCTCTATCATATCCCCTCTAACTCTGCGTCTCTCTAACGAATGTAAACCTAATTTTTTCAACCTTTCTTCATACGGAAGATTTCTAATATTATGGATTATTTTTGTCTTTGTCATTCTACGATGTACTCTCTCCAATGAATCTATGTCCATTCTGTAATAAAAACACCAAAATTGGACAGCATAATCCATATGGGGTCTCACTAATGACAAGTAAAGTTTTAAGATAACATCAGCAGTTCTGTTACTCACACTCATAGAGATGAACCCGAGAATCCTGTTTGCCTTATTACGAACGCTTATACACCGTTTTCTAGGCTTCATATCATTGCTAACAAACACACCTAGATCTTTCTCGCAGTCTGAATTGTCTAATTCTAAATTAGCTAATTTATATTTAAAATTTGTTTGCATCTTCCCTATCTTTAATACCTTGCATTTGTCAATGTTAAACTTCATCTGCCAATTTACTGACCATTCATGTAAGGTATCTAGATCCCTTTGGAGGCACTCTATATCGCTATCTGAATCAATTGACCTCCCCATTTTAGTATCGTCTGCGAATTTACTTATCCTACTAGTTATACCTAAATCTAGGTCATTTATGTATATAAGAAACAACAGGGGACGTAATACCGATCCCTGGGGGACACCACTTTTGACTGCTCCCCACTCTGACTTGGTACCATTTATGCCGACTCTGTTTCCTACCAATTAGCCATGACCTCATCCATCCCAACAACGACCCTCCTATTCCATGTGCCTCAACCTTTCTCATCAATCTCTCATGAGGGACTCTGTCGAAAGCTTTACTGAAATCTAAATATATAATATCATATGACTTGTCACTATCTACTGCTTCATATACCTCTGAGAAAAAGCTAGGCAAATTAGTAAGGAAAGAACGTCCCTGAGTGAATCCATGCTGAGAAGAATTTATTAAGTTAAATTTTTCTAAGTGGTTTCTAATTTTCCTAGCAATAATAGAGTCTAGCAACTTTCCTATGATTGATGTGAGACTAATGGGACGGTAATTGGATGCTATCGATTTATCACCTTTTTTGAAGATCGGAACTACATTTGCAAGCTTCCAAGCTTCTGGAACTAAACCTGTTTCTAATGACTTGTTAAATAAAAATGCTAATGGGCTACTTAACTCATCTCTGCATTCTTTTAATACTCTAGCATATACCTCGTCAGGACCAGGCGATTTTTGAGGTTTCAGTCTGTCAATTTCCTTAAGCACATCATTTCTACTTATACTAACTGTACTTAACATATTTTCTATACTATCACTATATACCATATTGACTTCTGGAATCTGTGCCAAATTTTAATTTAGTGAACACGGAAAGAAACTGACTATTTAATGTACTGCACATTTCTAAATCATTTTCTGTTATTTCTCCTATTGAAGTTTTTAGGGGCCTATTACATCTCTAACTTTAGATTTATATAGTTGGTAAAAAGCTTTACGGTTATTTTTTGAGTCACTGGCTATCCTTATTTCATAATTTCTTTTTGCTTTGTTGATTTCCTTTTTGACCTGTCTTGATAGAGTCTGATAGTATATATGTAGATGATTTTCGCCTTTCTTTATTTTTCGATATATTCCTTTCTTTTTTCTCATAAGATCTATTAGCTTATTAGTCATCCATTTTGGTTGGTTCTGCGTCGATCTAAATCTTCTTTTAGGGATATATTTATTTTGAGCATTGTGGAGTGAAGCAATAAACTGGTTATATGTAGGTGGCAAGTTTAACTCTGGCATATCCTGACTTAATTGTTTAACAATAGGGTCCACCCTTAAGTCTCTTCTTAGCCCCCCATAATCGTAATAATTCCGAGACTCTGCGGATTAAACGAGTTGACTGTACATGCTTGTATCGCATAGATAATACAGGGATATATAAAATTATTTTAATTATATACGTAATATCAATCGGAGGCATTTGTTATATATTGTTAAAGTATATGAGAAACAAGAGCCGGAACTGAAGATTAGTTAAAGACAGAACGCGACTTTTGAAGGTTAGTGTCCACCTGTTGATCCTCTCCTATAAATATGTTGTTAAGGGGGTCACCGTCTTTTTTTTATCTTTCTCTCCTTTTCTCTCTTGCCCTGGCTTGTATCCATTCGGCCCCATTCAGCCAACTGTTTTAAGACGTTTATCCCCATCCAGGTGTTGATTTCTTCCTGGCGAGCGATAGCGAGCCAGCATTGTATGGAGAAATCCGGCTTCGCCGGAGAAATTTTTCTATAGAAAAATTTACAAATTTAGCTTACTGTCAAAACCAAAATATATAAATGCTGGCTTGCTACCGCTCGCCAGGAATATATTGACACCTGGATGGGGTAAACGTCTTAAAATAGTAGGCTGAATGGGGCCGAATGTATACAAGCCAAAGAGTGGGAGAGAAAGAGAAACAAATGCTAGGTGGGCCCCCTTAACCGGTTCATTATTTGAGGACGCCTCTTCACTTTTTACTGGCTATCAATAGACGATTTCTAGAAGTACAGTAACGATGTGTTAGAGTTAAAAATAATAAAATTGAATAAAAGAAAATGGAAATAAACATAGGAAAAGTGGGGATTGGGCCTGAGCATATAGATAGATAGATAGATAGAAAATCATAATTGAGATTCATTGTTGCCCTTTGACTGCCACAGATCCATCCTAAGGTGAATACAATGCTTACGTAAGTAAACAAATAATATGCATGCTAAACCTCAATGGGTTAATATTAATAAAAGAGGCTTAGTATTGATATACCGGTATATATTAAATATTATGCATCCCATTAATACGACGATATCATTTTTCATTGCAACCTGGCTAAGAGTAGGCGATTTTATTCAACATAGAAATAGTCTCTAAGAATCAAATGGGTATCCACAATATTAATTTACCGTCTGGCTTCAAAACGATAATTCGAAACTAAATGATATAGCTTAAAGGGGCCCACCTTGTTTTTTGTTATCTTTCTCTCTCTCTCTTTATGGCTTGTATCCATTCGGCCCCATTCAGCCTACTGTAGACGTTTACCAACATTCAGGTGTAAATATTTTCCTGGCGAGCCAGCATATATATATATATTTGTATTGACAAGCTAAATTTGTACATTTTTCGATAGAAAAATGTTTCCGGCGAAGCCGGATTTCTCTCCATACAATGCTGGCTCGCTATCGCTCGCCAGGATGAAATCGACACCTGGATGGAGATAAAAGTCTTAAAACAGTTGGCTGAATGGGGCCGAATGAATAAAAGCCAGAGAAAGAGAGAAATGGAGAGAAAGATAAAACAAACCAGGTGATGTCAGCTAGAATGAATTGAACACAAGGCGTTAGTTATTTAAGGGTTACGTAATACCATAGCGCCTACAAAAACTAGGCTGGCCCAAAATATTGTCGACACCAACCTAGCTAAATAATGCAAACAAATGCATGAAGCTTCAAGTCCAAAGCAAGAGAGACTAACATATCTACGAAACTACGTATGCACACACAAATATAATAATGATAATGAGACATAAATAAATAGATATATATCTAAGTGCAAAATAATTATATTATCGCCGTACAATTATAACTAACAAATGCCAAGCAAATATTAAATTTAGGATCCTCGAAATTGATTCCTACCTACAGAAACGCCCACGAACAAAATCAATGAAACACAAGAACATGCACATACACACTCCGTTATATACAACACAAGCTAATACCATCTCCACACACACACACACACACACACACACACACACACACACACACACACACACACACACACACACCCCTAAAGGAAGAATACTAAAATATTCGGTGACTATTCATAAAACAGAGAGAGGAAGAATATAAGAAGCAGGAAGTTAGGCAGAGCGAGAAATGCAGGGAGGCAGGGAACAGTTGGTGTGGCTGAGAGAGAGAGAGAGAGAGAGAGAGAGAGAGAGAGAGAGAGAGAGGACGTACAATATTCCAGACGAAGGCAGGAGCAGGCCAACAAATATACAACCCAAATATAGCTAGACATAGACGTCTTGCTGCATTTAAGGGGGCCCGCCTCGCTCTTGTTTTCTCTTTCTCTACTTCTCTTTTTGGTTTGTATCCATGCGGCCCCATTCAGCCTAATGTTTTAAGACTTTTACCCCCATCCAGGTGTCAATATTTTCCTGCCGAGCGGTAGCGAGCCATCATATAAGTATTTGTTTTGACAGCAAGCTAAATTTGTACATTTTTTCGATAGACAAATGTCTACGGCGAAGCCGGATTTCTCCATACAATGCTGGCTCGCTATCGCTCACCAGGAAGAAATCGACACTTGGAAGGGGATAAGCGTCTTAAAACAGTTGGCTGAATTAGGCCGAATGGATACAATCCAGAGAAAAAGAGAATAAGAGAAAAAAGCAGGTGACCCCCCTAATAAAATACTTGCTTATTTGCTAATATTACGAATGTCAAATTCATAAATGACATATTATACCAAACATCACGATCGTGGTGCAATAATTATGAAACAACATGATTTGGAATATATTCGTGTTTAGGTCATGTGTACTGTATAGTGTATAATTATGGCTACTATAGTTCAATTTGGTATCAATTTCAACTCTGTATCTCAGCAATTATGATGACACTTCCTGATTCTGCAGGGCTTCGTATACAGCTTGTTTCTATATTTAGCAAATTGTGAGAGTATTGCACACACACACACACACACACACATTATATATATATATATATATATATATATATATATATATATATATATATATATATATTATATATATTTCGATTTGGAGATTATAGCGTCGTAAGGGGACATGATGCAATTAGCTTATTACTGAATATTGTGCGGGTATGTTGACTTTGTATCAACCAAAACTTTAGTGGAGAGCTTCCATTGGCCGATAACTATGTGGTTGTCAAATTTCAACAACCGGTGTCTGTAAACAAATACGGCGACAAATATAAGTATTCTCCTCTTCAGACAGGTGTTGATATAACACTTGTTTTCAGTTCCGCAAGAATTTTCTGTTGGTAAATAATGATTCCAAAGGACCAGTATTTCAAAAATAACGCAAGTAGAACAACGATAACTATATATATATATATATATATATATATATATATATATATATATCTATCAATTATAGGCCTTCCTCTTCGTTGCAGACAGAACAAAACCAAAAAGAATATACAGTATATAGAGAGAGCGAAACAGAAACCTGAAACAGTTCCCCATCAAACTTTTGTAATTCGTCTGAGGAGGCCGACCATTTATTTCTGGGAGAAGATAGAGAGGGGGGAAAAAGTGAAGACTCCGGTGTTGAGAGATTGGGGCAAGAAGTAGTAGAAGTAGCTATAAATCAGGATAGCTGGGTCTTTGGTCTATCAGGCTGTATCTAGCAAAGTCTATCAGTATTAATGGGCTGTCTATCTAGCCAACCTATCTCTCTACTCAGTCTATCTAATAATCCTGTCTATTTAGTTCAGAGATTAGGTCAAGGAATAACTATAAATCAGGATAGCTGGGTCTTTGGTCTATCGGGATATATTTGTTTTAGTTTATCATTGTTATTGGGTTGTCTATCTAGCCTATCTATCTCTCTACTCAGTCTATCTATCCAATAATGTCATTTATTGTATTCATATATTAGGTCAAGGCATGGCAATAAATAAAGATACCTGGGTCTTTGATCCATCAGGCTATATCTATCTTAAGCCATCAGTCTCTTTACTCAGTCTATCAAATAATGCTATCTATTTTGTTCAGAGATTAGGTACTTATGCGACATCATCACCCCTTAAAACAAAAATATATTGTATGGATTTCTCTATTATTTTAGAGTAAACATTACATAACAATATATGCAGTATTTGTCAAATTAGCATGCTTTGAAGAATGTCACACACAGGAATTGATTTTGGGCGAGCTCTACTCTTTAATACATCTAATTGAATCATACACATATCTAGTACCCAACAATATTTAAATTAACCATGGTGTTTATAATAAGTAATTTGTTAGCCTACAATATAACGCATATGTTCACTATACTCTGGCGAAACACTTTACTCAACTTCATAAGGCTCTCTATGAATCGAAAGGGTACCGTAATTCACTCAATCCCGTGACCCCAAAAATGCATTTCCAAATTTAAGAAAACTCGTCTATTAAGAGGCTGAATGAAAACGAGAATCGCGTCAAGAGTTACTGAAAGAGATTGAAACCAAATTTACTGCAACCAATGTTCTGAACTAACTTCTAAAACATAAGCTGACAAGGGACTCTGTTCAACATTCAGTTCATCAAAATATAAAGTAATGATGGCTATCGTTCCAATTCATGATATATTTAAGTATTTCATGCAGTAATCTAACATGCAATCTTTAATAATAGCCAGCAACTGATAGCAGGCAGAAAATAGTTAATCATATTAATCAACTTGCCAGGCTGTATGTATGATTAACATGCTATCACACACACAACGTCCATGTATTCAACAATTGAGCATTTTTTTCGACAGCTGGTTTGGTATATATAGATAATTATGTTTTGTAAGGATTTTGTAATAAACTGTACATTGAAGAGATGTGGTCCATACTTATTTTTGTAAAAGTCTCAGCCAAAATATATATTCTATCTTACTCTATCCTACGCACGCACGCACACACAAGTTACAGGGCACACTTTAACGAGAGAGAGAGAGAGAGAGAGAGAGAGAGAGAGAGAGAGAGAGAGAGGAGAGAGAGAGAGAGAGAGAGAGAGAAGAGAGAGAGAGAGCGAGAGAGAGGAGAGAGAGGAGAGAGAGAGAGAGAGAGAGAGAGAGAGAGAGAGAGAGAGAGAGAGGAGAGAGAGAGAGAGAGAGAGAGAGAGAGAGAGAGAGAGAGAGAGAGAGAGAGAGAGAGAGAGAGAGAGAGAGAGAGAGAGAGAGAGAGAGAGAGAGAGAGAGAGAGAGAGAGAGAGAGAGAGAGAGCCTGGGTTGTGTACAAATTAATCGCCTCACTGTCCTTCGGGATTTCAGCTGAAATACGAGCGTGTATTTTGTTAGAGGTAGCATGTTCGTATATATAATGCATGTGCACCGAAATGTGCGTGTGTATATGTGTGTGTGTACATATAATCATGTGCATGCGCTTCACTGTAATAATTGAGAGAGAGAGAGAGAGAGAGAGAGAGAGAGAGAGAGAGAGAGAGAGAGAGAGAGAGAGAGAGAGAGATAATGCCGGTGTTGTGTTCTGGGGGTAAGAGAGGGGGGGGGTTCCTTTTGCATATCCACACACAAATTTGCCAACATTTCTTATTTAAGTACAAAAGCAACCATTGTGGTGGCGACAGGCTGGGAAGGGGGTGGGGGGGGGGTATGGGGTAAGGGGGGGGGGGCTGTGGTGGGGGGGGCTAGGCAGAGCAAAATAAGAGAAGATTGGAGAATTATGGAGAAGGAGGAAAGGAAGGAGGAAAAGGAAGAAGGGAGAGAATGATGATAATAATAAATATGATGAATATATAGAAGAGTAAAAAAGAGGAAAGGAAGGAGGAGAGGAAAGGAAGATGGGAGATAATGATGAGGATGATAGTAAAGAGGAGTAAGAAGAGGAGGAAAATGAAGATGAGAAGGTAAACGAAGAGGAGAAGGATTTTGGGAGACAATTACCATGAAAATGGTTATGATGATGTTAAGAGTGAGGAGGAGAACTATGATTAACCCTTTCAGTACCGGTGCCGCCCTTTTAACTATAATCTGCATACTATTAATCGATTGTATTCAGCTTAAAAACGGCTTCCAGCAATTAAAAGTCTTCGAACTATCTCACTTAACCCTATTAACTACCTCAGATCCTTCATAAAAATTGCACAAAATCGTCTAAGTATAGCAATAATATAATACAAAAAAAGACGTCGCCGGTACTGAACGGGTTAAGAATGAGGGCAAGAATAAAGTGAAGGAGGAGGAGGAGGAGAAAGAAAGAAAGAAAGAAACCCGAAAAACATATAGGAAGAGGAAACAGATGGAAAAGAGTGAGGATGATAAACGTAGGATAATGAGTTAACCCCTTCTGTACCGGCGGCGTATTTGGCATTATATTCTGGCAACTATTAGACGATTTTATTCAGCTTAGGAAGGACGTCTACCCATTAAAAAGGCTACACACTATCTCCCTTAACCCTTTTTACTACCACAGATCCTTCACAAGCTGCATAAAATCGTCTGAATATAGCTAGACGAATATTAAAAAGATGCTGGTGTACAGAAGGGGTTAAGGAAGTAACACGATCGGGAAATAAAGAGGAGGAAGCGAAGGATAATCATAACAAGAAAGAAAGAGGAAGAAGAGGAAAGGAGAATACAATATAATTGCAAAGAATAGGAAGGTAGAAGAGTGATGGTGAAGAAGGAAGAACAGGGGGACGACGAATAGAAAGGGGTGGATTGTGTTGTATAGAAGAGTCGGACGTGGATTAAGGGAGCCCACCTCGCTTTTTTTCTCTTTCTCTTCCTCTCTCTTTGGCTTGTATCCATTCGGCCCCATTCAGCCTACTGCTTTAAGACGTTTACTCCCATCCAGGTGTCAATATTTTCCTGGTGAGCGGTAGCGAGCCAGCATATATTTATTTTTGTTTTGACAGCAAGCTAAATTTGTACATTTTTCAATAGAATAATGTCTCCGGCGAAGCCGGGTTTCTTCATACAATGCTGGCTCGCTATCGCTCGCCAGGAAAAAATCGACACCTGGATGGAGCTGATTGGGGCCGAAAGGGTACAAGCCAGGGAAAGAGAGAAAAGTAAGATAACAAAAAGCCGGTGACCCCCCTTAAGAGGATAAGGAGGAACATTTGTTGCAAGACTTCACAAAGCTTATGGGTCTTATGAGGCAGTCAGGTCCGTAATCCGGGTAGCGAACAACTGCTAGTATATTATATTCACTGCAAGTAGAACGAATCATCCCATTAACATCAACATTTGTAATAATTAATTCCGTATTTCATTACTCAACTCTTGTGAGTTTTCAGTGCTCGAGTTTGAACAAGGAAAACAAATCGTTTATAAGCTTTGAACAGAAAGGTATAGCAGCGCTTAGTTCAGTTTCAGAAAGTTCTGTGAGAGCCAAAGGGTTAAGTGATTCTATTTACATTATTCATTCACAGAGGTCCGCCCTAAGCTCCGTGTATTGATACCGGCAAATATACTGAAAACTTCATCATACTTTTTTTTTTTTTTTTTTTTTTTTTTTAGAGACAATGAACGGAGGAAGGAAAAAACACAGATAAAACAAAAAGGTCCATGTGCCTAAAGGCATCCTCCATTCATAAAATGTTTGAAACAACTGGATTTAAACATTTGTAGATTGTAAGTTTGTGGAAAGCAATTCGAGGGAAGTGAATTCCAAAGAGTAGTAGCTCTGGGGATAAATGAATTCTGATAAGCAGAAGTTCTGCATTGTGGAGGAGAAAGTGTAAATTCATGGGCGCTCTCAGCTGCCCTAGTTCTACGGGGAAAGATGTGGAGAGGCGGCACAATTGAAGCAAGTTCCTCGGAACAATTGCCGTGAAAATATCTGTAGAATAATGCAAGGGATGCAATGTTTCTTCGTATGGATAATTTCGGAAGGTCCTGTGTGATTGCAGGGTTATTGATTAATCTAATAGCTTTATTTTGAATTTTGTCCAACTGCCTCAATGCAACCACTCCACTTCCACCCCACAGAGGTGAACAGTAATCCATCTGAGAACGCACATGACTTTTATATATCACGGCCAACTGCTCGTCAGTGAAGAATTCTCGAACTCTGTACAGGAGTCCCAGTTTTTTAGAGGCATTCTTAGCAATGCTTCTAACATAATGTGTCCAGCTCAAGTTAGTAGTTAATGTTACACCAAGAATGTCAATACTAGGGAAGTGGGAATATTTACATCATTAAAAAATATATGGGAGTTAGTGAGATTCTGTCGGTTAGAAAATTGAATGCATTTGGTTTTCTGTGCATTAAAGGAAACTAGATTCTTTTGTCCCCATCCATTAATTCTAGAAAGGTCCTGGTTCAGAGAAATTGCAGTGTTTATTTTTGAATTTATAAGATCGGGTTGGGTGAAAGAATTGGTAAATGTGAAGGAACTGTGGAGTGTTGAGTCATCTGCGTAGGAATGTATTGGATTATGAGTGGTAGATATGAGATCATTGAATGAGGAACAGAATTGGGGCCAAAACTGATCCCTGGGGAACACCAGCATTTATTGAGTGAAATTGAGAATAAAGGCCATCTACCATTACACGTATTTTTCTGTTATGAAGATAAGAAGAAATTAGTGGAACTAATGATGCAAGGCTGTAGTGTGACATCTTCGACAATAAGGATTGATGCCAGACTCTATCAAATGCCTTTGATATATCCAGTGCTATTGTATGTGTTTCACCATGTTGGTCTGTAGCTTGGTTGATTTGATGCGTAAGAAGGCAAAGCATGTCTGCAGTTGATCGACATCGTCTAAAACCATATTGCCTATCACCGATTAATTTATTATTCTCAAGATGCTTAATTATGTGATTATTTAATATAATTTCAAAGACTTTACCAAGAGTGGAAGTTATAGCTATTGGTCTGTAGTTTGATGGATCTGAAGAGGCACCTTTTTTAGGAACTGGATGGATGTTTGCTTCTTTCCAGGGTACTGGGAAGCATGAGGTATGAGTACACAGACGGAAATGTTTTGCCAATACAGGAGCGAGCACCAAGGAGCAATTCTTAAGTACTATTGGAGGAATTTCATCTGGACCAGGAGCCTTATCTACGGAGAGATTCTGCAAAATAGTTTTGACATGTTTGGTGTGGATCTTAAGTGAGGGAATTTCAGGCGAATTAAAATTTAACTTAGTGGTTAAGGGGAGGCAGACCGTTTTTCTGGACCCCCTTCTCCCTAATGTTTAGCCCCACTAGTTTTGGGATTATAAGACGTTCGGCCCAATTAGTTTGGCGATTTTAACACCTTTCGCCCCATTTCGTTGTCAATTTTAAGACCTTTCGTGCCATTTAGGTGTCGATTTTTTTCCTGGCAAGGGATAGCGAGCCTGCAATTTTAAGAGAAACCGGCCTTTGGCCGGTACGAAAAATGTACAAATTTATCTTGAAGGGGGTGTTTTTCTAAGCTTGATGAAGGTCTAACGAGGAACCTAAGAAAATATATGAATACATGAATTAATAGAACAAACAAACGGTCAGTCTCCCCTTCACCAGAAAAACACAACTATTGTATGTGTCTTCATCTTGGTTTCCGAATTGTGGAGAAATCTATAAGCCTCTTAGTACTATTGCCAGAATAAGATTAGATAATGAATCATGTCTACTAAAAGGGTCAACATGATACAATATTGTCAATAGCAAAAACATGCTATTAACCCTTTGAAGCTCTGACGCGTTTTAGCACTTTATTTTGGCTATCATTAGACGATTTTATGCAGCTTAGGAAGTAGCTGTGGGTATTAAAAGGGTAAATACTATCTCAATCAACCCTTTTGACTTCCATATACCGTTACTAATCTGAATAAAATAGTCTAATAGTAGCCAGAAACAGAACAGAAATGCGTATTGGAGCTTGCAAGGGTTAATGTCATACACAGACGAGGTATCCTGCACACCATTGAATCTCAAGAAATCAGCTGGGGGAAATATCTGGCCAGGTTAACCCTTTCAGTATACGAGGACGCACTTCACCCTTATATTCTGGCTGCTAAAATTTGATTATATGCAGTTTAGGAAGTGGATGATGGTAGTAATAAAGTTGCCTGATATACTGTAGATATTCCCACCTCGATTTCTTGCTGAATAGAATCGTCAAATATTAGCCAAACTATGGTGTCAAAAAGAGTCTTAACTATGAAGGTGTTCAGAACAGAGTATAGTGGCTCTACAATATTCAAACAGGTACAGTCAAAATTAATGGTTCGTCGCAACCCTTCATAAGTTGCGTAAAATATTAAGAAGGGTACCTTACCTCAACATTTATACAACTTGAAACAAATATTGCTAAATACGGGTTATTTATATCAAACACAGATTGTCAAAGATGAGTGAATGTAACTTGATTTTGAGCGTACAATTGCAAAGACATGAACATTATGACAACGCCTTGTAGACTAAAGCAAATATTACACCAGCGCTTTTTCCCTCAATATTCATCCTCAACACTGGTCTGGCAGCTTATGAGGTCAACATTTAAAATATTTCGGTCACCTAAATTCATCAAGCATCAGTCTACTTTCCAATACCGGTGCAAAATATTCCAGAAATATTGCCAACAAAATTTGTATCATCGAATGTTGACTATAAGGGGACTTTAGGGGAGGTGTGGTGGAGTGGTCATGCCACTGGATTGGTAATCCAATGGACCCGGGTTCAAATCCCGATATGTCAATGGGAAGATATTATTGAGATTGAATTTGTGCTGTACCTAGTATCAGTGCATTACCACAAAGCCCACCGAAATGCCAAAAAAAATACCCTCATTGTTCCCTGATTAAATAACACTGTATGAATATTCCCATATTTAAAATATGTTACAGGGGGACAATGCCTAGTGAGTTCACTGCTCAATAGGTGGCGTTCTGAGAGTGAGGGTCTGAGTCTGGAGGGTGAGACGGTGAAGCACTTGAGCGAAGCAACCAGCCGCTTCAGAGATGGAGCTCCTTCGAGCCATGATGGATGCTTCACATGTCTCACTCCCCAGACTGGAACAAGACCTCACGGGCTTCACCGTGTTGAGCGGTGGAATGTACAGGCTCTCAGCCTATGCCCGAGAGGGAGTATTGGAATATAGAAAAAAATAAAAAAAAATAAAAAAAAAAATAAAAGCTCTCGTGTGATACCGGCTTAAGCTTCCTATACTTCACTGCTGTAACATATTAATACTAGGTATTATTGAGAATAAGTGGGCTCACCAACTAAAATAATGGTAGCACGAAAAGGACAAACTATTATATATAGGTATAAACACATTAGATCCTGTCCCTTACTCACAAAACTCGTCCCAGGTTCACGTTTTGGTAATTGTATCTCAAGAATTGCAAACATTACAAACAACATCCAATAAAACATGTCAAACTATTACACTTTTACTATGTTAATGTTTTTTCAAGGCTTTAAAATTTACTCTGGTTTAATGAGACAACTTATTTCAGTTTCAAAAGACATCTCAGAGTCACATAGCTACTTCATGTTTTTGTATTCTGGCTCTTTATAGATAATTTTGATATACCGGTAGTCAAAAGAAGCCTCCCATAGACAAAAAGGTTAATAATGAACCTGAACTTAGAGTGTCGAAACCTAATTTTATATGACAGAATCCTTGTAAATCGCCTCCCTAATTCCATTATAACCCTCCCCGCCCGGCTGGACTCCATGGAATCCATATAGAGTTTGCCCCTCATCGTCGCACGGCAAGACGCAATACTTCCATTGCATGAATTTTTGCTTTTGAAGTGTGTGCCAATTTGTTTGTTTACATGGGCATACACAGCGGCACCTCCTTTGAACTATGCCGCAGCATCAGTCTCTATCAGTCCTCCATCATGGAAACAGAAAGATAAGACTTCCGTCGTGTCCGAAAAGATGCCTCTGCGTACACCGGCACCAGCTCGCTGTAAACAATGGTGCACCACGAAAGACATTCATAGTCAGGGAGGTGTTAAAAAAAATACTTAGAGAACCAGAAATTGCTGGTAGTGACAGTGACGTAAGTGAACAGATTAGTGGCCATTGCTCACGTTACACTTCCAGCGAAAGTCTAGACAATGAAAGTGACGAAGTGGCAAGTTTCTGGGTTTTCCCAGTGAAGAATACAGTGATGATGAACCTGAAGCTGATAAAAGAGGTGATGATGATGATGATGGTGGTGGTGGTGGTGAGAGTGATATGGCAAAAGTGAGCGAGTGAAAGACCTCAAGGTCAGCATTGAAATTTGTGCTCACCTAGGCGACACCAAGCCCTTTTCCGGCTAAATCTCATACGTGCAAGCCGGGGTCGCGGCGTGGCATCCAAACGTGGCCAGAATAAGTAGCAAAACACTCATACTTTGCACACTCACCATTCTGTAACCACAGAGTCTCGAGACTTCTACTCAATGCCATTCTACAGACAGCGGTCAGCCAGACAACATCTTTATTTATTGATAATCCTCCATGCTCTAATAACTTCAATATATGCATTTTGAAATAGTGCTTTTGGCGCAAAATCCCCGGTATCGCAGTGGCGGAAGGGTTCAAAGGGGACGGGCCAGATGGGTTAATGTGCTTTGTTGAATGCATCCTACTACTCCATAAATGTGTATTTTTCTACATATTGCACTACATAGTAGGCCGGGTTCAGGGAACATATATGAATAATAGAACTAGGAAATCAGATAATATACGGGGAACATATAATAACACAAAGAAAGACTTGACCCAATATTTCGACAATTAAAAATTAGTTTTTACACGTTTTTTATGTTATCTTTATTACCTATTTAAACCATATAGTCTTGAGTTACCAAATATATTAGCTTTTAAAAAAATGCATCCATTGAATTCAAAATCACTCTTTAACTACTTCATTTATTATTCTCTCTCTCTCATTCACTAATTTTCTCCTAGACACACTCACACTCTCTCTCTCTCTCTCTCTCTCTCTCTCTCTCTCTCTCGCTCCCTCCCTCCCTCCCTCCCTCCCCTGGACCTCTCTTGTCTCTTGTCATGGGACTGGACAAATTGATTACACGTGGTAGTGACTTCGTGACGGCAGGGGTGATGTGAGAGAGAGAGAGAGAGAAAAAGAGAGAGAGAAAAAGAGAGAAAGAGAAAGAGAGAAAGAGAAAGACAGAGACAGACAGACAGACAGAGAGACAGACAGACAGACAGAGACAGACAGAGAGAGAGAGAGAGCGAGAGAGTAAGAGTAAGTTAAGAGTGTTGGGGAGGGTTGGACAAGGCGAAGCACAAGTTTAAAGATAAGAGTAATAACGGAACAAATATGTGGAGAGGCTGTGTATAGAGGTGAGAGAGTTGCAAGGAATATTTTGTATCTCAAAGACCTTGCAGCTCATTCCGGAGAGATACTCGAAGTGGATAAAGAGATTGTGTAGTGCATTACACTAATTACAGAGTGTGCAAAATAATATCTACTCTCTTCATGAACTGCTCTACTGAAGACCTGTTTACAACTTCTGAGAGAAGGTTGTTCCAAGTAGAACAGATGTTACATATGAAAATGTTTCCACAAATACTAGTCCTGAACTTTTTAAATTCTAAATTCCAGGCATGGTTGTGTGTTGTATTCATATTAAGACTAAACATATTGCTATAATCTTCATTGTGAAACTCAATAAGTATTTTAAAAACTTCAATCAGAGATGAAAACAATAATTACATAAAACTGTAGAAATACATAGTATCTAAATACAGGCGAGTTGTTAAAGGAGAAAGCGATGGGGATAGTGTTAACATGTATAAAAAGGGTAAAGCAAATTTAAAAGGATGGAGCTGTAATGAAATATACAAATTACATTAAGAGAAGAACGAGTGAAAATCTATGTGAATAGTTGGTACCATAATGAACGGAACAAATGGTGGATAAGATTAAGGGGGGTGACCGGCTTTTCTCTCTCTTTCTCTGGCTTGTATCCATTTGGCCCCATTCAGCCTACTGTTTTAAGACGTGTATCCTCATCCAGGTGTCAATTGTTTACTGGTGAGCGGTAGCGAGCCAGCATATTTTTTATTTTTGTTTGACAGCAGGCTAAATTTGTACATTTTTCGATAGAAAAATTTCTCCGGCGAAGCCGGATTTCTTCATATGATGCTGGCTCGCTACAGCTCGCCAGGAAGAAATCGACACCTAGATGGGGATAAACGTCTGAAAATAGTTGACTGAATGGGGCCGAATGGATACAAGCCAGAGTAAGAGAGAAAAGGATAGAAATAACTAAAAGCAGGTCACCCCCTTAATGTAATGAAAAGAAGATATAGAAAGGAATTAACAAGAAGATAATATGGATTTAAAGTGAGAATATAGCAGTACTAATAGAAATTCTAGTCCCATTCAAATAATATGTTTTCCATTTTATTATATTTAATACAACTACCAGAAATGAAAAACAAAAACATATTTTTAAAAATATTCTAGTGAGTGTGCGCGCGAGCGTGTGTGTATGTGTGTGCCCCTGTCTCTTAGTGTGTGTGTTTATGTTCAGTATATATTTCTTTAAAAGATACAAGGAAATATGATGCGAAAAACACGACGAAACTTTTCAAAACAGGCTTGAATATTACCATGATTAATTTTCATGAATATTGAATGAACAGTCAATGCCAACAAATCATGAACTCATATATATTATTTGTATTTATATTCATGCACATCGAAAGGACACTGCAGGATGTTAGATTAGTGAAATGGATAAAACAAAACACCATCAAGAGGTGGAGCACGATATTGACAGTGATTCGCAAACAGAGGCTGTTTACGAAATGCTATCAATAAAGTGCTCCTTCTCAAATGGTGTTTATACATATTGTGTCAAGTTTCCGATGATCATTTTCACAATTAAGTAGTTACGCTATCTCGATCTTTATTTCACGCTTTACCCATTCATCCATATTGTACATGCTACGTGTTTTATAGATTTAAGAATGATTCACAAATGCTAATATTTAGACGTTCATATTTCTCTCTCTCTCTCTCTCTCTCTCTCTCTCTCTCTCTCTCTCTCTCTCTCTCTCTCTCTCTCTCTCTCTCTCTCTCTCCACACGCCCCCATCCCCCTAGGAACACATTATCATATATTACTACACATGAAAGCATAAATTGCTATACGGTAAACGTAAACAAGACATTACGTATGCATTTATTTATTACTCAGGAATACACCTCAATAGCAATCTTGATATATCAACTTTGGGAATGTCTGATGGAATAAATTAAGGAATAAATTATGGACAGAGAGAGAGAGAGAGAGAAAGAGAGAGAGAGAGAGAGAAAAAGAGAGAGAATAAGTTAAATTCTAACTAGGCCTTAACGTTAATAATAGGAAGCGTAATATAGTACATAGGGTGAATACATGTTATTACTATATTGCAAAGCTACTGACAACTATTCATGAGCTCTTGCGATTTTTTGTATGCAAACATATCAATCTAGATTGATGCTCAAATCAACTATATACTGTATTTATATATATTAACTGCATATATATATATATATATATATATATATATATATATATATATATATATATATATATATATATATATATATATATATATATATGATATAAATGTATATAGTTTTTATGAATGCCCTACAGCACTTAAAGATATTACTATGTAATGCTGTGTACTCATATTTATTTCCCCAACGACTCCCTTTCCGTATTGTGAAGACTCTCTCTCTCTCTCTCTCTCTCTCTCTCTCTCTCTGCCTGTCTCTCTCTCTCTCTCTCTCGGTCCCATTGATGTTCACTCAGGCGTAGAACCGACTCTATTTCTGACCCCGAACTCTCTCTCTCTCTCTCTCTCTCTCTCTCTCTCTCTCTCCCCCCCCCCCCCCACCCCCCCTTCGTCTCCGGCCCATCCCCTATGACCCCGGCGGCTCCTTTCTTCCCTACAGGTCGCACATTGAACTTCCCGATTCACCCACATTCGTCTTTCCTTTAAGGGGTTCGTTTGGCGATTCTAAGACCTTCCATCCAATTTATTTGTCAATATTAGGAGCTTTCGTGCCATTTAGGGGACTGGATTTTTCCTGGCGAGCGATAGCGAGCCTGTCATTTTAGGAGGAACCGGCCTTTTACCTGGACATTTTTCTACCTTTAACCGTTTGCTATTATGACTCGTAAACTATCTTACTTTGCATTGACAACTTAACAATTCTGTGTCTTAATCTCAGTAATTTCCTCCGCCATTCCTTTGATTTAACTAGCTTTATTAAAATACAATAATTCTGACATAATGTATGGTGAATGTCATCATTATATTTGTACATACGTCAGCTGTATTAAGTAACACCCCGTTCTTAACATTAACAATCAATTATAAACCACAATGCGCTTGAATAAACTAATGAAAGCATATGGTCCTCCCGGGATTCGAACTCGGGACACCCAACCCAGAACATTTATCTGTCGATTGTCTTGATTGATGACTTTTTATGAATCAAATCAGACACTATTATATAATCTTGGTTGTTGTTGTTCCCCAAGCTGCCTGGCCGAACAGCCCCAAGGCCCCGAGCAAGGCCAAGGCCATAACTGAGCGCCCCCACAGAATCCCCCCTGCCGACCACAATAAAGCCTGGGTGACCGAAGCCACTCCATGGCGGGGATCTGAAGAGGGTGCGGAAACGCCCGGGAAACCAAAGCCCCACCCAGGGCCCTGTGCCCCTCAGCAATTATGAAGAGAAAGTTGAGGGGCAAAGGAAAAATGTGACGCTTTGGCTTCCAATCTTAGTAGATTGGGAGGTCAATCCACGGAAGAGACGCCGTCACTTGAGATCTAGAAAATATATAAGTAAAAGGAACAGTCAGAGTAAGCTATGGGTATGGCAGAGATCGCTCAGTTCTCACTCTGATAGACCAGCCCATCACCACCCAAGGTTAAGGCCTTGGGTTAACATTCCACACTGATATTTGGTATTGATAAATACGTTCAATGTAATGTAATGTAATAGTTTGACCCATCAATGTAATTTAAGGGGGTAGTACTCGCTTTTTAAGGACCCCCTTCTCCCTCATGTTTAGCATATTAGTTTTGAGGAAATATGACGTTCGTTCCGTTTCCTTGGCGATTTTTAGACCTTTCACCTAATTTTCTTTTCAATATTTAGACGTTTCACCTCATTTTCTTTTCAATATTTAGACCTTTCGTGTCCTTTAAGTGTCAATTGTTTCCTGACTAGCGATAGCGAACCTCTAATTTTAGAAGGAACCGGCCTTTGGCCGGGAAATTTTTCTACCGAAAAATTTACAAATTTATCTTGAAAGACGGTCTAGGGTGTGTTTTCTAAACTTGATGGTGGTCTAGCGAGGAAACTCAAATATATATTAATAAATAAATATATACACCAAAAAACAAACACTACCCCCTTAAAGTTCTTACTGTTTTACCTAATGAACTTGAATGATGTTGACCTTTTGAATGAGCTCAACGTCAGGCATCAGCATCTATTTGCAAGCCACTTATCACAAAATCCCATCTGTGATGTCAGTACTTACAGATATAGTGCAGACTGATTAAATAATAGACAACACTCATCAAGTAAATTCCTGTCTTCATTTTTTCTTTGGTAATCTATATGTTTTTATTAATTTCACCACAACACAAAACAC
Organism: Paralithodes platypus; assembly: GCA_032716605.1. NCBI lineage: Eukaryota > Metazoa > Arthropoda > Malacostraca > Decapoda > Lithodidae > Paralithodes > Paralithodes platypus. The sequence goes on from CM064554.1 coordinate 14,419,766, forward strand.
CTCCAACGAAATTAATGAAAGCATATATGTGATCCACTGGGATTCGAACCTGGGTTATCACACACAAATTTTTAAATACTAACCATTACACCACCAGGACAGTTAAAGGTTTATGCACACGCCTACGACTTATTATCCATTCTCGAATACTGGATATTAATCTTATCATGTTCATATTCCCAACCGCGCTATGGTAGCCTATTGAGGTATATTAAGTATATGGCTCCCTTACCCAGTTATATTGTTACTATGAAGTAAAACCACATTCTTAACATTAATCATCAATTACAAAACCCAATGCACTTGAATAAACTAATGAAAGCATATGGTCCTACCGGGATTCGATTTCGGGACACCACACCAGAACATAAGCATCTAAACCATTACACCACCAACACATTTATATATGCCATATATACTGTATATTGTACAACAACACCTTGGTGAATTTAGCTCTTCAATATAACCTAGATTTTTTTTTTTTTTTTTTTCTATATTCCAACTTACTTCCTCTCGGGCATAGGCTGAGAGCCTTAACATTCACCACTTTACAATGAATAGTGAAGCCCGTGAGGCCTTGTTCCAGTCTAGGGAGTGAGACATGTGAAGCACGTAGAGTACAACGAGCACCTGCCATCTTGCCTTTACATGAGGCACGGTGCTCACTCATGGCCCGAAATGACCCCATCTCTGAAGCCACCTCATTCCCGTGCTTCACTGTCTCACCCCCTACACTCGGACTCTCACACTTACACACACACAACGCCACCTGTTGAGCAGATAACTTATCAGATTGCATCAACTTTATCTTTTTACTCATCCCTGACTCAGATACTCCTATTCCCTAAGCTACATACTCCACAAATGCGTCATTATTTCGCAGTAGCTTCAATATAATTTGTATCAACACTATACTATTTCATGAAGACCCACTTCTCCCAATTCCACCATTTCCTTGGAAATGGTATGCCACTATACCTAACCAAAAATTTACCCACTTCGCTAAATATAAAATGTTGTGTTCCACAACCCAATATGCGTAATTTTCCAAAATGATAAACAAAAATATTTCGAAATTATGAAAAAAACAAAAAAATCAACTAACACAAACGACCATGAAGTTGTCCTTCAAAATTCGTCCAATCACAAAGCTCATTCATTTTTCCCTTTCATACATCCGGGTTGCATTCCGGCCCCATAAAGCCTCAAAGGAGAATCAACCGTAGGGGCCGAAGACATAAGAGCCAAATTTCCTCTCCATTAGCGGTCTTATTATTATTTGGCGGGGTAATTCGTTCGGTTATGATGAACAATTTACGGATTATTTGCTCTTTGTTCTCTCTCTCTCTCTCTCTCTCTCTCTCTCTCTCTCTCTAGACAGACAGACAGACAGACAGACAGATAAATAGATAGATAGATAGATAGATAGATAGATAGATATATAGATTGATAGATAGATATAAAGTTAATGCTAGGCCGAAATGGATGGCAATGGTATTTAGTTATTGTAAATATGACTAAGATCGTATCAATGCGACTATTTGTAATGATGAACGGCGCGTTTTCGTGAAACACCTTGTATTTTAACAAACTAATTTAATTACGCCTTAACATTATTATCCTCTTTGTGTCACCACTACACACACATACAGACACGCCTAAGAGGAAAGTATGGTGTAGTAGTCTTGGTGGTGAAATGGTTAAGGTGTCTAAAAATCGATGTGTGATAACCCGGGTTCGAATCCTGGTGGATCATATACAGGGTGTCCCAGGAGGAAAGGGCATAACTTTGGGAAATGATAGAACAAAGTATTCTAAGCTTAAAATCTTCTATAAAAATTATTGCAAATCTCGACCGGTATCGAGATATTGCATGTTGAAAATGGTATTTCCTTCAGTATTTCCCCATTAGGCTGGCCTAGCTGTCCTAATGCCTACCACACTTCTATCTTTCTGCACTTATTTTACCATGTTATAATAAAGATACTATAATTCTGTAGCTTGCAAAATGATTATAGACATATTAGCTCACTTTGGACCAGTAACAAATTATTTGACATGGGAGAGTCCATTACAGTGATGCGGGGGAAGACACTAACTTAAACCTTCAATATCTTTATAACGGTTGAGATTTGGACATTTTGTTATTGAACATTTTATGCTTAGAATACCTTGTTCTATCATTTCCCATAGTTATGTCCTTTCCTCCTGGGACACCCTGTATATGCTTTCATTAATTTCATTGGAGGTGTTTGGTGTTGTGGTGAAATTAATAAAACATAGATTGAACTAATAACCTCAAGCTCCCGGGTCTAAATCCTGATGTGCCAAGATGATCTAACTGAAATAGATATATTGCCGAATCTCGTTTCAAACGTGCACTACAAACGCTAATTACCTAAACGCCATATAAAAGATCCAAACTATTGCCATTTCACAACCATAGAATGAGTATAGTTATATTCGGAATGCGCAATAGCAGACACTTATGATAACATGATAGCATTCAAAGTTCGGCATGTGTAACCAGCTCAAAGAGAACTACCAACATTCTTATGGAAGGCGTTAATACAGGAAATGGATGGATATTATGTTAATATGTGTTACTTGTCAATGTCCTAGCTTTCTTTAAGGGAAGGCAGTTGGTTTTTATGAACCTCCTTCTCCCTCGTGTTTAGTATATTAGTTTTGAGATTTTAGGACGTTCCTTACATTAGTTTGGCGATTTTAATACCTTTTGCCCAATTTATTTGCCAATATTAAGACCTTTCGTGCCATTTAGGTGTCTATATTTTCCTGGCGAGCGATAGCGAGCCTGTAATTATAGAAGTAACCGGCCTTTGGCCGGGACATTTACTGCCGAAAACAGTTTACGTAGTTACTACGTCAGGAGTAATTGTGGTGTACATTAAGGGGGGTCACCGGCTTTTTTTTATCTTTCTCTCCTTTTCCCTGGCTTGTATCCATTCGGCCCCATTCAGCCAACTATTTTAAGACGTTTATCCCCATCCAGTTGTCGATTTCTTCCTGGCGAGCGATAGCGAGCCAGCATTGTGTGGAGAAACCCGGCTTCGCCGGAGAAATTTTTCTATCGAAAAATGTAAAAATTTAGCTTGCTGTCAAAACAAAAATATATATATGCTGTTTTGGCTACCCTTTTCCGTTTGAATATATATACTGTATATATACTGTATATATATATCTATATATATATATATATATATATATATATATATATATATATATACAGGTATATACTTTTCTAAAAAAAAAAAAAATCCTGGTGGGGGTCCTAAATTGAACTACATATTGTATAGGGATTCATACTTGTAATTCAAATTCTTAACAGTGCACTAAAAATTCAAATACTGTGAAGCAGTAGGAGGTACAAAATCCCGAACACTAAGCTTAACGAGATTTTTTGGAGTTTTATACTGCTTCCTATGTATTTAAATACTGTATATAGTTCAATTGTGAAGACAAAATATAATAAGATAAGCGATGAGAGAGAGAGAGAGAGAGAGAGATTACCGTCACCTACATCTAAGGCCCTGGCAAGTCAGTGAATCAGAGAGAATATGAAATGTATGCCAGAAAATATATATCATATACAAAAGAAATATGTAAACAACGAATATGGAAGAAGAAAACGGGTTGAAAAAGGACAAACATAATGACAAATTAAGAAAATTAAGAAAATAAGATAAAGGAAGAAATGTTACAGGGGACTACCATTATGTTATCCAAGTTACCGGTACCACTGTTCACGTCCAAAGATGGGAACGTCACAAAAGTCCACTAACTCCAAGTTCCCATTTAGTGCTAGGTGAACAGAGGCATAGGGTGTAAAGAGACTGCCCATCCATCTGTAAAATATGAACACAAAAATAAAATAAATATATATATACCGGTATATAAATAAACTTAGCCCAAAAGAAGACGAAGGAAAAGATGAAAGACCAAAATGACTGACGAAAATACGACGGATAAAAATACGGAGGAAAAAAAAGACAGATTACCGTCACCTCCGTCAAAGACAGCTTACCGTCACCTCCGTCAAAGACAGCTTACCGTCACCTCCGTCAAAGGCCCCCCGAGAGTTAATCCCCCTTCTGTTTACCCCACCTCACACTTAGAGAGAGAGAGAGAGAGAGAGAGAGAGAGAGAGAGAGAGAGAGAGAGAGAGAGAGAGAACGAGAGAGAGAGAGAACGAGAGAGAGAGAGAAAACGAGAGAGAGAGAACGAGAGAGAGAGAGAAAACGAGAGAGAGAGAACGAGAGAGAGAGTGAGTGAGTAAGTGAGAGAGAACGAGAGAGAGACAGAGAACGAGAGAGAGAGAGAGAGTGAGTGATTGAGAGAACGAGAGAGAGAGAGAGAGAAAGAGAACGAGAGAGAGAGAGAGACTGTATATGGCTAAATCATTTCAGGATACCATGACGCGTTTCTTAATTATATTTTGACTAATATTAGACCGTTTGTGTTTACAGTTTAGAAAGGATGTGCACGAATCAAAGGGATACCATTTTTGTTTCAATTATCATCCGACTTACAGTATCTTCCTAAAATGGATAAAATCGTTTGATGACAGCCAAAATAAATGTAAGAAAAGAGTCTCGAATGCTGAAAGGGTTAATATATAAAATGGCCTGGTAATATGTACGAATGCAGAAAAAAATGACAAATACCAATTGCGAAACAAAAGAAACAAAGAAACAAAAACACGGGATGAGGAGTTATACCCAGAAGTAAAACTTTAATCACTATATAATATAATAACTATAGCTTCTTAGGTAGTTTTATGGAGTAAGGACCATATGAACTAGTGATTACAGTATCATAAAACCAAAAATACTCGTTCCGAAGGTAATTTAATGTAGCCATGAAGTGGATATGCGAGAACTAGAAGTCAACATTACACACTGCATACGTGGTTAATGGGGCCACATTTTTTTTTTTTATCCTTCGCTCTCTTTCCCTGGCTTGTATCCATTCGGCCCCATTCAGCCAACTGTTTTAAGACGTTTATCCCCATCCAGGTGTCGATATCTTCCTGGCGAGCGATAGCGTGCTAGCATTGTATGGAGAAATCCGGCTTCGCCGGAGAAATTTTTCTGTCGAAAAATTTACAAATTTAGCTATCTGTCAAAACAAAAATATATATATGCTGACTCGCTACCGCTCGCCATGAAAATATTGACATCTGGATGGGGTAAACTTCAAAATAGTAGGCTGAATGGGGCCGAATGGATACAAGCCAAAGAGAGAGGGAGAGAGAGAGCACTGTATATCATGCGCTGGGGATATTTACTGTAGGTTTAGACTACACAAATACACACATGTCACCCGCACTGTCACGGTCAGGGCTCAATACACACATGTCACCCGCACTGTCACGGTCAGGGCTCAATACACACATGTCACCCGCACTGTCACGGTCAGGGCTCAATACACACATGTCACCCGCACTGTCACGGTCAGGGCTCAATACACACATGTCACCCTCACTGTCACGGTCAGGGCTCAATACACACATCACCCGCACTGTCACGGTCAGGGCTCAATACACACATGTCACCCGCACTGTCACGGTCAGGGCTCAATACACACATGTCACCCGCACTGTCACGGTCAGGCCTCAATACACACATGTCACCCGCACTGTCACGGTCAGGGCTCAATACACACATGTCACCCGCACTGTCACGGTCAGGGCTCAATACACACATGTCACCCGCACTGTCACGGTCAGGGCTCAATACACACATGTCACCCGCAGCACTGTCACGGTCAGGGCTCAATACACACATGTCACCCGCACTGTCACGGTCAGGGCTCAATACACACATGTCACCCGCACTGTCACGGTCAGGGCTCAATACACACATGTCACCCGCACTGTCACGGTCAGGGCTCAATACACACATGTCACCCGCACTGTCACGGTCAGGGCTCAATACACACATGTCACCCGCACTGTCACGGTCAGGGCTCAATACACACATGTCACCCGCACTGTCACGGTCAGGGCTCAATACACACATGTCACCCGCACTGTCACGGTCAGGGCTCAATACACACATGTCACCCGCACTGTCACGGTCAGGGCTCAATACACACATGTCACCCGCACTGTCACGGTCAGGGCTCAATACACACATGTCACCCGCACTGTCACGGTCAGGGCTCAATACACACATGTCACCCGCACTGTCACGGTCAGGGCTCAATACACACATGTCACCCGCACTGTCACGGTCAGGGCTCAATACACACATGTCACCCGCACTGTCACGGTCAGGGCTCAATACACACATGTCACCCGCACTGTCACGGTCAGGGCTCAATACACACATGTCACCCGCACTGTCACGGTCAGGGCTCAATACACACATGTCACCCGCACTGTCACGGTCAGGGCTCAATACACACATGTCACCCGCACTGTCACGGTCAGGGCTCAATACACACATGTCACCCGCACTGTCACGGTCAGGGCTCAATACACACATGTCACCCGCACTGTCACGGTCAGGGCTCAATACACACATGTCACCCGCACTGTCACGGTCAGGGCTCAATACACACATGTCACCCGCACTGTCACGGTCAGGGCTCAATACACACATGTCACCCGCACTGTCACGGTCAGGGCTCAATACACACATGTCACCCGCACTGTCACGGTCAGGGCTCAATACACACATGTCACCCGCACTGTCACGGTCAGGGCTCAATACACACATGTCACCCGCACTGTCACGGTCAGGGCTCAATACACACATGTCACCCGCACTGTCACGGTCAGGGCTCAATACACACATGTCACCCGCACTGTCACGGTCAGGGCTCAATACACACATGTCACCCGCACTGTCACGGTCAGGGCTCAATACACACATGTCACCCGCACTGTCACGGTCAGGGCTCAATACACATGTCACCCGCACTGTCACGGTCAGGGCTCAATACACACATGTCACCCGCACTGTCACGGTCAGGGCTCAATACACACATGTCACCCGCACTGTCACGGTCAGGGCTCAATACACACATGTCACCCGCACTGTCACGGTCAGGGCTCAATACACACATGTCACCCGCACTGTCACGGTCAGGGCTCAATACACACATGTCCCCCGCACTGTCACGGTCAGGGCTCAATACACACATGTCACCCGCACTGTCACGGTCAGGGCTCAATACACACATGTCACCCGCACTGTCACGGTCAGGGCTCAATACACACATGTCACCCGCACTGTCACGGTCAGGGCTCAATACACATGTCACCCGCACTGTCACGGTCAGGGCTCAATACACACATGTCACCCGCACTGTCACGGTCAGGGCTCAATACACACATGTCACCCGCACTGTCACGGTCAGGGCTCAATACACACATGTCACCCGCACTGTCACGGTCAGGGCTCAATACACACATGTCACCCGCACTGTCACGGTCAGGGCTCAATACACACATGTCACCCGCACTGTCACGGTCAGGGCTCAATACACACATGTCACCCGCACTGTCACGGTCAGGGCTCAATACACACATGTCACCCGCACTGTCACGGTCAGGGCTCAATACACACATGTCACCCGCACTGTCACGGTCAGGGCTCAATACACACATGTCACCCGCACTGTCACGGTCAGGGCTCAATACACACATGTCACCCGCACTGTCACGGTCAGGGCTCAATACACATGTCACCCGCACTGTCACGGTCAGGGCTCAATACACACATGTCACCCGCACTGTCACGGTCAGGGCTCAATACACACATGTCACCCGCACTGTCACGGTCAGGGCTCAATACACACATGTCACCCGCACTGTCACGGTCAGGGCTCAATACACACATGTCACCCGCACTGTCACGGTCAGGGCTCAATACACACATGTCACCCGCACTGTCACGGTCAGGGCTCAATACACATGTCACCCGCACTGTCACGGTCAGGGCTCAATACACACATGTCACCCGCACTGTCACGGTCAGGGCTCAATACACACATGTCACCCGCACTGTCACGGTCAGGGCTCAATACACACATGTCACCCGCACTGTCACGGTCAGGGCTCAATACACACATGTCACCCGCACTGTCACGGTCAGGGCTCAATACACACATGTCACCCGCACTGTCACGGTCAGGGCTCAATACACACATGTCACCCGCACTGTCACGGTCAGGGCTCAATACACACATGTCACCCGCACTGTCACGGTCAGGGCTCAATACACACATGTCACCCGCACTGTCACGGTCAGGGCTCAATACACACATGTCACCCGCACTGTCACGGTCAGGGCTCAATACACACATGTCACCCGCACTGTCACGGTCAGGGCTCAATACACACATGTCACCCGCACTGTCACGGTCAGGGCTCAATACACACATGTCACCCGCACTGTCACGGTCAGGGCTCAATACACACATGTCACCCGCACTGTCACGGTCAGGGCTCAATACACACATGTCACCCGCACTGTCACGGTCAGGGCTCAATACACACATGTCACCCGCACTGTCACGGTCAGGGCTCAATACACACATGTCACCCGCACTGTCACGGTCAGGGCTCAATACACACATGTCACCCGCACTGTCACGGTCAGGGCTCAATACACACATGTCACCCGCACTGTCACGGTCAGGGCTCAATACACACATGTCACCCGCACTGTCACGGTCAGGGCTCAATACACACATGTCACCCGCACTGTCACGGTCAGGGCTCAATACACACATGTCACCCGCACTGTCACGGTCAGGGCTCAATACACACATGTCACCCGCACTGTCACGGTCAGGGCTCAATACACACATGTCACCCGCACTGTCACGGTCAGGGCTCAATACACACATGTCACCCGCACTGTCACGGTCAGGGCTCAATACACACATGTCACCCGCACTGTCACGGTCAGGGCTCAATACACACATGTCACCCGCACTGTCACGGTCAGGGCTCAATACACACATGTCACCCGCACTGTCACGGTCAGGGCTCAATACACACATGTCACCCGCACTGTCACGGTCAGGGCTCAATACACACATGTCACCCGCACTGTCACGGTCAGGGCTCAATACACACATGTCACCCGCACTGTCACGGTCAGGGCTCAATACACACATGTCACCCGCACTGTCACGGTCAGGGCTCAATACACACATGTCACCCGCACTGTCACGGTCAGGGCTCAATACACACATGTCACCCGCACTGTCACGGTCAGGGCTCAATACACACATGTCACCCGCACTGTCACGGTCAGGGCTCAATACACACATGTCACCCGCACTGTCACGGTCAGGGCTCAATACACACATGTCACCCGCACTGTCACGGTCAGGGCTCAATACACACATGTCACCCGCACTGTCACGGTCAGGGCTCAATACACACATGTCACCCGCACTGTCACGGTCAGGGCTCAATACACACATGTCACCCGCACTGTCACGGTCAGGGCTCAATACACACATGTCACCCGCACTGTCACGGTCAGGGCTCAATACACACATGTCACCCGCACTGTCACGGTCAGGGCTCAATACACACATGTCACCCGCACTGTCACGGTCAGGGCTCAATACACACATGTCACCCGCACTGTCACGGTCAGGGCTCAATACACACATGTCACCCGCACTGTCACGGTCAGGGCTCAATACACACATGTCACCCGCACTGTCACGGTCAGGGCTCAATACACATGTCACCCGCACTGTCACGGTCAGGGCTCAATACACACATGTCACCCGCACTGTCACGGTCAGGGCTCAATACACACATGTCACCCGCACTGTCACGGTCAGGGCTCAATACACACATACACATGTCACCCGCACTGTCACGGTCAGGGCTCAATACACACATGTCACCCGCACTGTCACGGTCAGGGCTCAATACACACATGTCACCCGCACTGTCACGGTCAGGGCTCAATACACACATGTCACCCGCACTGTCACGGTCAGGGCTCAATACACACATGTCACCCGCACTGTCACGGTCAGGGCTCAATACACACATGTCACCCGCACTGTCACGGTCAGGGCTCAATACACACATGTCACCCGCACTGTCACGGTCAGGGCTCAATACACACATGTCACCCGCACTGTCACGGTCAGGGCTCAATACACACATGTCACCGCCACTGTCACGGTCAGGGCTCAATACACACATGTCACCCGCACTGTCACGGTCAGGGCTCAATACACACATGTCACCCGCACTGTCACGGTCAGGGCTCAATACACACATGTCACCCGCACTGTCACGGTCAGGGCTCAATACACACATGTCACCCGCACTGTCACGGTCAGGGCTCAATACACACATGTCACCCGCACTGTCACGGTCAGGGCTCAATACACACATGTCACCCGCACTGTCACGGTCAGGGCTCAATACACACATGTCACCCGCACTGTCACGGTCAGGGCTCAATACACACATGTCACCCGCACTGTCACGGTCAGGGCTCAATACACACATGTCACCCGCACTGTCACGGTCAGGGCTCAATACACACATGTCACCCGCACTGTCACGGTCAGGGCTCAATACACACATGTCACCCGCACTGTCACGGTCAGGGCTCAATACACACATGTCACCCGCACTGTCACGGTCAGGGCTCAATACACACATGTCACCCGCACTGTCACGGTCAGGGCTCAATACACACATGTCACCCGCACTGTCACGGTCAGGGCTCAATACACACATGTCACCCGCACTGTCACGGTCAGGGCTCAATACACACATGTCACCCGCACTGTCACGGTCAGGGCTCAATACACACATGTCACCCGCACTGTCACGGTCAGGGCTCAATACACACATGTCACCCGCACTGTCACGGTCAGGGCTCAATACACACATGTCACCCGCACTGTCACGGTCAGGGCTCAATACACACATGTCACCCGCACTGTCACGGTCAGGGCTCAATACACACATGTCACCCGCACTGTCACGGTCAGGGCTCAATACACACATGTCACCCGCACTGTCACGGTCAGGGCTCAATACACACATGTCACCCGCACTGTCACGGTCAGGGCTCAATACACACATGTCACCCGCACTGTCACGGTCAGGGCTCAATACACACATGTCACCCGCACTGTCACGGTCAGGGCTCAATACACACATGTCACCCGCACTGTCACGGTCAGGGCTCAATACACACATGTCACCCGCACTGTCACGGTCAGGGCTCAATACACACATGTCACCCGCACTGTCACGGTCAGGGCTCAATACACACATGTCACCCGCACTGTCACGGTCAGGGCTCAATACACACATGTCACCCGCACTGTCACGGTCAGGGCTCAATACACACATGTCACCCGCACTGTCACGGTCAGGGCTCAATACACACATGTCACCCGCACTGTCACGGTCAGGGCTCAATACACACATGTCACCCGCACTGTCACGGTCAGGCTCAATACACACATGTCACCCGCACTGTCACGGTCAGGGCTCAATACACACATGTCACCCGCACTGTCACGGTCAGGGCTCAATACACACATGTCACCCGCACTGTCACGGTCAGGGCTCAATACACACATGTCACCCGCACTGTCACGGTCAGGGCTCAATACACACATGTCACCCGCACTGTCACGGTCAGGGCTCAATACACACATGTCACCCGCACTGTCACGGTCAGGGCTCAATACACACATGTCACCCGCACTGTCACGGTCAGGGCTCAATACACACATGTCACCCGCACTGTCACGGTCAGGGCTCAATACACACATGTCACCCGCACTGTCACGGTCAGGGCTCAATACACACATGTCACCCGCACTGTCACGGTCAGGGCTCAATACACACATGTCACCCGCACTGTCACGGTCAGGGCTCAATACACACATGTCACCCGCACTGTCACGGTCAGGGCTCAATACACACATGTCACCCGCACTGTCACGGTCAGGGCTCAATACACACATGTCACCCGCACTGTCACGGTCAGGGCTCAATACACACATGTCACCCGCACTGTCACGGTCAGGGCTCAATACACACATGTCACCCGCACTGTCACGGTCAGGGCTCAATACACACATGTCACCCGCACTGTCACGGTCAGGGCTCAATACACACATGTCACCCGCACTGTCACGGTCAGGGCTCAATACACACATGTCACCCGCACTGTCACGGTCAGGGCTCAATACACACATGTCACCCGCACTGTCACGGTCAGGGCTCAATACACACATGTCACCCGCACTGTCACGGTCAGGGCTCAATACACACGTCACCCGCACTGTCACGGTCAGGGCTCAATACACACATGTCACCCGCACTGTCACGGTCAGGGCTCAATACACACATGTCACCCGCACTGTCACGGTCAGGGCTCAATACACACATGTCACCCGCACTGTCACGGTCAGGGCTCAATACACACATGTCACCCGCACTGTCACGGTCAGGGCTCAATACACACATGTCACCCGCACTGTCACGGTCAGGGCTCAATACACACATGTCACCCGCACTGTCACGGTCAGGGCTCAATACACACATGTCACCCGCACTGTCACGGTCAGGGCTCAATACACACATGTCACCCGCACTGTCACGGTCAGGGCTCAATACACACATGTCACCCGCACTGTCACGGTCAGGGCTCAATACACACATGTCACCCGCACTGTCACGGTCAGGGCTCAATACACACATGTCACCCGCACTGTCACGGTCAGGGCTCAATACACACATGTCACCCGCACTGTCACGGTCAGGGCTCAATACACACATGTCACCCGCACTGTCACGGTCAGGGCTCAATACACACATGTCACCCGCACTGTCACGGTCAGGGCTCAATACACACATGTCACCCGCACTGTCACGGTCAGGGCTCAATACACACATGTCACCCGCACTGTCACGGTCAGGGCTCAATACACACATGTCACCCGCACTGTCACGGTCAGGGCTCAATACACACATGTCACCCGCACTGTCACGGTCAGGGCTCAATACACACATGTCACCCGCACTGTCACGGTCAGGGCTCAATACACACATGTCACCCGCACTGTCACGGTCAGGGCTCAATACACACATGTCACCCGCACTGTCACGGTCAGGGCTCAATACACACATGTCACCCGCACTGTCACGGTCAGGGCTCAATACACACATGTCACCCGCACTGTCACGGTCAGGGCTCAATACACACATGTCACCCGCACTGTCACGGTCAGGGCTCAATACACACATGTCACCCGCACTGTCACGGTCAGGGCTCAATACACACATGTCACCCGCACTGTCACGGTCAGGGCTCAATACACACATGTCACCCGCACTGTCACGGTCAGGGCTCAATACACACATGTCACCCGCACTGTCACGGTCAGGGCTCAATACACACATGTCACCCGCACTGTCACGGTCAGGGCTCAATACACACATGTCACCCGCACTGTCACGGTCAGGGCTCAATACACACATGTCACCCGCACTGTCACGGTCAGGGCTCAATACACACATGTCACCCGCACTGTCACGGTCAGGGCTCAATACACACATGTCACCCGCACTGTCACGGTCAGGGCTCAATACACACATGTCACCCGCACTGTCACGGTCAGGGCTCAATACACACATGTCACCCGCACTGTCACGGTCAGGGCTCAATACACACATGTCACCCGCACTGTCACGGTCAGGGCTCAATACACACATGTCACCCGCACTGTCACGGTCAGGGCTCAATACACACATGTCACCCGCACTGTCACGGTCAGGGCTCAATACACACATGTCACCCGCACTGTCACGGTCAGGGCTCAATACACACATGTCACCCGCACTGTCACGGTCAGGGCTCAATACACACATGTCACCCGCACTGTCACGGTCAGGGCTCAATACACACATGTCACCCGCACTGTCACGGTCAGGGCTCAATACACACATGTCACCCGCACTGTCACGGTCAGGGCTCAATACACACATGTCACCCGCACTGTCACGGTCAGGGCTCAATACACACATGTCACCCGCACTGTCACGGTCAGGGCTCAATACACACATGTCACCCGCACTGTCACGGTCAGGGCTCAATACCACACCTGTCACCGGGACTGTCACGGTCAGGGCTCAATACACCCTTCTCAGCCGCACTGTCACGGACAGGGGCTCAATACACACATGTCACCCGCACTGTCACGGTCAGGCTCAATACCACATGTCACCCGCACTGTCACGGTCAGGGCTCAATACACACATGTCACCCGCACTGTCACGGTCAGGGCTCAATACACACATGTCACCCGCACTGTCACGGTCAGGGCTCAATACACACATGTCACCCGCACTGTCACGGTCAGGGCTCAATACACACATGTCACCCGCACTGTCACGGTCAGGGCTCAATACACACATGTCACCCGCACTGTCACGGTCAGGGCTCAATACACACATGTCACCCGCACTGTCACGGTCAGGGCTCAATACACACATGTCACCCGCACTGTCACGGTCAGGGCTCAATACACACATGTCACCCGCACTGTCACGGTCAGGGCTCAATACACACATGTCACCCGCACTGTCACGGTCAGGGCTCAATACACACATGTCACCCGCACTGTCACGGTCAGGGCTCAATACACACATGTCACCCGCACTGTCACGGTCAGGGCTCAATACACACATGTCACCCGCACTGTCACGGTCAGGGCTCAATACACACATGTCACCCGCACTGTCACGGTCAGGGCTCAATACACACATGTCACCCGCACTGTCACGGTCAGGGCTCAATACACACATGTCACCCGCACTGTCACGGTCAGGCTCAATACACACATGTCACCCGCACTGTCACGGTCAGGGCTCAATACACACATGTCACCCGCACTGTCACGGTCAGGGCTCAATACACACATGTCACCCGCACTGTCACGGTCAGGGCTCAATACACACATGTCACCCGCACTGTCACGGTCAGGGCTCAATACACACATGTCACCCGCACTGTCACGGTCAGGGCTCAATACACACATGTCACCCGCACTGTCACGGTCAGGGCTCAATACACACATGTCACCCGCACTGTCACGGTCAGGGCTCAATACACACATGTCACCCGCACTGTCACGGTCAGGGCTCAATACACACATGTCACCCGCACTGTCACGGTCAGGGCTCAATACACATGTCACCCGCACTGTCACGGTCAGGGCTCAATACACACATGTCACCCGCACTGTCACGGTCAGGGCTCAATACACACATGTCACCCGCACTGTCACGGTCAGGGCTCAATACACACATGTCACCCGCACTGTCACGGTCAGGGCTCAATACACACATGTCACCCGCACTGTCACGGTCAGGGCTCAATACACACATGTCACCCGCACTGTCACGGTCAGGGCTCAATACACACATGTCACCCGCACTGTCACGGTCAGGGCTCAATACACACATGTCACCCGCACTGTCACGGTCAGGGCTCAATACACACATGTCACCCGCACTGTCACGGTCAGGGCTCAATACACACATGTCCCGCACTGTCACGGTCAGGGCTCAATACACACATGTCACCCGCACTGTCACGGTCAGGGCTCAATACACACATGTCACCCGCACTGTCACGGTCAGGGCTCAATACACACATGTCCCCGCACTGTCACGTCAGCACCCGCACTGTCACGGTCAGGGCTCAATACACACATGTCACCCCGCACTGTCACGGTCAGGGCTCAATACACACATGTCACCCGCACTGTCACGGTCAGGGCTCAATACACACATGTCACCCGCACTGTCACGGTCAGGGCTCAATACACACATGTCACCCGCACTGTCACGGTCAGGGCTCAATACACACATGTCCCGCACTGTCACGGTCAGGGCTCAATACACACATGTCACCCGCACTGTCACGGTCAGGCTCAATACACACATGTCACCCGCACTGTCACGGTCAGGGCTCAATACACACATGTCACCCGCACTGTCACGGTCAGGGCTCAATACACACATGTCACCCGCACTGTCACGGTCAGGGCTCAATACACACATGTCACCCGCACTGTCACGGTCAGGGCTCAATACACACATGTCACCCGCACTGTCACGGTCAGGGCTCAATACACACATGTCCCCCGCACTGTCACGGTCAGGGCTCAATACACACATGTCACCCGCACTGTCACGGTCAGGCTCAATACACACATGTCACCCGCACTGTCACGGTCAGGGCTCAATACACACATGTCACCCGCACTGTCACGGTCAGGGCTCAATACACACATGTCACCCGCACTGTCACGGTCAGGGCTCAATACACACATGTCACCCGCACTGTCACGGTCAGGGCTCAATACACACATGTCACCCGCACCCGCACTGTCACGGTCAGGGCTCAATACACACATGTCACCCGCACTGTCACGGTCAGGGCTCAATACACACATGTCACCCCGCACTGTCACGGTCAGGGCTCAATACACACATGTCACCCGCACTGTCACGGTCAGGGCTCAATACACACATGTCACCCGCACTGTCACGGTCAGGGCTCAATACACACATGTCACCCGCACTGTCACGGTCAGGGCTCAATACACACATGTCACCCGCACTGTCACGGTCAGGGCTCAATACACACATGTCACACCCGCACTGTCACGGTCAGGGCTCAATACACACATGTCACCCGCACTGTCACGGTCAGGGCTCAATACACACATGTCACCCGCACTGTCACGGTCAGGGCTCAATACACACATGTCACCCGCACTGTCACGGTCAGGGCTCAATACACACATGTCACCCGCACTGTCACGGTCAGGGCTCAATACACACATGTCACCCGCACTGTCACGGTCAGGGCTCAATACACACATGTCACCCCGCACTGTCACGGTCAGGGCTCAATACACACATGTCACCCGCACTGTCACGGTCAGGGCTCAATACACACATGTCACCCGCACTGTCACGGTCAGGGCTCAATACACACATGTCACCCGCACTGTCACGGTCAGGGCTCAATACACACATGTCACCCGCACTGTCACGGTCAGGGCTCAATACACACATGTCACCCGCACTGTCACGGTCAGGGCTCAATACACACATGTCACCCGCACTGTCACGGTCAGGGCTCAATACACACATGTCACCCGCACTGTCACGGTCAGGGCTCAATACACACATGTCACCCCGCACTGTCACGGTCAGGGCTCAATACACACATGTCACCCGCACTGTCACGGTCAGGGCTCAATACACACATGTCACCCGCACTGTCACGGTCAGGGCTCAATACACACATGTCACCCGCACTGTCACGGTCAGGGCTCAATACACACATGTCACCCGCACTGTCACGGTCAGGGCTCAATACACACATGTCACCCCGCACTGTCACGGTCAGGGCTCAATACACACATGTCACCCGCACTGTCACGGTCAGGCTCAATACACACATGTCACCCGCACTGTCACGGTCAGGGCTCAATACACACATGTCACCCGCACTGTCACGGTCAGGGCTCAATACACACATGTCACCCGCACTGTCACGGTCAGGGCTCAATACACACATGTCACCCGCACTGTCACGGTCAGGGCTCAATACACACATGTCACCCGCACTGTCACGGTCAGGGCTCAATACACACATGTCACCCGCACTGTCACGGTCAGGGCTCAATACACACATGTCACCCGCACTGTCACGGTCAGGGCTCAATACACACATGTCACCCGCACTGTCACGGTCAGGGCTCAATACACACATGTCACCCGCACTGTCACGGTCAGGGCTCAATACACACATGTCACCCGCACTGTCACGGTCAGGGCTCAATACACACATGTCACCGGCACTGTCACGGTCCACAATACACATGTCACCCGCACTGTCACGGTCAGGGCTCAATACACACATGTCACCCCGCACTGTCACGGTCAGGGCTCAATACACACATGTCACCCGCACTGTCACGGTCAGGGCTCAATACACACATGTCACCCGCACTGTCACGGTCAGGGCTCAATACACACATGTCACCCGCACTGTCACGGTCAGGGCTCAATACACACATGTCACCCGCACTGTCACGGTCAGGGCTCAATACACACATGTCACCCGCACTGTCACGGTCAGGGCTCAATACACACATGTCACCCCGCACTGTCACGGTCCGGGCTCAATACACACATGTCACCCGCACTGTCACGGTCAGGGCTCAATACACACATGTCACCCGCACTGTCACGGTCAGGGCTCAATACACACATGTCACCCGCACTGTCACGGTCAGGGCTCAATACACACATGTCCCCCGCACTGTCACGGTCAGGGCTCAATACACACATGTCACCCGCACTGTCACGGTCAGGGCTCAATACACACATACACACAGCAGTGCAAGACTGCATACCATCGAAAACTCGGCGTCCAGGACATAATAATAAGCCCAAATGGTGGAATAAAGATATTTCAAACTGCCCGCTTGCTAAAAAATTTGCTAATGATAGATTAAAATCCTCACAAAATGACGAAGAACGGCTGAAATTTGTAGAGCTACGACGCAAAGCCAAAAAGTTAATTAAGCAAAGTAAAAAGACCTTAGAGTTACATATTGCGAATCAAAGTAAAACAAACCCGAAAGAATTCTATAGTTATATCAGAAAGAAAAAAGTCGTTACTTCAACTGTTGGACCGTTAGTCGATGAAAATGGAGAATACACCAAAGACGAAGAACAAATGAGTAATGCCCTCAATACCTTCTTTGCATCAGTTTTTACAACAGAAGACCTCAGTGATATCCCTACACCATCGCCGATTCAGATTGATAATTCAGATGTTCTAAGCAATATCACCGTTACAGAGAGAGAAGTATTGAATTGTTTAGGTAAATAAAACGCCTGGACCTGATACAATCTCGCCTAGAGTTCTAAAGGAAGCTAAGGATGAGCTCTCTAAACCACTGACATTACTATTCAATAAATCCTTGCAGTCTGGAACTATGCCCGATCAGTGGAAGCTAGCCAACGTAACACCGATATTCAAAAAAAGGCAGCAAATCCCTACCCAGTAACTATCGTCCAATTAGCTTAACCTCAGTTGTATGTAAAATGCTAGAAACGGTCATACGAGACAGACTCGTAAATCACTTAGAGGAAAATAACATACTTAAAGATACTCAACACGGCTTTCGTAAAAAACGTTCCTGTTTAACAAACCTCTTAGACTTCTTCCACGATATCCTCAACCTCTACGATGAGAGTAAAGCTGTAGATATTATATACCTTGATTTTCAAAAGGCCTTTGACAAAGTTCCCCACAAACGTTTACTGCTAAAACTAAAAGCGCATGGAATACAAGACGGTGTGTTGAAATGGATAGAAAATTGGCTCAGCGACAGAAAGCAAAGAGTAGTCATAAACGGTAAGGCATCAAAATGGACCAATGTAAGTAGCGGGGTACCCCAGGGATCGGTACTAGGACCAATTCTCTTTCTAATTTACATCAACGACATAGATGAGGGTCTCACCCGTACAATCTCAAAATTTGCTGACGATACAAAAATTGCAAATAGCGTACTCTCAAAAGAACAAGTTGACGATATGCAACACAATCTAGATAAATTGTCATGTTGGGCCCAAATTTGGCAAATGAGTTTCAATGCGGATAAATGTAAAGTACTACATATCGGATACCTAAATGAGAAAGCAAACTATTCGATGAATGGCACTCAGCTGAAGAATGTAAACAGAGAAACCGATCTGGGAGTAACAATATCGAGTAACCTAAAACCGAGTCAACAATGTTCAGAAGTTGTTAAGAAGGCAAACAAAATAATTGGCTTTATAGGCAGGTCATTTGAGCATAAATCCAAAGAAGTTATCCTAACCCTTTACAATTCATTAGTCCGCCCTCTTCTGGAATACTGCGTTCAATCCTGGTGCCCTTATTACCAAAAAGATATAAACAAGCTAGAACGAGTTCAACGTAGAGTTACCAAAATGATACCTAGCCTAAAGAACAAACCATACGAAGAGCGTCTTAGAGAATTAAATCTATTTCCTTTAACCCAGCGCAGATTAAGAGGTGACTTAATTCAAGTGTTCAAAATCATCAAAGGCATCGACAATATGAACTGTAGTAAGTACTTCACTATCGACCAATCTAATTACACTCGGGGAAACGGTTGCAAAATTATTGGTAAATCTTTTAACTCACACGAATCTAAGAATTTCTTCTTCAATCGAGTTGTCAACTTGTGGAATGGGCTTCCCCGAAACGTTATAGACTGCATCACCGTTGATTCATTTAAACTCCGCCTAGACAAATATCTCGCATCAAACCCGCGACTGACTGCGTTTGTAAATGAATAACTTTATTTTATCCCCCCCTTAGTTACTAACCCATCTGTCCCCTACTAACTTCCTAATCCTGCCACGGACATTAGTTCCAGGGCAGTAATTCCCTTTCCAATGTTCCCTTACCCACTCTAAACCACTGTTTGGACACTTGATCCTCAGTGTTTTGGAGGACAAGCAACCTAGAAGGGTCACTAGATCTGTTGTTGCTTGATTTTCTTTGTACTCCTTTGTACACATCTCACCCGCACTGTCACGGTCAGGGCTCAATACACACATGTCACCCGCACTGTCACGGTCAGGGCTCAATACACACATGTCACCCGCACTGTCACGGTCAGGGCTCAATACACACATGTCACCCGCACTGTCACGGTCAGGGCTCAATACACACATGTCACCCGCACTGTCACGGTCAGGGCTCAATACACACATGTCACCCGCACTGTCACGGTCAGGGCTCAATACACACATGTCACCCGCACTGTCACGGTCAGGGCTCAATACACACATGTCACCCGCACTGTCACGGTCAGGGCTCAATACACACATGTCACCCGCACGGTCACGGTCAGGGCTCAATACACACATGTCACCCGCACTGTCACGGTCAGGGCTCAATACACACATGTTACCCGCACTGTCACGGTCAGGGCTCAATACACACATGTCACCCGCACTGTCACGGTCAGGGCTCAATACACACATGTCACCCGCACTGTCACGGTCAGGGCTCAATACACACATGTCACCCACACTGTCACGGTCAGGGCTCAATACACACATGTCACCCGCACTGTCACGGTCAGGGCTCAATACACACATGTCACCCGCACTGTCACGGTCAGGGCTCAATACACACATGTCACCCGCACTGTCACGGTCAGGGCTCAATACACACATGTCACCCGCACTGTCACGGTCAGGGCTCAATACACACATGTCACCCGCACTGTCACGGTCAGGGCTCAATACACACATGTCACCCGCACTGTCACGGTCAGGGCTCAATACACACATGTCACCCGCACTGTCACGGTCAGGGCTCAATACACACATGTCACCCGCACTGTCACGGTCAGGGCTCAATACACACATGTCACCCGCACTGTCACGGTCAGGGCTCAATACACACATGTCACCCGCACGGTCACGGTCAGGGCTCAATACACACATGTCACCCGCACTGTCACGGTCAGGGCTCAATACACACATGTTACCCGCACTGTCACGGTCAGGGCTCAATACACACATGTCACCCGCACTGTCACGGTCAGGGCTCAATACACACATGTCACCCGCACTGTCACGGTCAGGGCTCAATACACACATGTCACCCACACTGTCACGGTCAGGGCTCAATACACACATGTCACCCGCACTGTCACGGTCAGGGCTCAATACACACATGTCACCCGCACTGTCACGGTCAGGGCTCAATACACACATGTCACCCGCACTGTCACGGTCAGGGCTCAATACACACATGTCACCCGCACTGTCACGGTCAGGGCTCAATACACACATGTCACCCGCACTGTCACGGTCAGGCTCAATACACACATGTCACCCGCACTGTCACGGTCAGGGCTCAATACACACATGTCACCCCCACTGTCACGGTCAGGGCTCAATACACACATGTCACCCGCACTGTCACGGTCAGGGCTCAATACACACATGTCACCCGCACTGTTACGGTCAGGGCTCAATACACACATGTCACCCGCACTGTCACGGTCAGGGCTCAATACACACATGTCACCTGCACTGTCACGGTCAGGGCTCAATACACACATGTCACCCGCACTGTCACGGTCAGGGCTCAATACACACGTCACCCGCACTGTCACGGTCAGGGCTCAATACACACATGTCACCCGCACTGTCACGGTCAGGGCTCAATACACACATGTCACGCGCACTGTCACGGTCAGGGCTCAATACACACATGTCACCCGCACTGTCACGGTCAGGGCTCAATACACACATGTCACCCGCACTGTCACGGTCAGGGCTCAATACACACATGTCACCCGCACTGTCACGACTCAATACACACATGTCACCCGCACTGTCACGGTCAGGGCTCAATACACACATGTCACCCGCACTGTCACGGTCAGGGCTCAATACACACATGTCACCCGCACTGTCACGGTCAGGGCTCAATACACATGTCACCCGCACTGTCACGGTCAGGGCTCAATACACACATGTCACCCGCACTGTCACGGTCAGGGCTCAATACACACATCTCACCCGCACGGTCACGGTCAGGGCTCAATACATACATCTCACCCGCACGGTCACGGTCAGGGCTCAATACACACATGTCACCCGCACGGTCACGGTCAGGGCTCAATACACACATGTCACCCGCACTGTCACGGTCAGGGCTCAATACACACATGTCACCCGCACTGTCACGGTCAGGGCTCAATACACACATGTCACCCGCACTGTCACGGTCAGGGCTCAATACACACATGTCACCCGCACTGTCACGGTCAGGGCTCAATACACACATGTCACCCGCACTGTCACGGTCAGGGCTCAATTTGGCGGAAGAGCCTTCATTTCTCCGCTATTGTTGTCAAGGAAGACGACACGGTAGTACAGTCGCGCTAATAAGTGATGTCCCAGCTGCTATTACATTAGGCTTGCTCTGTGCTGTATTTTAATAAGGTGGATAAGTGTAGGTTCATGTTTGTATATCTCACTCACAACGAATAAATCAAGTTTTAGACATTGCGGATACCAATTATTTATCAAAACATACTTGGTGCCGAGACATCACTTATTAGGCCGACTGTACAGTCAGGGCCAAAAGTCCTGGCCTACATACACAGTATCAGCTGTGGTTATCTGTGGTAATAATCCTTTAAGGGGGTACAACTCGCTATTCCTGGAACCCCTTCTCCTTCATGTTTAGCATATTGGTTTTAAGACGTTTGTTCCATTAGTTTGGCAATTTTCAGAGCTTTCGCCCCATTTCTTTGTCAATATTTAGACCTTTCATGTCATTTAGGTGTCGATTTTTTCCTGGCGAGCGATAGCGAGCCTGTAATTTCAGAAGGAACCGGCCTTCGGCCCGCCCATTTTTCTACGGAAAATTTACAAATATATCTTGTAAGGGGGTGTTTTCTTTAAGCTTTATGGAGGTCTAGCTAGGAAACTCAAAAATAAATAAATACATAAATGTATAGACCAAAAACCAAGCAGTATCCCCTTAAATCAAATGACGATCTTTAATTTATTAATGCCACAGTAAGACCATTACTCTCAGCTTAGGAAAAGCCTATACACTCAAAGTGTTTGATAATAATGCATCATTTACCCCTGGAACTCAGACTAGTTCTTCATAAGTTAATGGATTCGTCTATAAGTAGCTACAATAAAGCCGGAGTCACACGAGCCTTTTTTCGAGCAATTTTTACGGGCAATTATAGTCTGGAAGCTTCAAATATTACACTTTATCAGAATTCAGCTGCCTAACATACTCTACCTTCAGTCTAGTTACCGATACCAGTGCCAAAATGTCCCTAAATATAAAGATAAAACTTGCTCATGGAAAATTGACGGAAAAATGGCTCGTGTGACAGCGGCTTAAGGACAGTAATGGATTAATACAAAAATAATAGTAAAAAATGCATGTTTAATACACATGAACACGGATTATAATTATCAAATGACATTCAGTTTTACTATGGAGTACAGAGTATGTTGAGTATGTGGAGTATGTGTTGGTGGAGTAATGGTTTAGGTGCTTATGTTCTGGGTGTGGTGTCCCGAATTTGAATCACGGGAGGACCATATGCTTTCACTAGTTTATTAAAGTTAATTGGAGTTTCTAATTGATAATTAATGTTAAGAACGGGGTGTTACTTGTATATATATATACATATATATATACATATTATATATATATATATATATATATATATATATATATATATATATATAGTTCTAAGAAAACAAATAACCAAACTTCTGGAATTCTTCACTTTCACATTATGAATATTATTGTCCTTACTTGACTAAACGGAAGAATGCTTGACCCTATCAGCACTACAACGTTGTTGCTACGTATTTTGCTTGTCGGTAGACGATTTCATATTTTATTACTCAACCTTTGAGAGCCAGAGAGGATTGACATGACATTCTTTCTTAAAGCTGGTGTCACACGAGCGCTTTTTCCGTTAATTTTCCATGAGCAAGTTTTTTCTCGTGTTATTTCGGTACTTTTTCGCACTGGTATCGGCAACTAGACTGAAGGTAGATTAGGTTAGGCGGCTGAATTCTGATAAAGTGTAATTTTTAAAGCTTCCAGATCATAATTGCTCATAAAAATTGCTCGAAAAAGGGCTCGTGTGACTCTGGCTTAATTTCTACAGAATCGGCAACCGTTAATCGGGATATAATTGAAATGGAGACATTGTTGTTGTTGTTGTTGTTGTTGTTCCCTAAGCTGCCTGGCCGAACAGCCCCGAGTCCCTGAGAAAGGCCATGGCCACGATCGGGCTTTCCCACAGAGCTCTCATTGAGTGTAGATTGTGTTGTTGGCGTAAGAGGTTGTGTGAAATGCAGTCTTCTATGATGTGTTTAATGGTATGGGGTGCTGTGTTACATCCCGGGCAGGCGTCGACAACGGAGTCATCCAGTCTCTTCTGATAGCTCAGGAGAGCTGGATGGTGTCCGCATCTCAGCCTGGCCAGGGGGACTCTGTCCTCGCGAGGAAGGGAGGATTCGGAAGGATGGATTTCGGGAGGTCGTGCATGCAGCTGCGTGTTGTCTGTGAGTGAGTGGATGGATCGGTGAGAGATATGAGTATGGATGTGCTTCTGGAAGTTGGTTCGGGGTGGGCAGGGAGGGAGAGAGGACAATAATTGTGTGTGATACCGTGTGCTGGGTGTTGTTTTGATATTGCTTGGTGTCTGTGGGTGTGTTGCCATGTAGTTTAGTGGGTGGTCTTGGTTCGTGGAGGCTGCTGCCAGGAATTGAGTGCCTCTCATGTCCAGATGGTCTTTGACTTTGAGGATTTTGGTTTCTTGATGTAGGTGATCTGTGGGTGCAGTAGCTGTGCAGCCTGTAATGATCTTCAGGGCTTTGTTTTGAATAGTCTGTAAGGTCTTATGATGTGTTTCAGCTAAGTTAGAAGCCCAGGCTGGGCTTGCGTATTCCATCACTGATCTTATGTATTGTTTATATACTGTGGTGGTAGTTTCTTTGTTGTGTCCAAATTTTGTGTGAGAAAGTGACCTGAGGGCGTTAAGTCTGGGTGTCAGTTTCTTTTTAATGTTTGTGGTGTGCTGTTTGAATGTCATATGAGTATCATATGTTACTCCTAGGATTTTGGGTGTGTGTGTATGTGTTAGGGGTGTGTTGTTTATGGTGAGTTGAGGGATGTATTCGTGTTCTCCTGTCCATCTTGTGAGCAGGGTTGCGGTGGATTTGGCTGGGGCTAGATTAAGTCTGTTTGTAGTGCACCAGCCATGTAGTGTGTTGAGATAGGGTTGAAGGAGATCTGTTGCTCTTTTTGGGTCATGGTGTGTGCATGTGAGTGTTATGTCATCTGCATAGGAGGCTAAGTTTATTTGGGGCGTATTGGGTGTAGTTATATCGTGCATGTACAGATTGAAGAGTGCGGGCGATAGGACGGATCCTTGTGGGACTCCGTTTGGAAAGTTTCTGATTTTAGATGACTGACCGGCAAAAGATACGTGTGCACATCTGCCTGCTAGGAAGTTGGCCAGCCACCGTTTTGTGTTGTTGTGCATGTTTGTGTTGTAGATTTTGTTTGTTAGGTTGTGGCGGGGGATGGCATCGAAGGCTTTACTAATGTCGAGTGTGGCTAATAGTGATCTGTGTGGTGGTCTAGCTGAATTGATGCCGTCGAAAGCTCTTTGTGTAAGGTCTGTGAGAAGAGTGTTTGTGGAGTGCAGTGGCCTAAAGCCATGTTGTGTTGGAGCTAGGGGTAGGTCAGGTGTAATTAGTTGTAATACTAGGCGTTCCATGACTTTGGAGGGGGAGCAAAGGAGTGTGATGGGGCGGTGCGAGGAGGGTAGCGTGGGGTCTTTGTTGGGTTTGGGGAATGTGATGATGATACCATGCTTCCAAATGTCTGGTATTGTGTTGTGTGAATAGCTGTAGTTTGATATGTTAGTGAGTGCTTGTATGCCTTGTGGTCCCAGGTGTCTGAGGTGTATGTTGCTTATGTTGTCTAGGCCACAGGCGGGTGAGTGCTTGAGATTGTTGATGTTATGCTTTGTCTGGTGATTGGTGAAGGGTGTATAGTCAGGGTCTGTGGGGAATTGTCTCTTACGTCGGATGACACGTCGGTCGTCTTTGTGAGGTTTTAGGTGGCTGACATGTGAAAAGTGATTGATGAGAGTGTTTGCTTGTTGTTTACATGAAGGAGTAGAGTCTGTTGTTGTGATTGCAGCATGTGATTGTGTTGTGTTGCTGTTGGAAAGTGTGATGCTGTTTAGTGTTTTGTAGAGTTTTTTGGGGTTTGTTTTGTGATCAAGTGTTTGTAGGAAGTTATTCCAATTTAGTTTTTGTTGTTCTTGTATTTTGTTGTTAGTTTGGGTGTTGAGGGCTTGAATTTGTTGTGTGATGTCTTGTGTGTGGGGTGCTGGGGAGTGTTTCAGTATGTCGCGTTGTCTGATGAGGTTTTGAATTTCTGGTGTGAAGTTGGGGTTGTGTCTTTTTCTGTTACCTCTTGGAATGTGTTTCTTGTCAGCGTTTTGGATAGTTTTATTGAGTATGTGTACAGCATTGTTGATGTTAGTGATGGGTGTACTGTTTAGAGTTGTGAAGTGTTGTTCTGTCTCATTTGTGAATGCTTCCCAGTTAGCTCTTTTATAATTGGTGTATGTGTGTTTGTGGCTAGCTGGGGTGAGTCTGGTTTTGGTGGTGATAATGATCGGGAGGTGGTCAGAGCCTAAGGTTCTGACCACCCTCCAGGATGTTGTGGGGGCGAGTTCTGGGGAGCAAAAGGTGATGTCTGGAGATGATGGGTTATAGAGGGCTTGGTGAGGAATATGGGTATGTTGATGGATGTCGTTAAGGATGATGAGGTTATCGGTTTGGTTTTGTAGTACCAGCCCTCTGTCTGTGTCGGGGTTGTCGACAAACCAGGCCGACGTTTGTTAAATATTATACCTTGCTCCTATTCATTATATGTTCAATGGTAGCTGAGATATGTGCCAAGTTGAAACTATGAAGGTACGACACGACTTTTGAGCGGGACTGAAAAAGGGGAAGCTCTGTCCCCACCCGCCTGGTCCATCGGAATCACGCAAGCAGAAAATTGGGCAGGAAAAACCGAGGGAGGAAACAAAAGCCTCAAGCCAGATTTTTTTCTCCAAGAACAAGTTGGAGAGAGAGAGAGAGAGAGAGAGAGAGAGAGAGAGAGAGAGAGAGAGAGAGAGAGAGAGAGAGAGAGAGAGAGAGAGAGAGAGAGAGAGAGAGAGAGAGAGAGAGAGAGAGAGAGAGAGAGAGAGAGAGAGAGAGAGAGAGAGAGAGAGAGAGAGAGAGAGAGAGAGAGAGAGAGAGAGAGAGAGAGAGAGAGAGAGAGAGAGAGAGAGAGAGAGAGAGAGAGAGAGAGAGAGAGAGAGAGAGAGAGACTGGTGGAACGTAGAACGAGGAAACCGAAGAGCAAAAAGATCACCAGACAATAGGTAACATAGCGTATCAAACCAAAAACCTTACATTTCACTAAGACAGAGACATACAGGTAAACACATTAAACCAGGAAAAAGGAGGGCGAATCCAAACAGAAACCGTAAGACAGACAGCGGATAATTTGGACAGACACGCACGATATTCCTAACCTTTGCTTCCTTTTATTCTGGCGATTTTTAGACTATTTCGTGCAGCTCGATATGAGACTGAGATCCTGACGGTTAAATTGGATAGTTCACACCCCTTTGAATTCTATAACTCTATCTTAAACAAAGAAAAATCGAATCATTTCAGACATTAAGTTGAATTACATAATTATATTGGACTAATATCCTACGCATGTGTAGTATCCAGTCATCTTTCTCAAATCAAAGCACAATTCCTTAGTTTATGTTCAGTATGGTGAAGGGAGCTAGTTTCGCAGGCTTATAACTCCTTCAGTACGAAAACCACAGTTCCACTGTATTCTACGTATTATCAAAGTATGGTTGGTCTGTTCCCGTTCGATTCGCCTTTCGTGAGCTATATAGTACTAACTAGATTGAAATTAAAACTGGCGTCCTCTTACCGCCAAGGGTCCTGGTACAGACAGACAGGCAGACAGACGAAGGGTGAGGGGAAAAACTGGATATCGAGCTAAACGCGATGGGAAGGGGCAGTGGTAGACAGGTACAGTCACGGCCAAAAAGTCGGGGCCCCCTATCTCCATTTGCTCGGCTTTTAAGTTATCTCTAATAACAACAGTATACAATTCCATAGAACAAAAACAGTCTCTATTCCCTAGGTTATATAATTTTAGATGAAGTTATTTTTCTCCTGTGACAAGAGAGGATACTATATTGTGAAGTTGTGAAGGTGGCCAGGTACGTTTGATGTTGACTGTACGACGGGTTAAGCTTTGTTGCTCACACCTGTAATTAGCGATTGTCACGGGGCACTCCCTTATACCTGGTTCATCTCTCTACTGAGTTGCTCTGGTTCGCGGCTGCTGACTCTCTTATCTATCTATCTGTCTGTCTGTCTAGTCATTTATCTAATCATCTATATCTATCTATCTACAGTACTTAATATCTCTCCAGCCATCTATATCAATATCTATCTATTTATCTCTTATTTATATCTGGTTCTCTACTGAGTCTGTCTGTCTGTCTGTCTGTCTCTCTCTCTCTCTGTCTGTCTCTCTCTCGCTCTCGCTGTCTCTCTCTCACTCTCGCTCTCTCCCCATCATCTTCCCTCATCCCTTTACCTCACCTATTGCTGCTTTGTATTCTGCCTTTATACATGTTCAAACCTCTAATTTTTGTCACCTTCAGCTTATATATATATACTTATTTTCCATTCCTTTACTTATGTACCGACCTTCAAGATCTTACTTGTCTGTATCAGTACCACATCAAATTATTTTGTATCAATTTCCATTATTTCCTAGTTCCTTTCCTTGCCTCCTTTTCCATCAATGTCATCCCAAGTCTCCCGTTGCCCCTCCATAGTTCCCACACCATTCCCCCCAATGAGCCCCCATTATGCCTTCCCTTCTCATTTAGTTCCCCATTTATTTTCGTTCCCCTCCCACTCGTCTCCTCCCTGCTACCTCACCCTCTTTGCCAACCCTGCTCCACCATAACCCCCTACCACAGTTCCTCCCTCCCCAATAACAACCTCTGGCCCCACCCTCCCAACCACTTTTGGCCCCCTTTCCCACTCCCCCTCCCACTGACAACTTTTACTCACCCTTACTCCATAATTTCCCCCCTCCACCTACATCCACCCCAACCCTCCCTTCCTCTCCTCCCATTTCTCCCCCTCCACCTACATCCACCCCAACCCTCCCTTCTTCTCCTCCCTGCTCCTCTCCCCTCTCCCTCCCTAACCCTACCCCCCCCCCCCCCCCTCTCTGCCCCTGTTCTTTGTCTCCCTGTCGATGTACGCTATTGCAATAATATTGTGGTTGGCCATAGTTCGACCAAAGTGATTTTGTTTTCTATTCGTTAATGTCATGCCCCGTAATTTAGTTCTGCAGGGTCATTGTGTGTGTGTGTGTGTGTGTGTGTGTGTGTGTGTGTGTGTGTGTGTGTGTGTGTGTGTGTGTGTGTGTCCAGTCATAAGCCAGAGTCTGTATCGAACCCAAACAAGCAGTGGTATATTACATTTCCAATGTTTCAAATATTGGCTATATTCTGTAGATCCTTAGACTCAAATGGAAGTATATTTACAGTGTATTAGGCAATGAGTGTACACTTACGTGATTACATATGCAGTGTGTACATAATTATACACTCTCTCTCTCTCCTCCTCCTCCTTTTCTACGTAACTACGCTAATATCTCTGACTGTCTATGCGTTCAGTTTCTAGCACTTGCCTCCAGTTTACATACTTTCCAAATTACCCATTGGGTCTATCAACCTAGCAAGCTAACTCGTACCCTTTTACCGATCTATAATGATTTCCTTCGATCTATTTAATATCAAACATGCTAACACATAATGCTATCGATTGTATATCCATCTCCCTATAGATTATTGTAGACCGTCAAAATAATCCCCAATCTTAGACATCATACTTAAGGCCGCGTCATACAGAACTCGAATCCACCAGAACCCACTGGAATCGAACTTTTCACCGGAATTGACGAGAATTACGCGGCCACACGCGGTAGAATGCTACTAGAATGTAACTCGATAATTTTTAACGTTTTTTTCACTCGATAAATCGTAGAAAGTTAACGCATGCACTAACTTTTTGCTCACTCACTCGATCAATCGAGTGATGACTAGAACATCACTCGAATCACAAGAATAGACAAGAATCTAACCAGAACACGTACAAGAATAGACCAGAATCGGAAAAAAGTGGCTAAAATTTGAATTTTTGAATTCATTCCGGTGAGTTCTGGTGGATTCGAGTTCTGTATGACGCGGCCTTTATCCTTCTCCTACTGTTCATATTCACCGATCGAGTTCACAGCACATACATTACAATCCTTAATTAGTTGTATTCAATAACGAGTGGAGAAGGAGAACTAACCTTTCTTTATTGGCTCGTAGGGATGGGAGAGCTGGTTAGGAAGTAAGTAGGCCATCTTTGTATCTTTATTTGTCGCTGTCCTTATCGAATTCTTATTAGTTTCACTAGTCTGTTAATCTATCATTTATATATCACGTCCATTTCATTGTTCCATTATCCAAATTAGTCTTTATTTTCTTTATTTCCACGGAATATCTAATTTCAAATTTTCAAAGCAAGCAATGTATACATTTTCGAAGTCTTTAATAGTAGCATTTTAAGCTAATTGACTGTATTCCAAGATTTGTATTTCTCTCGAGATTCACAGATAAAGGTCATGTCTTTATGCTTCAAATGCACATCACAATTCACAGATAAAGGTCATGTCTTTATGCTTCAAATGCACATCACAATTCACAGATAAAG
This sequence comes from Paralithodes platypus, assembly GCA_032716605.1. Lineage (NCBI taxonomy): Eukaryota > Metazoa > Arthropoda > Malacostraca > Decapoda > Lithodidae > Paralithodes > Paralithodes platypus. The sequence continues at coordinate 14,451,309 of CM064554.1, forward strand.
GTCATGTCTTTATGCTTCAAATGCACATCACAATTCACAGATAAAGGTCATGTCTTTATGCTTCAAATGCACATCACAATTTAATTATTAGTCATTCACTGTAGAATATCAAAGTCGTTCAAATATTAGTATTGTTATAGCCAATTGAGATAGTTATGGTGATATATGATATGATAAAGTAGCCCTCTTCAGTTATTCAGAACCACCGATCATTCACGGAGTATAAAGCCGGAGTCACACGAGCAGTTTTTCGAGCAATTTTTACGGGGAATTATGGTCTGACAGCTTACAAAATTACACTTTATCAGAATTCAGCCGCCTAACATAATCTACCTTCAGTCTAGTTACCGATACCAGTGCGAAAAAATCCCGAAATATGACTAGAAAAAACTTGCTCATGGAAAATTGACGGAAAAAGAGCTCGTATGACAGTGGCTTCAGAACACCTTATGAAGTCATTTGGGGTAGCACTTATCGAGGTACTTTTTTGTCTATTTTCAACATCTCCCGTACCTGAAACCTAGTACTTCTCCAATATCACATAAACAAAATGTCTGAAGGTCTTTGTAATTTCTTGCAAGTCATTTGGGGTATCACTTTAGTTTACAGTTATTTCGAATGCTTATATATTGTCAAGATTGCAAATACCCCCAAAATAATCTTCCAATGTCAGAGATTCCGTAGCCATTTGAGGTAACACTTAATCTGTGGTTGTAACTCGAGGTATAGTCGCCTGCACAAGGAGATGGTACGCTGCTATACAATAAACTTAAATCCGTGAACACCGAGGGAAAACATCGACTTGGGTGTAGTGAATAAAGGACATATTTGCCAAAATCCTGCATCAGCACGTCACACACTTCCGTATCTTTTATTATGTTCCTTCCAACAACCAACTATACTCCTAAAATCGATTAATGAAATTTACAAACACATGTGGCAGTCCGTGGATTCGAATCCAGGATGCTCACACCGAAAATCAACACCTTATGCATCGCACCACCAAGACAGTTTGTAAGAACCGGAAACCTTTAACTTCCGTATTGCTTTGATTTGCTTCGCCTGTGAAGCATCCAGTTTGTCAACCTGAAACGAGAACATAAAATAAATATTACAGGGAATATGCAACACTAAAAAATAAAGATTACAGGGAAAATGCAACACTAAAACATTGTGCAGGTGTGTACTAAGCATGGAACATTAAATAATACACATAATACAGAAAGGAAATGCAAGAAGAATGCATAAAGTAATGAATCGTAATGTCTATGTGCCTAGTGTATCTATATGTATCTCTCTCTCTCCACCCCATGTTAAATATTTTTTTGTCTGCAACCATTCTATCCTATACCCTGCATTACCTCTACCTCTCCATAAAATGCTGACTCGCTATCGCTCGCCAGGAAAAATTCGACACCTGGATGGGGATAAACGTCATAAAACAGTAGGCTGAATGGGGCGGAATGGATACAAACAAGAACAAAGGCCGGTGACCCCCCTTAAGCTAATAAAGGAGGGCACGGGGTAAGGTGGATAGTAAAGTAAAGGAGCGGGGGGGGGGGGGGGGGTAGGTAGTTGCCAGGGGAATCATTACTAATAACATGCTCTGATGGCCTTGCTTGCAACCCTTGTATATATAGCTAATGTGCTGGAATGGGGTCAGTGTGTGTGTGTGTGTGTGTGTGTGTGTGTGTGGACGTGTGTGTGTGTGTATGTGTGTGGACGTGTGTGTGTGTGTGTGTTATTAGGTTGGTGCATATGTGTTAGTCTCAGTGTATGGGTGTCATTAGGCGAGTGTACAGTATGTGTGTCAGTCTCAGTGTGTGTGTGAGTCATTAGCTGTGTGTACGTGTGTTATTATCAGTGTGGGTGTAGGTGTGCGTGTGTCGTTAGGTGTATATGTGTGCGTTTATATGTGTGTGTGCTTATGATAACGTCAGTGAGTATGTCTGTCTTTGTGTGTGTATGTGTATGTATTTTAGTGAAAGCATGTCTGTGTTTGTCAGTGTATTTGTTTTACCGGAGTGTGTGTATGTGTGCGTGTACTATTATCAGTTTGAGCGTATTTTTAAAGAAAACAGTGTGCATTTGCCACGTACTGTATTGAACATTGAATCTGATGCATATTGAATTAAGGGAGGCTACCTCGTTTTTTTCTCTTTCTCTCCCGCTCTCTTTGGCTTGTATCCATTCGGCCCCATTCAGCCTACTGTTGTAAGACATTTACCCCCATCCAGGTGTCAATATTGTCCTGGCGAGCGGTAGCGATCCAGCATATATATATTTTTGTTTTGACAGCAAGCTAAATTTGTAAATTTTTCGATAGAAAAATGTCTCCGGCGAAGCCGGATTTCTCCATACAATGCTGGCTCGCTATCGCTCGCCAGGAACAAATCGACACCTAGATGGGGATAAACGTCTTAAAACAGTTGGCTGAAATGGGACCGAATGGATACAAGCCAGGGAAAGAGAGAACAGGAGAGAAAGATAAAAAAAAAAGCCGGTGGCCCCCTCTAAAGGAATGTAAATATCAGGTAATATATAGTAAGGGGATTCAATGAGTAAGTCTATCATATTAACGATCATGGCTGTACAATTTTATATTACAGCCACTGTCTGCGCCCTAGGTCAATGAAACAGGCAGAGGCGGCTCCCGGGATCGAACGCATAGTTTCTCATATAGGAATCAGCCACACCAGGCATTGGGTCGAGGGGACACATCCACCCAACACTAACATTCACGTCCATTTCTCAGCCACTCCCTCCTACCCACCTGACTGACCCACAGCGCCCACAAAGCAGCCCAATCGATACGCATTACCGATTTCACACGGGTAGGTCGGGCGCCCATTGACGGGGTCGGCGGTGATGACGTACGCGTATTTACCCAAGAGAATAAAAAGTCCCGTCCACCGTGTGATGGTGACGGATAGCAGCGATGAATGGGGAGGGAGGGAGGGAGGCGACCGTTTTCTTTGTAACCCAGTGTTGACCATTTATGGAGACACTAAAGTAACAGATTGGTTAACTTCCACGTCATTGATGCCACTGGTGTTACTAACTTCCCATTAACTTAACTAGTAGTAAATGCTTGAGCTACTATACATTGAAACTAAAAATATGGTAGACAATCCCAGTTGGCTGATTTGCTATAAATCCATGAATGTAGATATGTTCTATACATATCCCTAAAGTAGGCCCTGATAAACTTTCTGTGATACTTTAACGGGATATATAATTTGGTAGAATGTTGAAATAACTTAGAAACGTTGACAGAATGAATATAAGCTCCATATTAGGAAGAACACTTTATTGACAACGTTTCGCAGATAGCTTCTTCAGGTCACTCAGACGCTAGGTCATTGGACACCTTAAATATCCATTAACCATACCCCCCCTACCCTCCACCCTGTCCTACATACCCCCCTCCCCCTACCCTTCGCCTCCCCCACCTGTCATGACGGATACTTAAGGTGTCCAAGGACCTGAAGAAGCTATCTGCAAAACGTTATCAATAAAGTGCTCCTCCTCATATGGTGTTTATATTGATATAATTTGGTCTTTGGATCAACATTATATATTGTATATACTGTATAATATATGTCGGTATACCATCCCGTTTTTTATCATTACGGCACCAAAATGGCGTTTATCTCCATCCAGGTGTCGATTTTTTCCTGGCGAGCAATAGCGTATTCGGTCTCCAGTACTCGCTCTCGCTCTCGCTCTCGCTCTCGCTCTCGCTCTCGCGCTCTCTCTCTCTTTCTCTCTCTCTCTCATTGCACCCCTGTCATCCCTTATACCCCGGCTCCGTCAATCAGATGGTTATATAAAGGCCAGTGTTCGGATACCTGGCAATGGGAGACTTTAATCTGACCCGTGTTTTTACCGACCTATAATTTAATTCAGTTTGAGCTGATGTGGTAATTTGGGTGAGAGAGAGAGAGAGAGAGAGAGAGAGCGAGAGCGAGAGCGAGAGCGAGAGCGAGAGCGAGAGCGAGAGCGAGAGAGAGAGAGGTTGACGTAGCAATTGATAAATGGCTAGATATGGACAAAATAATACAAGAATTATTTAATATCCGCAAAAAGAAAGAAAACAAAAACATAATGTATTGCTGAATAGAAAACAAATTGCAGGTTAAAAAGGTGATGTCCCCCAAAAAAAATGGTAGTATCCTTTGAATAAATAAATAAAGAACAAATGAAGATGATTAGTATATAAGGCTTAGTTTATGAAAGACATTTAAAACAAATCTATTTTCTATTGATTATTTTTCAAAGTGTGTGTCCCTTTTCTGTTAACATTGAGAGGCAGTTTAACATTGGTTTCAGAGAACAGGATATTATAGGAACCTCGTCATACAATTCTTACAGAATCATTAAGGGGGGTCACATTTGTTTGTGTTAACTTTCTCTCCCTCTCTCTTTGGCTTGTATCCATTCGGCAACATTCAGCCTACTATTTTAAGACGTTTACCCCCATCCAGGTGTCAATATTCTCCTGGCGAGCGGTAGCGAGCCAGCATATACTGTATACGTTTTGTTTTGACAGCAAGCTAAATTTGTACATTTGTCGAAGGAAAAACATCTCCGGCGAAGCCGGATTTCTCCAAACAATGCTGGCTCGCTATCGCTCGCCAGGAAGAAATCAACACCTGGATGGGGATAAACGTCTTCAAACAGTTGGCTAAATGGGGACGAATGGATACAAGCCAGGGAAAGAGAGAACAGGACAGAAAGATAACAAAAAAGCAGGTCACCCTCCTTAAATTACAAACAACCAAACCAGAATTGCAGAACAAATGTCTGAATTAGCGGTCATTATGCTCAGCCGTAACAGATAAAAGAGAGAGAGAGAGAGAGAGAGAGAGAGAGAGAGAGAGAGAGAGAGAGAGAGAGAGAGAGAGAGAGAGAGAGAGAGAGAGAGAGAGAGAGAGAGAGAGAGAGAGAAGGAAGAGGAGAATTTAAGAAGAGGAAGAGGGAAGAGAAAAATTAAGAGGAAAAAGAGAGGGAAGGGAAGAGGAGAATAAGACGAGCAAGAGTAGGACAAAAATTACATATATATATATATATATATATATATATATACAGTATATACATATAATATATATATATATATATATATATATATACATATATATATATATATATGATAAAAGGGAAAACACAATCTAAATAGGAACATAATTGAAGGTGTGTCAGAGGAAAGAGGCACGGGAGGGTTCTTAGAAGGCTACAGCAGACGGACAGGGCTGTATTCATTGTAACGAATTTAATGTCTTGATTACAAAGCGGCCGCTCTCGCTTCACCCGGCTCTCGCTCCGGATCATATTTAGTTTGGAACGTCTGGCTATTTTTTGGCTTTGTTTATTGTTTCGTCCTTCATTAGATAAATATATAGATCCTCCCTAAACTCCACAAAATCGTCTAGATATAGCTAGAAGAAAAAGTAACAGACGTCGCTGGAACACACAGGATTAAGGGAAGGTTTCGAGTGTGCTGTTTAGACCTCCATCAAACTTAAAATTACATCCCCTAGACCCCCTTTCAAGATAAATATGTACATTTTTTGGTAGAAAAATGTCCCGGCCGAAGGCCGATTCCTCTAAGGTTACAGGCTCGCTATCGCTCACCAGGAAAAAATCGACACCTAAATGGCACGAAACTTCTTAAAATTGACAGAAATGGGGCGAAAGTTATTAAAATCGCCAAACTAATAGGGCAAACTTCTTAAAATCTCAAAAGCAATGGGGATAAACATGAGGTAGAAGGAAGTTCGAAAAAAAAATCCCTCAAGTGGAAACCTCCCCTTAACTCGTTATGTGCCGGCGACGTCTTTTTAATTTTATTCTAGCAATATTTAGATGAGTTTATGCAGTTTACGAAGGATCTGTGGTAGTAAAAAGGGTTAAGCGAGATCGTCCGAAGCCTGTTAAGTGTTCTTTTATACAGATTGGATTATACAGAATACAATCGCTCAATAGTAGTCGGATACTGAACGGGTTAATGAACTACTCATAATTCGGCTGCAACTTCCATAAATCAAAGATAATTACGGGAAGGTGTTTAATCAATGTGGTCGACTGTACATGTTCAGCCCATTAAAAGGTATATTGCTACTAATAAACCCCTCTAATACAATGATAGAAAGGTATATTGCTACTAATAAACCCCTCTAATACAATGATAGAAAGGTATATTGCTACTAATAAACCCCTCTAATACAATGATAGAAAGGTATATTGCTACTAATAAACCCCTCTAATACAATGATAGAAAGGTATATTGCTACTAATAAACTCCTCTAATACAATGATAGAAAGGTATATTGCTACTAATAAACTCCTCTAATACAATGATAGAAAGGTATATTGCTACTAATAAACTCCTCTAATACAATGATAGAAAGGTATATTGCTACTAATAAACCCCTCTAATACAATGATAGAAAGGTATATTGCTACTAATAAACCCCTCTAATACAATGATAGAAAGGTATATTGCTACTAATAAACTCCTCTAATACAATGATAGAAAGGTATATTGCTACTAAAAAAAAACTCTAATACAATGATAGAAAGGTATATTGCTACTAATAAACCCCTCTAATACAATGATAGAAAGGTAAATCTCTCTTAAGGTGACCATGACTAATTCTTAGCATTTATTCTGTCTATTATTAAGCGATTTGTTTAAGTGTCAAAGGGATCTGTGAGACTCAGAAACATATATGTGGCAGTTTCTACCTCTTTGATTGTTGGACATCCTTCCAAAGCTGTATAGCATCGTCTATTGTTAGCGAAAGAATATAATAAAAGACAATATGTGGTAGAAATAGTTAACTTACAAACGTGTGTGTGTGTGTGTGTGTGTGTGTGTGTGTGTGTGTGTGTGTGTGTGTGTGTGTGTGTGTGTGTGTGTGTGTGTGTGTGTGTGTGTGTGTGTGTGTGTGCAAACTAATTGCGCGTTTGTGCACATCTAAAGCAAAAACAATCCTTTTGTTGACCAATTTACGATGCCTTTGAAATCTGTGTCGCATAACTGACAAAGCCTTTTTATTCAACTTTATCGAAAATTAATAATTCAGCAGTTATATAAACTATGACGACACGGACCAGGTTTACATGACAAAATACTCCACATGTTTTGGGTGGAGGATTAGCACAAACGTATGACAGTTTATTTTATTCTGACAACGACCAGGCTATTGTAGTTAAGCTATATCAAATGACTTTATCTAACCATTGTATGATGATTTGATCACTGCAACTTACAGAGGATTTATTCCAGCAGCCTTCACACTAGTATTTCAGCTGAGAAGAACATTGAGTACGTCAAAGATTACATTAAGGGGAGATTTCCACTTGAGGGAGTTTTTTCTTGACTCCTTTCTCCCTTATGTTTAGCCCCATTGCTTTTCTAATTTTAAAACGTTCGCCCCATTATTTTGATGATTTTAAGAACTTTCAACCCATTTCTGTCAATTTTAAGACGTTTCGTGCAATTTAGGTGTCGATTTTATCCTGGCGAGCGATAGCGAGCCTGTAATTCAAGAGAAACCGGCTTTCAGCCGGAACATTTTTCTACCGAAAAATGTACACATTTATCTTGAAAGGGGCTCAAGGGGGAGTAATCTTAAGCTTGATGGATATATAGAGACCAAACCTCCCCTTAAGAAAATTTCACAAGTGCTGGTTTCTAGTTGTTCTTCATAAGTTAAATATAGTTGTCTGGTACCAACAGGAATATGAGTAATGGATGTATTTTAATATATCTATTGAAACCAGAAAGTTTTAAGATTACAGCTACTGTATATAGAAACGAACAGACCTAATGTGATTTAAACTGTCTAGCTTCATCACACACACACACACACACACACACACACACACACACACACACACACACACACACACACACACACACACACACACACACACACACACACACACACACACACACACACACACACACACACACACACACACACACACACACACACACACACACACACACACACACACACTATATATTATACAAAAAGAGTTGACCAAATAAAACTGCCAGGGAATGCGTTCGTGTGACTACTTAAGGGGGGTCACCTGTTTTTGTTATCTCTTTCTCTGGCTTGTATCTATTCGGTCCCATTCAGCCAACTGTTTTAAGATGTTTATCCCCATCAAGGTGTTGATTTCATCCTGGCGAGCGATAGCAAGCCAGCATTGTATAGAGAAATCCGGCTTCGCCGGAGAAATTTTTCTATCGAAAAATGTACAAATTTAGCTTGCTGTCAATATATATATATATACGGTATATATATATATATATATCCTGGCTCGCTACCGCTCGCCAGGAAAATATTGACACCTGGATGGGAGTAAACGTCTTAAAACAGTAGGCTGAATGGGACCGAATGGATACAAGCCAGAGAAAGAGATAATACAAACAGGTGACCTCCCTTAAGCTTATTATTTCTTAATCATACAACAGGTGACCCCCTTAAGCTTATTATTTCTTAATCATAAAACAGGTGACCCACCTTAAGCTTATTATTTCTTAATCATAAAACAGGTGACCCACCTTAAGCTTATTATTTCTTAATCATACAACAGGTGACCCCCTTAAGCTTATTATTTCTTAATCATAAAACAGGTGACCCACCTTAAGCTTATTATTTCTTAATCATAAAACAGGTGACCACCTTAAGCTTATTATTTCTTAATCATAAAACAGGTGACCCACCTTAAGCTTATTATTTCTTAATCATAAAACAGGTGACCCCCTTAAGCTTATTATTTCTTAATCATACAACAGGTGACCCCCTTAAGCTTATTATTTCTTAATCATACAACAGGTGACCCACCTTAAGCTTATTATTTCTTAATTATAAAGTAATTTGCTTCTTCTCTGTCAACTGTACAATAGACTTGTATTCTGATCTATGGTATCCTCAATTCCAGCTTAACCCTCTCCGACATATGACGCGATTTTGAGCCTATTAGGGATACTTTAAAGCCTTTGTTACCATCAGGGGTATTTAGAAACCTTTAGTTTAGTTACTTCAACCTCTGCAGTTGTCTTTGAGTTATCTGTGTGTGGGCAGAAAACTAATTTTGGAGAGGTAATTATAAAAGTGAGAGCTCTATTTCTTATTGCTAGTCTGGCAACCTCTGAGTCATATTGGCGTGAAAGGATTAATTACGCGCGCGCTCTCTCTCTCTCTCTCTATCTATCTATCTATCTCTCTCTTTCTTTTAATGGGCGAACTTCCACCTCAACTGAATCATGGAAGAATGAAAATAGAGCGGGGCAGTCTTTCATTATCCATGGTTATAGCAAGAGGAACACGCACGAGAGGGCAGGTATGCACGCAAGCAATTATACCGGCAACTTTCGGCCTTTTTTGGCAATTATGATCTGATGAATATTTAAGAGTTGTTTTGCATTGGTAGTGGATACAAATATGATATATCCTATGAACAAACTGCTGCAAGCTACTTCTGTCCAGACATTTTGAGTCTAACAAGCTTCGAATATGGCTTAATACCACTCTTTCAATGTCTGGGGAGGGAACACTCGTTACAGGCAGCTTTGCCGTTTTTTCCTTCTTAAGCACAGAAAACAATATATACATATATTTCTTGTGTATGAAGGAGATAATAGGCAAAGCTGCCTGTAACAAGCGTCCCCCCCCCCCAATTTGAAAGAGTGATAGAGGTCCGAAATCAAAGTACGTTAGAATAAAAAAGTCTGGAGACGAAGCTTGAAACAGTTTAAGTCATAGGATGAGAAAATAACAGATTGAGGGAGAGAGTTCCAGAGTTTACTTGATGAGTAAAAGAAAGACAGGAAAACTTGGTTCAATCTTGGGTTAGAGAGTTGGATAGAATAGGGGTGGGGATGTGTTGAAAGTTGCCCACTCTCCATAAGAGAGGAGGTATACACTGAGAAAGCTCTGAAGAACACTGATTATTGTAATAGCGGTAGAAGAGCGAGAGGGATGGAATATACAGATACATTGCAGGGAATAAATAAGAGGAGGTGAAATGATAAGACGAAATGCTTTTGACTCTACCCTTTCGAGAAATGTGGTATGGGTGGAACAACCTCACACATGCGAACAATAAGACATATACACAGTATATATATATATATATATATATATATATATATATATATATATATATATATATTAGCATACAGTATATGGCTTTATTCTTTTCGGTGTGGAGTTTTCCGTGTGTATGAAGGTATCCTAGCTATCCATATTTACGTTCACTATACTCTTGCACTGATATTTACGTTCACTATACTCTTGCACTGATATTTACGTTCACTATACTCTTGCACTGATATTTACGTTCACTATACTCTTGCACTGATATTTACGTTCACTATACTCTTGCACTGATATTTACGTTCACTATACTCTTGCACTGATATTTACGTTCACTATACTCTTGCACTGATATTTACGTTCACTATACTCTTGCACTGATATTTACGTTCACTATACTCTTGCACTGATATTTACGTTCACTATACTCTTGCACTGATATTTACGTTCACTATACTCTTGCACTGATATTTACGTTCACTATACTCTTGCACTGATATTTCTTACAATGTAGTTCACATAATTGCTTAATAAAGTGAGGCAAGATTTTTAGTAACCTGGCAATAACTCCGAACAATATATCAATTGCTACTTTAAACTCTCAGTCTCTATAATTGGAAGCTACTGAAGTATGGATGTTCCACTTTCTGTCGGTTTAAGGGGAGACTGGCCGTTTGTTTGGTCTAATAATTCATTTATTCATAGTGTTTTAGTTTCCTCCCTAGACCTCCATCAAGCTTAGAAAAACACCCCCTAGACCCCCCTTCAAGATAAATTTGTACATTTTTTGGTAGAAAAATGTCCCGGCCGATTGCCGGTTCCTCTTAAAATTGCAGGCTTGCTATCGCTCGCCAGGAAATAATAGACACCTAAATGGCACGAAAGGTCTTAAAATTGACAACGAAATGGGGCGAAAGGTGTTAAAATCGCCAAACTAATGGGCCGAACGTCTTATATCCTCAAAACTAGTGGGGCTAAACACCAGGGAGAAGGGGGGCCAGAAAAACGGTCTGCCTCCCCTTAATAATTGAGGATCGATAACCGCAAACAGAATTGCACTTTAGAGCTCATATATCTCGATCACAATTCAACTGGGCTTGTATTTACAGTAGCGGTAATTAGTATTCTACGGTGTTTAGCTGCCATAGACCTTTGTAACGTACAGGTTGTGAACTGGTATTCAACAAGAAACAAAACCATTGAAAAAAAATATTGTTAAGGGAGCCGACCTCTTTTTTTTTTCTCTTTCTCTCTCTCTCTCTTTGGCTTGTATCCATTCGGTCCCATTCAGCCTACTGATTTAAGACGTTTACCCCCATCCAGGTATCAATATTTTCCTGGCGAGCGGTAGCGAGCCAGCATATATATATTTTTGTTTTGATAGCAAGCTAAATTTGTAAATTTTTCGATAGAAAAATTTCTCCGGCGAAGCCGGATGTCTCCACACAATGTTGGTTCGCTATCGCTCGCCAGGAAGACATCGACACCTGAATGGGGATAAATGTCTTAAAACAGCTGGCTGAATGGGGCCGAATGGATACAAGCCAGGGCAGGAGAGAAAAGGAGAGAAAGATAAACAAAAGCCGGTGACCCTCCTTAATCAATATTGGCACTCTGGATTTCAGATGTCAATGATATCGAAAGTTGCGTATTAACAATTGTTTTGTTATCAAATATTTTGAGTTATCTTAATTATAATGGATTATTATATTTATCCATTGCACAGCATAACTATTTTGTTGTTTGAGTGAAGCCTATACTTGTAAGCCTACCATATATTACTATATATTTTTAACTATATCCCAATGGAGCCGTATTGGCGATATGTGTTTTATAGAGCAGTTCTGATCGGCTTAAACAAAGTTCTATTCTGATTATGGTAACTGGAGGTGGAACAATCCATGCAATTTCCAAAGTTATTGCCGGGTTAGTATAAGTCAACCCACATATTTTTATCTACTGTAAAACTCTAGTTCACGGAAACGAGGAGCAATTTAAGGCATCTTCCATGATCATAGACATCCCTATATAGCTAAGAATCTGCTATTACAATGATTTTGTAACGGAATACGACGTTAAAATTACGATAACTTGGCATTAATACGATGTAGAGACATAGTATTTTCATATATTCTCCATTAGATTCAGTTCACTACACAGACAAATATAGTTAATGGTTTGTCAGTTAAAGGCATTTCACTTTCAATTACAACTTACCCAAACAGGAGCTTACTTAATGTCCAAACATTACTAAACTATCGACACTCATGACAGTCAGTTCGAGTCGTGATTATGAAAAATTATATGTTTATTTTGTTAGCCATAACATGAACAGAGTTTAAATGTGAACCAAACTATGTCGTCAGGAGTATACCCTGAAGATAACGAGTGACACAGCTATAAGGTCAACCTCTCTCCCCCACCCCACCCCACCACAGCCCCTCTCTCTCTCTCTCAATGAGGAAACTATAATAACACATCTGAAAAATGCCAACCTGACTTATAAACACAAATATGAATGTAACCAGACGACGATGCTGTTGTTTCAGTGGAATAATGGCTCTTTGAGCAGTATGTATTGCCTTACTAGTGGTTGTCCCCTCACAGGATGGGGGGCGCTGCTCAATAAACTCGCCCCTCAGGGCAAAATCAAATCTCTCTCTCTCTCTCTCTCTCGTGAGTTTGACCAAACACTCGATGAGTTTGACAACATTGATTTGAATAATATGATTACGCTCAATATATATATAAGTACGATGAACACGCAACCGATGGTGGAAGTTAGATTTGAATACGTTGAGCACTAGTGTATGCCCACACTTTTTCACATATACAATCTGTTCTACATGAAACAAACTTCCCTCAAAAGTAAATAGCTCTTCAGTAGAGCAGTACAAGAAGAGTAGTCAGTATTATATACACTCTGTGATGAGTGCAGTTCTCTCCACAATATCCCTTTGTTCTTCGATTATCTCCCCGGAAGGGACTGCAAGTTCTTTGAGATACTAACTATTCACTCTCTCTCTTTCTCTCTCTCCCAGCTATCTCTTAAATAATCTGCAAGAAGAAATGTTATCCAAGAGCGCTACCCAACCACCACTCCAGATTTTTCAGTCTAACTTACCTAAATAGCAAATCAAGTTTCAGATTGTCTAAGAATGCCAACTTGAAATAAACAAAAATACTAGTACGAACACTAAATAAAACACTTGGATTTCGCTTTTGCAATGAGGATAAATTACATAGATGTTTTAGTAACATTGTATATACTGTACGTTAGTTGCAAACGCGAAATTTTTCATACCCTGTCCCGAAACTACTGTAAATCTTTTGGTTTTAATTACTATTATTGAATAAACAAAACTACTACTATGCTTCGTAGATACCTTTATACTCCAGAAAGTTATTAACCCCTTCAGCACCATGACGCCTGTTTACCTTTGATTATGGCTAAAATTAGATGATTGAATGCAATTTAAGAAGGACCTATGTTACTAAGAGGGTTTATGGAGATCATATTACCCCGTTTGAGTCGGTTAGGTAGAATTAAAACCAAAGAAAACCGTCTAATGGTAACCAGAACATGACGACAATTTCGTAATGGTGGTGAAGGGGTTAAATGGCCAAAATAATGCATCTACATGAAAGTTTTCCTGTATTTCCTGGCACACTAAATACCTAATAGTTCCACGATACTTACGAGTGACCCAGTACAATAGAACAACAGGTTTTCCCGCTCTATTAATTTGAAACAGTATCGCACTTGAAGATAATGTGATGCTATTTATATCCGTGTGTGTGTGTGTGTGTGTGTGTGTGTGTGTGTGTGTGTGTGTGTGTGTGTGTGTGTGTCAGATAAAATAAATTAAACTGTATGTTATATTAAACAAAAAATAATAATAATGGGATTATTTTCCATTTAGTAAGTCAATAAGTTAGCCAATAAATGGGATTATTTGGATCGTTAAGGGGGTGTCACTATTTGTTTTATCTTTCTCTCCATTTCTCTCTTTCCCTGACTTGTATCCATTCGGCCAACTGTTTTAAGAAGTTTACCCCATCCAGGTGTCGATTTCTTCCTGGCGAGCGATAGCGATCCATCATTGTATGGAGAAATCCGGCTTCGCCGGAGAAATTTTTCTATCGAAAAATGTACAAATTTAGTTTGCTGTCAAAACAAAAAATATATATGCTGGCTCGCTACCGATCGCCAGGAAAATATTGACACCTGGATGGGGTAAACTTCTTAAAGCAGTAGGCTGAATGGGGCCGAATGGATACAAGCCAAAGAGACAGGGAGAGACGGAAAACAAAGCGAGGTGACCCCCTTAATAAAGCCGAGCAAAACTAGAAACGTGTATTTTCTTATACAGTGAACCGATTTTCTTGGATAAATTATGAACTTAGTGAAATAGCTATCCGTTAAACCTGGAAGGGGTAAGAAGCAACCTTCCCATCTGCTTAACCCCAATTCAGTTTTTGAGGTCGCGTTTCTTTCCTTTAATTTGGCTATCATTAGACGATTTTATTTAGTTTAGAAAGAAGGTTTGGAAGAGGGAGAGTTGATAAAGATAGATTATACTTCTATGATTTCTAGAGATCCTTCTTAAGGGGGATGACCTGCATTTGTTTCTCTCCTGTTCTCTCTTTCTCTGGCTTGCATCCATTCGGCCCCATTCAGCATACTGTTTTAAGACGTTTATCCCCATCCAGGTGTCAATTTTTTACTGGGGAGTGGTAGCGAGTCAGCATATTTGTTAAATGTTTTTGACAGCAGGCTAAATTTGTACCTTTTTTATAGAAACATTTCTCCGGCGAAGCCGGACTTCTTCATATAATGCTGGCTCGCTATCGCTCGCCAGGAAGAAATCAACACCTAGATGGGGATAAACGTCTTAAAATAGTTGGCTGAATGGGGCCGAATGGATACAAGTTAGAGAAGGAGAGAAAAGGAGAGAAATAAAAAAAGTAGGTCACCCCCCCTTAAACCGCAGGAAATCTTGTAATGGTAGCCAGTACACAGTGTCAGACTGTATTAGCTATACTATGATGTTATTTATTTGATTACATATTTGTAAGCAATTACTAACTATATATTTCATAGGTTTTCTAAGCTGAACCCTGAGTCGAAACTAATTTTGTTAAATTCAAGGGATTACATTTTTTAAAGGCAATGTTAAATTGTAGATTCTGCGTATAATTCTAATAACAAATATATTGCAGGCTGATATAATATGCCTGGCAGGGATTCGTAAAAATGTGTTCAACATTGTTTTGCCCTCGGTGTATTGTAAATCTTTGATGTACATTTTGGTCCCCCCCCCCCCCCCCCCACCTCTCTCGCATGTGTGTGTGTGTGTATTTGTGTGTGTGTGGACAAGCGGTGGTGTGCTTAAAGGTACAACATTGACTAAATATGTAGGTTTTCAGGTACATGAGGTTTAGGGCGACAGTTTAAGTGTACACACCTCTTTAAAATACGTTGAAATGGAGTGTTTTCGGTTAGGTTCGGTTAGGTGAGGTGAAGTTTGATCTAGATAGTTATATTTAAGTTTAAACATCGAAAAATGTACTCGTAAACATGCAAAATTAACGTGTGTACCGATAAACACACCACCGCTGGTGTGTGTGTGTGTGTGTGTGTGTGTGTGTGTGTGTGTGTGTGTGTGTGTGTGACAGAGTGAGACTGAGTTTCATGGGTATTTGTGTGTACGAGTTCTTACGAGTGTTATTGTGTGAGGGTTTGTGTGTGCTAATGTGTACGAGTTATCATGTGTGTTTGTTAGTGGGGTTGTGCACGTGTTTAAGTGTTTATGATTTTGATTCTAGTGCATGTGAGCATGTCTGAACGAGTTAAGTACGCTTGTATGATTGGGCATTTACATTTGTGAGAATGTTATTCGGTATTTGTGTGTGTGTGTGTGTGCATGTGTATGTGTGTGTGTGTGTGTGTGTGTGTGTGTGTGTGTGTGTGTGTGTGTGTGTGTGTGTGTGTGTGTGTGTGTGTGTGTGTGTGTATGTGTGTTTGCATGTGTATGTGTATGTGTGTGTGTGTGTATGTGTATGTGTATGTGTGTGTGTGTTTGCATGTGTATGTGTATGTGTGTGTGTGTTTGCATGTGTATGTGTATGTGTGTGTGTGTTTGCATGTGTATGTGTATGTGTGTGTGTGTTTGCATGTGTATGTGTATTTGTGTGTGTGTGTGTGTGCATGTGTATGTGTATTTGTGTGTGTGTTTGCATGTGTATGTGTATTTACATCTATGAACGCATACGATTTCGTGTGTGTGTGTGTGTGTATGATTACATGTGCGTGTACGATTACGTATATTTGAC
Source organism: Paralithodes platypus (assembly GCA_032716605.1). Classification (NCBI taxonomy): domain Eukaryota; kingdom Metazoa; phylum Arthropoda; class Malacostraca; order Decapoda; family Lithodidae; genus Paralithodes; species Paralithodes platypus. Next base: position 14,467,763 of record CM064554.1, read on the forward strand.
TATGATTCCTTGTGTATGAGTGTGTGTGTAAGATAACATGTGTATATGCGATAACGTGGTGTATATGTGTGCATATGTGTGCGATTCCCTGCCCAAACATGGTTACCAAAAAAGTTATCGGGTTTAAGAAATGAGTTAATTAAGATAGGACTTCAGAGGCTATCAAACCTTCTGGATTATTAATCAATCACAATTTAAGTCAAGAATAGCGTCAGTATTGGAGCACCTATTCGATAACTCCAGTCGTTTGTTTAATAATGCAGAAACAAATTATGATGCCGTCATCGATTACTTCAAAGCTCACTAACAATCACTAACCAACCCTAAATTTATCACTATTAGGTATGACTTACAAAGAACGCAATTTTCGACTTTATATTGTAGTCTATACTGTGCTAACGTGTTCATAAATTTGGGGAGAAGTTAGTTGGTTATTTAAGATGGGTTTTTGTATAATTCATATAGATCCATTCTGAACTACTTTAAATCGCTAAATGAAAACCAGAATTATATTAAACAGATTCATACGTACACTATATGACTAAACTAGCAGCCGTAAAGGTTTGAAGCCATCTCGAACTTGACTGAACCCCGCCATTAATTTGTTAACTATCATATGCATTTCTAGGGCTCACTTTACCTGTTGAAAAGGTCAATATTGGCCATAATTTTGATCTTAGAGAGTCGGCGATGGACCAGATCCCAAAATCACATGAAACGGCACCATCCAAAAGGTTCAAACTATCAGAATAATATCTAATAGGCAGCTAATTACTGATATGGGAACTCCGTAATTAAGGGGGGTCACCGTTTTTGTTTTTATCTTTCTCTCCTTTTCTCTCTTTCTCTGGCTTGTATCCATTCGGCCCCATTCAGCCAACTGTTTTAAGATGTGTATCCCCATCCTGGTGTCAATTTCTTCCTGGCGAGCGATAGAGAGCCAGCATTGTATGGAGAAATTCGGCTTCGCCGGAGAAATTTTTCTATTGAAAAATGTAAAAACTTCGCTTGCTGTCAGAACAAAAAAATATATATGCTGGTTCGCTACCGCTCGGCAGGAAAATATTGACACCTGGATGGAGGAAAACGTCTTAAAACAGTAGACTGAAAGGAAGCGAATGGATACAAGCCAAAGAAAGAGGGAGAAAAAGAGAAAAAAAAGCGACCTGGGCTCCCTAAAGAATATCACATCTCCACAACCATAAGACAGTACATGTCTGGTACTCTGTGATTGTAGCCAAAAGCCCTTATATTCTGCTGTTACACTCAAGGGTAGAAATCGTGACCTTAAGGGGAGGCAGACCGTTTTTCTGGACCCCCTTCTCCCTAATGTTTAGCCCCACTAGTTTTGATATTATAAGACGTTCGGCCCATTAGTTTGGCGATTTTAACACCATTCGCCCAATTTCGTTGTCAATTTTAAGACGTTATGTGCCATTTAGGTGTCGATTATTTCCTTGCGAGCGAAAGCGAGCCTGCAATTTTAAGAGGAACCGGCCTTCGGCCGGGAAATTTTTCTACCGAATAATGTACAAATTTATCTTGAAGGGGGGGGGGGGGTCTAGGGTGTGTTCTTCTAAGCTTGATGGAGGTCTTGGGAGGAAACTAATATAATATATGTATAAATGAATTAATAAACCAAACAAACGGTCTGCCTCCCCTTAAGGCTTAGAATCAATCCCAAACTTTATCAAATCTTCTCATTAATTCTTTATCCGAGAATTATATTTCGGAGAAACTGATTGGGGATATGAATGGTAAGGTGGGTGATAGGAAAGTTGAGGGAGTGGTGGGAGGGTGGGGGGTACCATCAGAGGTGAATGGGAATGGTAGTGCACTTGTGGACGTATGTGTGGGGAGGAGGCTGTGGATAGCCAACACCTTCTTCCGACACAGAATGATCCACAGGTACACGTGGAAACGGATGTTGACGATGAAGGATAAGACAGTGGTGGAACGAAAGTCATCGATTGATTATGTATGTGTGGATGAACGAATGAAGAAATCTGTGATGGATGCTAGGGTGTATAGGGGTATTGGAGGGGGTCTGTCTGATCATTATGTAGTGGTAGCTAAGGTTAGGATACAAAAGAAGTGGGTGAGGAGAGCGGGAGGGAGGCGAGAGGAGGGTGGAATGGTGAGGAGGGTGGAGAGGTTGCAGGAGGAGGAAATCAGGGAGGAGTACAGGAGAGCAGTGGAAAGACGACTAGGTGGGTTCGACCTGGAAGTTATGGAGGAAGTGGAAGAGATGAGCAAGGTGTTTAAGGATGAGATCTGTGCAGCATGTGAGGAGGTGTGTGGAGTGAGGAGAAGAGGGAGGGGAGTGAAAGGTACAGCATGGTGGACAGAAGAGGTACGAATAGCTGTGGAAGAAAAGAAAGCATATAGAGAGTGGTTGGGTAGCAGAGGGAATGAAGATTCCGAGAGACAGAAACGAGCGAGGTACGTGGAGAGTAAGAGGGTGGTGAAGAGAGTAGTGAAGGAAAGTAAGAGAAGAGTAGATGAGGAATTTGGAAGGAATCTGAGTGTAAAATGGAGGGAGAGTAAGAAACTGTTCTGGAAAGAAGTCAAGAAAGTTAGGGAAGGTAGCAAGGGAAACAGTAAGGGTGTGAAAGATAAGAATGGGAGAATGCTAGCCGAGAAGCAAGAGAGAGTCGAAAGATGGAGGGAGTACTTCAGTGAGTTGCTAAATGAAAGGAATGAAGAGCCAGCAAACATAGCTGGATATGGTATGGGAGGGAGAAGAAGAGAAGTAGTGGAGGAGGAGGTGGGGATCAGGAGGTCAGAAAAGTGTGGGAAGCCATGAAAAGAGTGAAGTTGGGGAAAGCACCAGGAACAGATGGAGTGTGTGGGGAAATGTTGAGGTATGGTGGTGAGATAGTGATAGAATGGGTATGGAAAATGTGCAAACTAGCATGGGAGAAGGGGAGTGCACCCGATGACTGGAAGACTGGCATAATAGTCCCCCTATATAAGGGCAAAGGGGAAAGAGGAGTGTGTGGTAACCACCGAGGAATATGTCTTCTAAGCGTAGTAGGGAAGGTATACAGTAGGGTAGTGATTGAGAGAGTGAGAGTGAGAACGGAGAAATGGATAGGCGACGAGCAGGGAGGTTTTAGGAAGGGAAGAGGATGTGTAGATCAGATTTTTACCCTGAATTGTGTTGTGGAGAAGTATCTGGAGAAGAAACAAAAGGTGTATGTTGCCTTTATGGACTTGGAGAAGGCCTATGACAGAGTGGATAGAGAAGGTTTGTGGAAAGTACTTAGAATATACGGAGTAGAGGGCAAGTTGCTGAAAGCAGTGAAGAGCATGTATGAGGGTGCAAAGGCGGCAGTACGTGTGGAGAGTGAGCAGAGCGAGTTCTTTGACCTGAATGTTGGTTTGAAACAGGGGTGTGTGATGTCCCCGTGGTTGTTTACTGTATATATGGATGGAGTTATGAAAGAAATACTATCAAGAGCAGTGGATGTTGGTGTATCGCTGAAAAGGGAGGGAATTGAGTGGAAGCTACCTATACTGCTGTTTGCGGATGATACAGTTCTGATGAGTGATAATGAATGGGAGTTGCAGGGTCTGGTAAATGAGTTTGGAACAGTGTGCGAAAAACGGAATTTGAAGGTAAATACGGGGAAGAGCAAGGTTATGGTCTTCGAAAGGGGTGAGGTGAAGCTGAACGGTCAGGCTATGGAGATCGTCAACTCTTTTAAGTATCTGGGCAGTGTGTTGAGTAAAGATGGGACTATGGATGAAGAGGTGCGGGAGAGGGTACAACAGGGGAAGAGGGTTGTAGGAACGCTAAAAGCAGTAACAAGAAATAGGGTGGTCAGTATGGAAGTGAAGAAGTCCTTGCATGACAGTGTGGTAATCCCGACACTGACTTACGGAAGCGAAGCATGGACGTTGGTTAGAGACTCAGACCAAGAGTGAGAGCAGTGGAAATGAATTACTTAAGGAGTGCGTGCGGAGTTACATGGAGGGATAGACAGACTAATGAGGAAGTAAGAAGGAGGTGTGGTGTGGAGGTAGATGTGCTGGAAAGTGTGAAAAGGAACAACTTGAGATGGTTCGGCCATATGGAACGTATGGAAAGCGAGAGAATGACTAAGAGGGTGTATGAGAGCGAGGTGGAGGGACAGAGGGGGAGAGGTAGACCGAATATGAGGTGGAAGGATGGAGTGAGGAAGTACATGAACGAAGGTGGTGCTGGTTGGGGGGAGGGGCGTCGACTGACTGGGGACAGAGGTGCATGGGGGCGGTTCGTTCGTGGCCACCCCCTCGGGGGTCACGGCGTCAGGCAATAGATAGATAGATAGGATTGTTTTTTGCTATCCGAGGGTCCAGGCACGAGCCATAATACCAATTTAGCTACTTTCCCGCTAGATCTAGAGGTATTTAATTCCATCTAGAGGTATTTAATTCCATCTAGAGGTATTAAATTCCATCTAGAGGGATTTAATTCGCTCTAGAGGTATTAAATTCCATCTAGAGGTATTTAATTCGATCTAGAGGTATTAAATTCCATCTAGAGGTATTTAATTCGATCTAGAGGTATTAAATTCCATCTAGAGGTATTAAATTCCATCTAGAGGCACATTTTCATATCAAGGACCACGAATTCTAGTTATATTCTGGAGATTTGAGCCATTTTAGAGCGATATTCTAGGGACTGGCATTATTCTAGGATTTTTCGGTATTTATTTGCTATCTAGCAGACTCGATATGGCAACCCCATGTACCGAACCCAAGCGAGACAATCCAATGTTCTGTTATACCTCAGAGGCTTCACAACTTGACTTTAAAGATTCAAAGGGGTGTGCAGGTATTTTGGCTCGTGAGTGTACTTAAGGGGAGGTATTTACTTTGTTCCCTAGACCTCCATCAAGCTTAAAATGATGCCCCCTTGAGTCCCTCTCAAGATAAATGTGTACATTTTTCGGTAGAAAAATGTACCGGCCATAGGCCGGTTCTTCTTAAATTACAGGCTCGCTATCGCTCGCCAGGATAAAATAGACACCTGAATGGCACGAAAGGTCTTAATATGGGGTGAAAGTTCTTAAAATCGCTAAATTAATGGGGCGAACGTTTTATAATATCAAAAGCAATGGGGCTAAACATGAGGGAGAAAGGGGTCAAGAAAAAATCCCTCAAGTGGAGATCTCCCCTTAAGAGAATTCTATGACTTTAATTAATCGTGACATCTCAAACCAAATTGAATCTCATTAGTTCTATTGCTTGTATATGCAATTCAAGCATTCATATTACCCGTTGAAGGTGTCAGAATGGGCCATAATCCATGTCTTATAGTGTACTCAAGGGGTTAACCTCACCCTACTCTGTAGCCCTTCGAGGCAGTGCCTTTAATAATCTGACATCGGGTTTCGCTTACGCCTTTTAAAAGATACATGCGGAGGTACACGGAGGGATGAAGGGAATGAAGCTAAGGAGGCCGTTATCTCAATATATGCTGCAGGAGGGCCGCCGGGAAATTATGGCTATAGTCTATTCCCTGTAAGTAGGCGAGCAATCATGACCTCTAACCTCTGTAACTCAAAAACCACAAGAGTAATCGAGCTAATATTTCTACCATTTGGGAAGAGTCAGTCAAGGAATAGATGTGGAAATTTACAGCTTATTTGCTCTAGCCCTTTTTAACTTACAGAGGATAGAAGTCATGATTTGTCATCTACTTATAGCGAATAGACTATAGCCCAGTTCGGGAGTTTGTCTACAGTTGATGGAAAACAGTGTGGAACTTAGGAAACTGTGCTATACAATAATAATAATAATTATACAAATAATAAATATTTGTATTCTAAGTACGTGTAATTCTCAAAAATGTACAGTTTTTCCTAATAAATTATTTTGCCTTCGGATCACTTTACGACATTGTAGTTCCATGTACACTCTGATACCATAGTCTCTAACTAGCCCACTTATAAATATTCGTGGACGTCTCCTACTTTTGATTATGGAAGTATATATATATATCTGGAAACGAATTTATGAATAACATTTTATATGCATCAATAACAAAATTATATATTCTATTTAATGAAAAAACAAGTTATATCCAAAAATTAATCCAGATAGTTATAATTGCATAAAGATAAACAGAGGGAGACCACGAATTCTTATGAGTGGGCTAGAGACTATGGTATTCGAGTGTACATATGAATATAGGAATGCAAGACAAATAATTACTATTATCACTCAATTCCTCGAAGCAAGGAAAGGGACCAGAGAAATACTACGGGGATAGGAAAATATATATATATATATCCCTGGAAACTAGCTTGAACTTATATTGAATGCAAGCGAAACACAGCAACGTTTTATCCTGGCAAAAATGCATCACTGGTTTGCTTGCACATTTCGAAAATATCAGCAGTGTTCAAATAATGGAATAGAAGCCAACAATAAATCGGTTGGCAATAAATACTTAATACTTCGAATTGTGAAAAGATAGCGACTAAATTGTTCAAGGCAATATATTTATATTTATATTACAGAACTCCAAAGTATAATTTATATAATAGGAACCACCTTTAAGGAGAGATAGTTTACTTTTTGGTCGATTTTGTCATGTATTCATTATTTTTCTAGTTTGCTCCCTCGACTTTCATCAAACTTTAAAAAAACATCCATTAGATCCCCTTTCTAGATTAATTTGTACATTTTTCGATAGAAAAATGTCACGGCCCGGTTTTTCCAAAATTACGGGCTCACAATCGTGCCAGGACAAAAATCTACACCTAAATAGTACGAAAGGTCTTAATATTGACAAAGAAATGGGGCGAAAGGTCTTAAAATCGCCAAACTAATGGGCCGAACGTAATAAAGTCTGAAAACTAAGAAGGGGGCCTAGAAAACCGGCCCATGTCCCCTTTAAAGTGTGACTGTACGGCTTGGCTGGGTACAGTCGTCGACACAAGTAGCTATAGTCCATTCATTAGAAGTAGGCGAGAGATCTTAACTTCTATCCTCTGTAACTCAAAAAGGGCTAGAGCAAATGGGATGTAAATTTCCACGCCTATTCCTTTGACTGACTGTTCCCAAATGGTAGACATATTGGCTCAATTACTCTAGTTGTTTCTTTGAGTTACAGCGGTTAGAGGTCATGATGTCTCGCCTACTTACAGTGAATAGACTATAGTACACGTATATATGGTAAACTTGCAATAGGGACATCGAATGTGGGAAAAAACACTGATACGGGCATGTGGTTAAGGGGGGTCACCTGCTTTTTTTTCTCGTTCTCTCCTTTTCTCTCTTTCTCTGGCTAGTATCCATTCGGCCCCCTTCAGCCAACTGTTTTAAGACTTTTATCCCCGTCCAGGTGTCGATTTCTTCCTGGCAAGCGATAGCGAGCCAGCATTGTATGGAGAATTCCGGCTTCGCCGGAGAAATTTTTCTATTGAAAAATTTACAAATTTAGCTAGGTGTCAAAACAACAAAATATACTGTATATGCTGGCCAGCTACCGCTCACCAGGAAAATATGGACACCTGGATGGGGGTACAAGTCTTAAAACAGTAGGCTGAATGGGGCCGAATGGATACAAGCCAGAGAGAGGGAAAGGAAGAGAGAAAAAGCGAGGTGTGCCCCATTAAAGAGAGTGTTTCAATGCTTCGATCATGACTGTCAAAACTGTTCAATGAGATTAGTACCAACTTCCACTGCAGGCAGCTGTATGTTACCGTTTCACTAACAGTAACCAATTCGAATCCAAATAAAATTATTCGAATCCAAATAAAATGCTTCGAACCAAAATAAAATGCTTCGAACCCAAATAAAATGCTTCGACATCAAAGGTCAAACCCTTCAGATGCATTACATAAGCGATTCAGAGATTCTGACAATAAAGGATTATTCTAATTAGCACATTAACAGTAAAATACACTAATGGGGTTCTTGAAGCTTTGTTGATATTTTCTTGTATTTGTAAAGGAACATAAACTTGAAATTGTAAAGTAGACACACGACTTTTTAACGTGACCATACACGGTTTACTTACGATTAGCATACTGTAATAACCCACGTATATAATTCCTGCATTACCTTGATTATCGTGAACAGTTGTATAAGGCAATGGTCAATTATATTCGCTAGATAATTTCCCCGCACACAATGGCCCTAGCAATAGACGACAATTACATTAATAGGATATATATGTTGCATGTGGCCTAATATGAGGGTAGAGGGTTAAGGGGAGACAGACCGTTTTTCTGGACCCCCTTCTCCCTAATGTTTAGCCCCACTAGTTTTGAGATTATAAGCCGTTCAGCTTACTAGTTTGGCGATTTTAACACCTTTCGCCCCATTTCGTTGCCAATTTTAAGACCTTTTGTGCCATTTAAGTGTCTATTATTTCCTGGCGAGCGATAGCGAGCATGCAATTTTAAGAGGAACCAGCCTACGGCCGGGACATTTTCTACCGAAAAATGTACAAATTTATCTTGAAAGGGGGTCTAGGGGGTGTTTTTCTAAGCTTGATGGAGGTCTAGCGAGGAAACTAAATAAATATATGAATAAATAAATTAATTAATAAACCAAACAAACGGCCAGTCTCCCCTTAACCACTTTAGACCATTCAATTATATAGAGCCAATTTGTACTGGATTCTAAATACTTACAGACACTCTTTCACATTAGGAAAGAACAGTCAGATTTAAAGGCTTAATGATACCTTGAGGTCCTTCCTAAGTTGAGCTTATTCATTTGTTGATAATATAAAATAAATACAACAATTGTCGTCTAATTGAAAGGAATAATATGGTTTAAGATTCCACCTAAAATGGACTGAATAAATCCTCGGGTATTAAATATGAATAATTTGCAACCTTATTGTTTTTCATAGGTTTCCCAATATCTGAATCTTGGCATAAAATTAAACTGAGAAAACAACATGAGTATTGTTAATGGCAAATAGTTAGTATAGAGTTATTATAGTTATAGATTATAGCCATAGGTGTTATAACCACATTTCGGGACTATTTTGCATTATTATCGGCAACTAAACAGAAGGTAGTATATATATATATATTTTGGGAAGAATGAAAAATCAACATAATGAAACTCCCGTGATCGCTGCACCGCCCATGACACCACCTCCCAGGGATCAGAGCCGTTTAACTACCAGGCACTCCTTGACACCTTCCCCAACACCCTCGAGAGATGCTATGCAATGGACATAAACGTCCTAGTAACTTAACCTACCCCACGGACCCACCAAACACTCTATCACTTCCAATTCTGCTCCATTGATGTCCCTTCGAAGCTTGCCGTCTCTCTAGCCACCGAGCCTACCCTGCTCGGCACAGAGCCTAGCTATTTCGCATGTCACAGGGCAGGACGAGTCCTGGATGAGCAGAGAAAGAAAACTAAGCAGGTGATTGGCCGAGGACAATCACAAGAGGGCAAGTCACAGAGGATTGGCCAACAGAAATCCAGAAGCAAGAAACCCAGAATCCCCCAAGATGTCATTATTCAGTTGGTTCCCTAAAACCCAACATCCCTCTCCTTCCCCTCCTCACCTGCACCTACAGAAGACTCTTCTCCCTGCCTCTCCCATGATCCATGACCTATAACACCGAGCCTGAAACCACCTTTCAAGTTGTGCAAACCACTGTTGCTGTCACCAACCCTAGTTTGTACAAGGAGGTGAAAGACTTGCAAAGGCTGATCACCCAATCCCTAATGCCTATTTCCTGCAACTGGAAGAGTGGAAGGCAAACTTAGCCACAACCTTGCAAGTGAGGAAAGAGGAAGACGAGGCATGTAGCTTGAAGGAGAAGGAAAACCCCCAGAACGTCGAGAGGCTCAGTCCGTGCAACAAGTGGTTCAGAAGTCGACTCATTGTGAAAGAGCACAGTCCAAGGCCAATGCACATTCCCCCTGGAGAATTATGGGCCCCTACTGTGCAACTGTGGGAAGCAGATGTTGTCTGGCCGGCCCACGAGTATCAACGCTCAATCTTCAAAACGCTGTCAAGCAGGAGCAATGAGTCCCTGGATCACGCCAGAGGATAAACGCTGTGTCTATGAGACTTGCATCAAAACCCAGCACATGTGAGTACCAAACTTAGAAATGAGCGCCCATTTCATAATCTCCTCCCCCTCTTGTTCACGTTATTCGTAAAGCGTTCCCCTTGCGACTAAAATGTAGGCGCATGGGTTGAGATTAACATGGAATAATAATCGGCAACCTACACATGATTATCTTGAAAAATGCAATGTCACTGAAATCATTATTTACAGTGGTATAAAGGATGTTGTGTATCGTCTACACCAGACCTGTGACGTCATAGTGACGTCACACCAGTATCCTCATCATCGACTGGATGGTGGACTTACACTGCTATGACGTCACAGGTCCGGTTTAGACGATCCACATAATCCTTTATACCATTGTTAGTAATTATTTCGGTGCCATTGCATTTTGCAAGATCATTATGTGTAGGTTGGCGATTATTATTCCATGTTTATCTCAACCCAAGCACCCCCACCTTTAAGATCACGGTCTATAATTTATTTATACACTGAGAAATAAGGTAGCTCTTCTTTCCACTTTTAGCGAAACTTGAGCTTCTATGGCTTAAATTGCTTCAAACTCCGTGTGTCTAGGCATTTTGGCTCGAACGTCCCTTGATTTTGATCCTGTCACTCTTTCAACTCTGGGGGAGGCACTCGCTACAGGCAGTTCTGCCTTTTGTCTCCCTCACTCACATAGCAAAAACAAAATAAAAAATAAATAAACAAATTGGCAGTAACAACTCTGGATATTTTGTATATCTTGCTACTTGCATAAAGTTACTAGTAATTGCCTGGAGAACTATTTGAGTCGCTTGCCAGTGTATCTAGAGAATAAGTAAATAAAGCCTATTAACTGTATTCTCATTTGCGTCTATTTCCTTGTTCTAGTTATGTTATACTCCTGATAAGAACTCTTATTAACTGATTTTATGAGCTTGATGATAGTTACATAATAGGAATACTAACAAGGGTCGGTGGGTCTTATAATTATATTTACATATAATATGGTCAAGGGAACGTGCTTACACGTGGACGCTGGGGGCAGGATACATATTGGTAACTCTCCACGTAATCAGTAATCTCAGGAATTAGATATAAAAGCTCAACACTTAGCTTTCTTGGGATTTTATTATATTGAACGTTTCTGGCACTTCCTATACCAACTTCAGCCATTTAAACTTCCATACCCAAGAACGGAAAAAAACATCCTCATTACTCAATATATTTTAATAAAAATATACTGAGGTAGTGGCTATGGAATATCTCTTCTACTCTTCGTTACTCGGTCCTTGTGCACTACCAACTCCTAGAATAGCTACCTGAGTAGGACTATTGGCAATCTGGTAAAATTCCTTTGTTCAGACAGGGTACATCAGGTGTCAGGGGGAATTTTAAGTCACTAAATCGGAAAGCTTTCTCCTGGACCGCAAGGGGGGTGCTTCTGGTTTCAAAATGTCGTAAGAGGCGGCAGAAGGGGGAGGTCATTGATTACTGATGCTAGGGGGGAAATCCGGCTTTTACTCAGTCTTATATTCGACTTGGCCTCTACACCCAATAAAAGGGAACGGGCGGGTTATGCACCCCCACCTTTAAGGCTCTAGGGATAGCATGTGCTTATTTCACTGGGGAAGGGCAGTATCTATCAGTGTGGAATTCCCTGATAGATACCACCATTAGATATTTGACTAGTTATAACTAAAGTGAAAAAGGTGTAATGATATCTTATACATGTAGATCTTTATGCATTGTATTTATTTGTGTATGTATTTGAGAGTGTACTACGTATATTTCGAGTTGTATATGTATGTGCTCCTCCATGATTGAGGTATATGGAGTGCTGTTTTGATAGTCCTTGTGGCGTAGTATTGTAATTGCTCTGATCAGTGCCTTGCCCTCTGCTACTAAACATAAAGAGACTCCACTACCCATTGCTATATTTAAAGTACAGTTAGTGCGACACAGCGTCTTGGCACCTCCTGTCGCCATTTTGTTAATGCCTTAAGGGGAGGCAGACCGTTTGTTTAGTCTATTAATTCATGTATTCATATATGTTTTTAGTTTCCTCCCTAAACCTAAATCAAGCTTAGAAAAACACCCCCTAGACCCCCCTTTAAGATAAATTTGTAAATTTTTCGGTAGAAAAATTTCCCGGCCAAAGACCGGTTCCTCTTGAAATTGCAGGCTCGCTATCGCTCGCCAGCAAAAATCGACACCTAAATTGCACGGAAGGTCTTAAAATTGACAACGAAATTGGGCGAAAGGTGTTAAAATCGCCAAACTAATGGGCCGAACGTCGTATAATCTCAAAACTAGTGGGGCTAAACATTAGGGAGAAGGGGGTCCAGAAAAACGGTCTTCCTCCCCTTAAAGTCGTTTGTGCCTACCCGCTAATTAGAGATTAGCCGCTTGAGTACACTGGTCACCAAGCCTCGACCCTCCCACATCTCTCTGTCTCCCTAGTTGTGTCTGTCTGTGTGCCCGTATCTCTAGATTAGGCGTTTGTACTCATTGAAGAGTTTATATACTTTATGTTGTTGCCTGATGTCTTTGAGCCACGTCACGATCAGAGAGGAATTTGGCCCCTCCACCCTGTAATAATTAGTTCTTAAGTTAAGCGGAGGCAGACCGCTTTTCTGGACCCCCTTCTCCCTAATGTTTAGCCCCACTAGTTTTGAGATTATAAGACGTTCGGCCCATTAGTTTGGCAATTTTAACACCTTTCACCCCTTTTTGTTGTTAATTTTAAGACCTTTCGTGCCCTTTAGGTGTCTATTTTTCCTGGCTAGCGATAGCGAGCCTGCAATTTTAAGAGGAACCGGCCTTCGGCCGGGACATTTTTTCTACCGAAAAATGTACAAATTTATCTTGAAGGGGGGTCTAGGGGGTGTTTTTCTAAGCTTGATGGAGGTCTAGCGAGGAAACTTCAAACGGCCAGTCTCCCCTTAATAAGGTCCGTGAATTGTATCCCTTTGTATTCTTTACCCTCCCTCTTATATATCAATCTCCTGTTGAACCTAGTCTTCAATCCGTGTGTGTGCCTCTAAAATAGCAGCACAACAATATCATTTGACAACATTCTTATGACAGTTTAATTCAGAAATAACAATTGCCATAAACTAATGTTGTGGAAACGGTTCATATATATCTACTTGTATACATGCTTAATCCTTTCAATATGATGATAGCTTTCATAATATTTGATTGGATATCATAAAATATATGTATTCATTTTAGGATGGAGTGGATGGAATCCGAAAGTTAATTGAGAAAGCTTTTACAGCTCTGATTCTAACCATATTTTGTTTTCTTATTTGAAGCAATGGGAGTCCACATGTATAAAATCTATTACATGGTGGCAATTAAGACTTTTTGAGGACTATGGACAGCATGTCTCAGCCACACCATAATTCATTGATCCGGTTACCTACCAGCAATCTTATCATTATACGACAATTGCGTATCATGCCATATACCATACTACTAAATTAAATGCTTACAAACGTACTTGCCAAAAACGTTTCATATGATGTACTTACCTACTAGTAAGGCTAACATCCCTGCGCATTTATTTGCATATTTTTATGACCCATAATAACTGAATGCATTGGTGAGTGGAGAAGGGATATTCATGCTATGCTATGTTGTGTAGCTGTAAGCAGCCACATACGATTAACCATTTGCTTTTGGTTGATTTACTTTGTGCATCTTTGAGATTGAAAGCGCATTTATCTACAAACCTGCCTACATGCAAGCAAACCAATCCAAGTTCTGATTTCCTTGCCAATCAACCAAATACGCCCATGAATATCAACACAACCAAATCCAACTAATTTTACAAAACCAACCACTCGCACAATCGCCTTACTCAAAGATGAAAATCGGGAAAGAAAACCTCGCCGCATCGACTGACTAGCAACGTACCAGATTCAACTCCCAGGTGACCTTCCGTGAAAAATCCCGAGATCAACAGAATATAAAAGTTACCCCTGATGCTGCCTTGTTCATTTTTCACTGGGTAGCCTAGTTTTCTTAAGCCCGTACCTCTCTACTGTTTAGTTTGCTCTTTTGTGTCTATTTAATCACTTTTGTGTTCGATTATCTTTGTTCTTGTTATTTCACCTCAACGTCCCTTGAATTCAGCCCTGTCACTCTTTCGGCTTTGGGAGAGACACTCGTTACAGGCAACCTAGCTATCGTCTCCTTCATACACATATAAAACAAAATAACTGATTATACATTTCCCATTACGATTCTATTACATTTACTTTAGTCTGCCTCTTACTTTTTATTCACCCGGTATTCTTGATTCAGTCGCATGTAATTCATAATCTCCCTTGTTCTCTATTCTCTCTCCCGTTATTTCAGTCTCCTACTCTTAATTTTGATATTATGTGCTGCGGCCTGTCTACCTTTTAGTTTGCTAATGTTTAATAGATATTTTTTGTTCGATATGCTCCATTTTTTTTAAATACTTATAGTACCGGTAGTATTCCATTACAAAATCTGATGATCTTTTTCATATTTTTATGTTCGCTCTAATGTACTTAAGGATCTCTCTTATTGTCGATTCTCTCCCCTGTTTAAGGGGAGTCACCGTTTTTTTTTATCTTTCTCTCCTTTTCTCTTTTTCTCTGGCTTGTATCCATTCGGCTTAATTTAGCCAACTGTTTTAAGATGCTTATCCCCATTTAGGTGTTGATTTCTTCCTGGCGAGCGATAGCGAGCCAGCATTGAATGGAGAAATCTGGCTTCGCCGGACACATTTTTCTATTGAAAAATGTACAAATTTAGCTTGCTGTCAAAAAAATAAAAAATAAATACATATATGCTGGCTCGCTGGCTCCCCCTCTTACTCTTGATTTGCTATTCTGGACACTGCCTTGTACATTTTTCACGGCGTGGCCAAGTTTTCATGAACACACACCTGTCCACAGTAACTCTTAAGGGGGTGTCACACGAGCGCTTTTTCCGGCAATTTTCCATGAGCAAGTTTGTTCTCGTGTTATTTCAGGACTTTTTCGCACTGGTATCGGCAACTAGACCGACGGTAGATTATGTTAGCCGGCTGAATTCTGATAAAGTGTAATTATATAAAGCTTCCAGGTCACAATTGCCCGTAAAAATCGCTGGAAAAATAGATCATGTGACACTGCCTTATGTTTTTGTCGTGTGTTCTTGATTATTTCCCACATATTCTTGATTATTGCTTTTCCAATGTTGTACTATTTTACAAGAAACTGATTATGTGTACACCTTCTGGATTCTTTGTCTCTATTCTCGATTCTATCTCGTTTTTAAGTTGGCCTATATCATAATCTTGATTAGCTTACACAATCTTTATTATCTGTTTACGTTTGTTTGTTTGTTTTGTTAATGTAGTTATGATTTACTATTCTGGACTGCTTTGTACCTTTTCCACGCGTAGCATACAGTCATACTTGGTCAAGATTTGTTTCTGTTTTTCTATGTGGATGAGGGAGACAAAAGGCAAAACTGCCTGTAGCGAGTGCCTCCCCAGAGTTAAAAGAGTGACAGGGCCTAATTATAATGAATATACTATAGTTTCTTGAACACGCACCTGTCTACCTATCAGTTTACTCTTTCGGTCTTGTTTTACTTTCCTTGGTTTCGATACTCGAGTGTGGTCTGATCATTTCTGCGACTCTCGGCTTTCTAGGTTTTATGATCATGTTTTATGTATAGGCATATGTCTCTTAAGGGAGCTCAGACGGTATTGTGTAGCATAATTTACTGGTTCGGCTCAATGGTTTTAGGAGGGAGTTTAGTTTGCTCTCTAAACCTCTACCAAACTTAAAAAAACACCTACAAGACCCCCCTCCGATATAAATTTGTATTTTTTTTTGGTAGAAAAATGTCCCGGCCGAAGGCCGATTCCTCTCCATATACAGGCTCGCTATCGCTCGCCAGGAAAAAAAATAGACACCTAAATGGCACGAAAGGTCTTAATATTGGCAAAGAAATGGGGCAAAAGGTCTGAAAATCGCCAAACTAATGGGGCAAAAGTCTTGAAATCTCATAACTAATAGGGCTAAACATGAGGGAGGAGGACTCGAAAACCAACTGCCTCTCCTTAAATTCAAAATTGCATATCATACTGGATTCGCTTTTATATGTTCGTTAATCTCCCTTTGTCGATTATCTCTTATTCTGGTTTCTGTATTCTGGACATGATCTCGTACATTTTGCACTGACTAATCTAGTTTAACCCTTTCAAGCTCCAATACGCGTTTCTGTTCTGTTTCTGGCTACTATTAGACGATTTTATTCAGATTAGTAACGGTATATGGGAGTCAAAGGGTTGACGGAGATAGTATTTACCCTTTTAATACCCACAAATCCTTCCTAAACTGCATAAAATTGTCTAATGATAGCCAAAATAAACTTCTAAAATAGATTAATGATCTTTTCAATTGTACCTACACGGTGTAACCGAGCTACTTATTTTCACAATAAAAACTGAATCACTTGGTCTAGAGACTTTTAGGCTTCACCCATCGCAAGATAACAAGTACTGCCTCTGAATATATATATAACTTGGGTTAGGCCAGTTTTTTGCGTATTTATAAGCGCGCCAAAATCCCGAGTTTTCGACCAAATATCAGTTTCCAGCTGTGGCGGGAAAGTTTAGATGACGTTCAGCAAAGGTTAATGAGGTTACACTTAATTAAATCGTTGTACATTTAATGCCAAGTTTAAAGTTTTTTTTTATTAACCCTTCCACGCACAGGACGCGATTTACTCCCTTTCTGGGATATTTAAAAGCCTTTGTGACCATCAGGGGTGTTTAGAGACCTTTAGTTTAGTTACTTCAACCTCTGCAGTTGCCTTTGAGTAAGCTGTGGGCAGAACACTAATTTTAGAGAGGTTATTATGAGATTGAGATAAATATTTATGAATGCTAAACGGCAACCCCAGAGTCCATAGGTTAGCGAGAGGGTTATATAGAATAACAGTCTGTTTGTTGTTGGACACAAATTTAAAAGGGGGGTCACTAATGATGCCGTCGATTGTGTTTACAATCTAAATACAACTGAGGTTAAAGGAGACAAGACAAGCATATGACGTAGGGAGGAGATGATAAATTATAAACAATAAAAAAGGGAGAGCGTACCCAGGCACAAGATAAAATATAAGATAAGTAGACGAAAAGAGGGCGAAGAAAAGTGAGATTAGAAAGAGGAGCGAGGAGAGGTAGGTAGAAAGACAGACATCACGTCTCAGAGATTACTTTGGGTGGACAGTTAATGTATATTAGCATTTATTCTTTTAGCATTCTTAGAAAATCGGAAACTTGATTTGCTGTTTAACTAAGCTACACCGATAAATCTGGGTCGAGAACGAGAGTAGGGGGTAGAACAAGAGTAGGGGAGAGGAGGGAGAGTACAAAGGAGTACAAAGGAAATCAAGCAACAACAGATCTAGTGACTCTTCTAGGCTGCTTGTCCTCCAAAACACTGAGGATCAAGTGTCCAAACAGTGGTTTAGAGTGGGTAAGGGAACATTGGAAAGGGAACTACTGCCACTAACGTGGCAGGACTAGGAAGTTGGTAGGAGACATATGGGTTAGTAACTGAGGGGAGGATAAAGTTATTCATTTACAAACGCAGTCAGTCGCGGGTTTGATGCGAGATATTTGTCTAGGCGGAATTTAAATGAATCAACGGTGCTGCAGTCTATAACGTCTCGGGGAAGCCCATTCCACAAGTTGACAACTCGATTGAAGAAGAAATTCTTAGATTCGTGCGAGTTAAAAGATTTACCAATAATTTTGCAACCGTTTCCCCGCGTGTAATTAGATTGGTCGATAGTGAAGTACTTACTACAGTTCATATTGTCGATGCCTTTGATGATTTTGAACACTTGAATTAAGTCGCCTCTTAATCTGCGCTGGGTTAAAGGAAATAGATTTAATTCTCTAAGACGCTCTTCGTATGGTTTGTTCTTTAGGCTAGGTATCATTTTGGTAACTCTACGTTGAACTCGTTCTAGCTTGTTTATATCTTTTTGGTAATAAGGGCACCAGGATTGAACGCAGTATTCCAGAAGAGGGCGGACTAAGGAATTGTAAAGGGTTAGGATAACTTCTTTGGATTTATGCTCAAATGACCTGCCTATAAAGCCAATTATTTTGTTTGCCTTCTTAACAACTTCTGAACATTGTTGACTCGGTTTTAGGTTACTCGATATTGTTACTCCCAGATCAGTTTCTCTGTTTACATTCTTAAGCTGAGTGCCATTCATCGAATAGTTTGCTTTCTCATTTAGGTATCCGACATGTAGTACTTTACATTTATCCGCATTGAAACTCATTTGCCAAATTTGGGCCCAACATGACAATTTATCTAGATTGTGTTGCATATCGCCAACTTGTTCTTTTGAGAGTACGCTATTTGCAATTTTTGTATCGTCAGCAAATTTTGAGATTGTGCAGGTGAGACCCTCATCTATGTCGTTGATGTAAATTAGAAAGAGAATTGGTCCTAGTACCGATCCCTGGGGTACCCCACTACTTACATTGGTCCATTTAGATGCCTTACCGTTTATGACTTCCCTTTGCTTTCTGTTGCTGAGCCAATTTTCTATCCATTTCAACACACCGTCTTGTATTCCATGCGCTTTTAGTTTTAGCAGTAAACGTTTGTGGGGAACTTTGTCAAAGGCCTTTTGAAAATCAAGGTATATAATATCTACAGCTTTACTCTCATCGTAGAGGTTGAGGATATTGTGGAAGAAGTCTAAGAGGTTTGTTAAACAGGAACGTTTTTTACGAAAGCCGTGTTGAGTATCTTTAAGTATGTTATTTTCCTGTAAGTGATTTACGAGTCTGTCTCGTATGACCGTTTCTAGCATTTTGCATACAACTGAGGTTAAGCTAATTGGACGATAGTTACTGGGTAGGGATTTGCTGCCTTTTTTGAATATCGGTGTTACGTTGGCTAGCTTCCACTGATCAGGCATAGTTCCAGACTGCAAGGATTTATTGAATAGTAATGTCAGTGGTTTGGAGAGCTCATTCTTAGCTTCCTTTAGAACTCTAGGCGAGATTGCATCAGGTCCTGGCGTTTTATTTACCTTGAGTTTATCTAAACAATTCAATACTTCTCTCTCTGTAACGGTGATATTGCTTAGAACATCTGAATTATCAATCTGAATCGGCGATGGTGTAGGGATATCACTGAGGTCTTCTGTTGTAAAAACTGATGCAAAGAAGGTATTGAGGGCATTACTCATTTGTACTTCGTCTTTGGTGTATTCTCCTTTTTCATGGACTAACGGTCCAACAGTTGAAGTAACTACTTTTTTCTTTCTGATATAACTATAGAATTCTTTCGGGTTTGTTTTACTTTGATTCGCAATTTGTAACTCTAAGGTCTTTTTACTTTGCTTAATTAACTTTTTGGCTTTGCGTCGTAGCTCTACAAATTTCACCCGTTCTTCGTCATTTTGTGAGGATTTTAATCTATCATTAGCAAATTTTTTAGCAAGCAGGCAGTTTGAAATATCTTTATTCCACCATTTGGGCTTATTATTATGGCCTGGACGCCGTATTTTCGATGGTATGCAGTCTTGCACTGCTTTTAGGTAAGTGGTTTCGAATAACTTCCAAGATGTATTTATGTCGTTATTGTTAATTAAAAAGCTCCAGTCAGTTTCTTTAAACATAGCTCTAAGTTTATGAAAGTTTGCTTTCTTGAAATTAGGGACTTTTTCGATGCTACTATTTGGTTCGTTACTAGTAAATTTTAAAGTGAAAGTTATCGTACGATGGTCGCTGTTACTGAATTCATCACCAACATTCAAATTCTCTATCAATTCTTTTTTTGTTGCAAGTAAAATGTCAAGAACGTTATTACCACGGGTCGGCGTTCGAACAAATTGATAAAGCGAACTCTCTTGCAAGTTCGTATACAAGTCATGTCCGGAGTGTGAAGTAAGAGTATCGCCCCACTTGGTCACAGGTAAATTAAAGTCGCCAAAAATTACGGTATCTTGTGAGTTACTTACATCTGCAATTTGTTCGTAAATTTCTCGGTCAGTTTGCACTGATTGAGCTGGAGGTCTGTATATTAACGCAAGTATTATTTTTGTAGTAATGGAGTGAGGAACTACATGAACGAAGGCGGTGCTGGTTGGGGGGAGGGGCGTCGACTGACTGGGGACAGAGGTGCATGGGGGCGGTTCGTTCGTGGCCACCCCTTCGGGGATCACGGCGTCAGGCAATAGATAGATAGATAGATTATTTTTGTACCTTTATTATTCTTTATTAGCACAAAAGATGTGTCGACGTTCACAATTTGAGGTTTTGACACGAGGGTCGGGTTTAGACTTTCTTTGATATAAAATAAAACGCCACCTCCATTTTTATTTATTCGGCTGTTCTCAAACATTACATAACCGGGAAGTGAATACTCTGCTAAAAAGTCTCTATCTTCTGTATTGAGCCAAGATTCTGTTATGCCAATCACATCATAATTTTCTGTAAACACTAGTTCCTCTAAATCTGAAAATTTATTGCGTATGCTACGAGCGTTTGCATAGAAAACCTTTAAAGTTGCGGTTTTAGAACTCTTAGAACGTTCTTTCATCGAATTTTTGGTTCTGGTCGGATCTACATTTACATTCATGGCTGTCCTCGGTCGTTATCCCTGATGGTTTTGAATTTGGGTCGTGTTGGTGGAGCTTTATCCAAATTCGCGGTTGTTGACGGATTAGTATTTAATTCCTTTGTAGGTTGCCGTCCTCGGTCCTCCTTCCTGGTTGTCCTGTGCCGAGTCGATTTCTTCTCCGAAAATCCTTCACCGCATCGTTGAGAAGACGCCCAAAAAAAAGAGAGAGAGAGAGAGAGAGAGAGAGAGAGAGAGAGAGAGAGAGAGAGAGAGAGAGAGAGAGAGAGAGAGAGAGAGGAGAGAGAGAGAGAGAGAGTACAAAGGAGTACAAAGGAAATCAAGCAACAACAGATCTAGTGACCCTTCTAGGTTGCTTGTCCTCCAAAACACTGAGGATCAAGTGTCCAAACAGTGGTTTAGAGTGGGTAAGGGAACATTGGAAAGGGAACTACTGCCCTGCCACTAACGTGGCAGGACTAGGAAGTTAGTAGGGGACATATGGGTTAGTAACTGAGGGGAGGATAAAGTTATTCATTTACAAACGCAGTCAGTCGCGGGTTTGATGCAAGATATTTGTCTAGGCGGAATTTAAATGAATCAACGGTGCTGCAGTCTATAACGTCTCGGGGAAGCCCATTCCTCAAGTTGACAACTCGATTGAAGAAGAAATTCTTAGATTCGTGCGAGTTAAAAGATTTACCAATAATTTTGCAACCGTTTCCCCGCGTGTAATTAGATTGGTCGATAGTGAAGTACTTACTACAGTTCATATTGTCGATGACTTTGATGATTTTGAACACTTGAATTAAGTCGCCTCTTAATCTGCGCTGGGTTAAAGGAAATAGATTTAATTCTCTAAGACGCTCTTCGTATGGTTTGTTCTTTAGGCTAGGTATCATTTTGGTAACTCTACGTTGAACTCGTTCTAGCTTGTTTATATCTTTTTGGTAATAAGGGCACCAGGATTGAACGCAGTATTCCAGAAGAGGGCGGACTAAGGAATTGTAAAGAGTTAGGATAACTTCTTTGGATTTATGCTCAAATGACCTGCCTATAAAGCCAATTATTTTGTTTGCCTTCTTAACAACTTCTGAACATTGTTGACTAGGTTTTAGGTTACTCGATATTGTTACTCCCAGATCAGTTTCTCTGTTTACATTCTTAAGCCGAGTGCCATTCATCGAATAGTTTGCTTTCTCATTTAGGTATCCGACATGTAGTACTTTACATTTATCCGCATTGAAACTCATTTGCCAAATTTGGGCCCAACATGACAATTTATCTAGATTGTGTTGCATATCGTCAACTTGTTCTTTTGAGAGTACGCTATTTGCAATTTTTGTATCGTCAGCAAATTTTGAGATTGTGCAGGTGAGACCCTCATCTATGTCGTTGATGTAAATTAGAAAGAGAATTGGTCCTAGTACCGATCCCTGGGGTACCCCGCTACTTACATTGGTCCATTTAGATGCCTTACCGTTTATGACTACCCTTTGCTTTCTGTTGCTGAGCCAATTTTCTATCCATTTCAACACACCGTCTTGTATTCCATGCGCTTTTAGTTTTAGCAGTAAACGTTTGTGGGGAACTTTGTCAAAGGCCTTTTGAAAATCAAGGTATATAATATCTACAGCTTTACTCTCATCGTAGAGGTTGAGGATATCGTGGAAGAAGTCTAAGAGGTTTGTTAAACAGGAACGTTTTTTACGAAAGCCGTGTTGAGTATCTTTAAGTATGTTATTTTCCTCCAAGTGATTTACGAGTCTGTCTCGTATGACCGTTTCTAGCATTTTACATACAACTGAGGTTAAGCTAATTGGACGATAGTTACTGGGTAGGGATTTGCTGCCTTTTTTGAATATCGGTGTTACGTTGGCTAGCTTCCACTGATCAGGCATAGTTCCAGACTGCAAGGATTTATTGAATAGTAATGTCAGTGGTTTGGAGAGCTCATTCTTAGCTTCCTTTAGAACTCTAGGCGAGATTGTATCAGGTCCTGGCGTTTTATTTACCTTGAGTTTATCTAAACAATTCAATACTTCTCTCTCTGTAACGGTGATATTGCTTAGAACATCTGAATTATCAATCTGAATCGGCGATGGTGTAGGGATATCACTGAGGTCTTCTGTTGTAAAAACTGATGCAAAGAAGGTATTGAGGGCATTACTCATTTGTACTTCGTCTTTGGTGTATTCTCCTTTTTCATCGACTAACGGTCCAACAGTTGAAGTAACTACTTTTTTCTTTCTGATATAACTATAGAATTCTTTCGGGTTTGTTTTACTTTGATTCGCAATATGTAACTCTAAGGTCTTTTTACTTTGCTTAATTAACTTTTTGGCTTTGCGTCGTAGCTCTACAAATTTCACCCGTTCTTCGTCATTTTGTGAGGATTTTAATCTATCATTAGCACATTAGAGAGAGAGAGAGAGAGAGAGAGAGAGAGAGAGAGAGAGAGAGAGAGAGAGAGAGAGAGAGAGAGAGAGAGAGAGAGAGAGAGAGAGAGAGAGAGAGAGAGAGAGAGAGAGTGTCATATTAAACCAATATACCAAACAAGTAAGAGTAGGAGAGAGGAAAACACAGATGAGAGGTGGTGTCAAGGGAGGAAGGATGATTCCCACACTTACTGAAGTATTCACGCCTTAAAGTGGAGGTGTCCCCACAGTGGGTCCCTCCTACCTTTCTACAGTGTCCTACTGTGACCCTCCACCACCCCATCCATTCTACTGTGACCCTCCACCACCCCATCCATTCTACTGTGTCTCTCCCATAGCTCCCTCCCTTCTATTGTGACCCTCCTCTACCTCCTCCCTTTTATTGTGACCCTCGTCCACCCCTCCTTACTACTGTGACCGTCCTCCACTCCCTTCCTTATACTGTGACCCTCCTCCACCCCATCCTTTCTACTGTGACCCTCCTATACCTCGTTCCTTCTATTGTGACCCTCCTCCATCTCCTCTTCTATTGTGACCCTCCTCCATCTCCTCTCTTCTATTGTGACCCTCCTCCACCTCCTCCTTTCTACTGTGACCCTTCACCACCCCATCCATTATACTGTGACCCTCCTCCCTTCAACTGTGACCTTCATCTACTTCCTCCCTTCTACTGTGATACTCCTCCACCCCATCCATTCTATTGTGACCCTCCACCACCCAATCCATTCTACTGTGACCCTCCACCACCCCATCCATTCTACTGTGACCCTCCACCACCCCATCCATTCTACTGTGACCCTCCCCTCCCTTCTACTGTGACCCTCCTCCCTCCCCTCCCTTCTACTGTGACCCTCCTCCCTCCCCTCCCTTCTACTGTGACCCTCCTCCCTCCCCTCCCTTCTATTGTGACCTTCGTGAACCCCCGTTCTTCTACTGTGAACTTCCTTCACCTCTCCCCTTCTATTTAGAGACACCTCCACCTTCTACCTTCTACTGTGACCCTCCTCCACCCCTTCCTTCTACTATGTTATACTTCGTCCATCGTCCTATATTATCCTCTTCTGTGTATGTCGCCAGTGTCAGTGTATTCTCTTATATTCACCAGTGACCTCTCTTATAGCATTTCTTCACATACATTATATACAATGATGTGCCAATATTATTAGGGCATATAGAAGGGGCTTGGCTGGGAGTAGGAATATGATCGGTGCACACAGATACAGTTTAACCCTCTCATGCTTGGATAATGAAATCACATACTCAGGAAAGGTATCCCCAAATTCACGGATATGCAATGAGTGTATTGGATACTTTAGAAAACGTTTGCATGAAAACTGAATATTTAAATTGTGTATAAATTGAGCTACAATAAATTTGGTATTGGCATGCTGAATGAAAACCTTGGCAACACTTGTTTGAGTCATCCTCCATCCTTCAGTTTCACTCTTGCAATATACAAAAAAACAAAAATGAACATATAGTCTTAAAATGAGAAAGACTGAAATAGCCTACAATGCAACTTAAGCAAAATAGTAGAATAGTTAGAAAAGTGGCAAATGCCCTTTAATGTTGGCAAATGTCAAATTTTGCACGTTGGTGTAAAAACAAGAAGTATCATTATCAAATGAAAGGCAAACCCATTATAGTATCATCTAGGGTTAAAGATCTCAGGGTTATATTTGAAAACCAAAAATCCCCAGGACAATGTGCGAAGGCTTGGGATATATCTACATACATTTTACCTTTAAAAACTAGAACATTATTTTGCTGTTGCTCAAAATCATTGTTAGACCCCAACTTGAATATATCGTTCAATTCTGGTCCCCATATCACAAGAAAGATATTGAGTAACTGGAGTTCGTGCAGCATAGAGCAACTAAGCTAATCCCCTCTCTGAGAAACAAGCCATATTGCGAAAGATTAAAGACTTTAAATATGTTATTGAAGACAAGAAGGTTACAAGGCCAACTTATGGATATCAATGCACTGTTAACGATATATAACAATGCTGCAACCCGAGGTAATGGAATTAAAATATATAGAAAGAAGGCATGCCTAGATGTCACACTAAACCTCTTCACATTCAGTGTGGTCAAAGAGTGGAATAGTTTGCCAAAGGAGGTGGTCAACAATAATTCAATTATGCGTTTAAGAAGAGACTGAACCATCATCTGGTGGAGATTGAATTAATATGAATGAATACATATACAATCAGTAATTATGTAAGTTTATGTTCCGTTTCAGACTAATTTCTTACTATCATATATAAACACTTTTCTTGTGAGTATTTCCTGATTCATACGATTACATTTCATCATATTGTCCGGTATGGCTTAGGTGGAGGGGAGCGGATGGTGAGGAAAGAGCCTTCTACTATGCTGTCCTGTTCTTTTACTATAAATTGTATGTGTAATATTAAGGCCGGACCACCTAGTACGAACCGCAAGGTCTGTGTGATCTGATTATCTGTGTATCTCTGCGGCCCTATCTCTAACTCACTCACTCTCACACTCTAAAATACACTCTTTTCACTAACTCTCTCTCCCCTCTCCCTCCCTCCCTCCCCCCCCCCCCCCCCCCCCCCCCCCCCTCTCTCTCTCTCTCTCTCTCTCTCTCTTTCTCATACTCTCTCTCTCATACTCTCTCTCTCTCATACTCTCTCTCTCTCATACTCTCTCTCTCCCTGCTCCTGCCTCATCATTCCTGACAAGCGTGATTAAGGTTAAGGAAGAGGGGACCGAGTAGAGTGGTAATTAATCCATGGCTGCTCATCTACAAGTTTTTTCTTTATATTTTCTAACAAGTTCCATGGAGGATTTATGTGAAGCGAAAATGAGAGGGGAACTGATGCGAACCTTATGAGAGGGAAATTATGTGAACCTTATGAGAGGGGATATGATGCGAACCTTATGAGAGGGGATATGATGCGAACCTTATGAGAGGGGATATGATGCGAACCTTATGAGAGGGGATATGATGCGAACCTTATGAGAGGGGATATGATGCGAACCTTATGAGAGGGGATATGATGCGAACCTTATGAGAGGGGATATGATGCGAACCTTATGAGAGGGGATATGATGCGAACCTTATGAGAGGGGATATGATGCGAACCTTATGAGAGGGGATATGATGCGAACCTTATGAGAGGGGATATGATGCGAACCTTATGAGATGGAGATATAATGCGAACCTTATGAGGGGAAATGAGGCGAATCTTATGAGAGGGGACATGATGGGAACCTTATGAGAGGAGAAATTATGTGAACCTTATGAGAGAGGACATGATGTGAACCTTATGAGAGGGGATATGATGCGAACCTTATGAGGGGGGACATTATGTGAACCTTATGAGGGGAAATGATGCGAGCTAAATTTATGAGAGGGGAAATGATGCGAACCTTACGAGGATGAAATTATGTGAACCTTATGAGAGGGGAAATGATGCAAACCTTTTGAGAGGGGAAATGATGTGAACCTTATGAGAGGGGAAATTATGCGAACCTTCTGGCTTTCAAGATTTATAAAGCCCAAACACACAAAGCATGAGTCTGTATAACAACATGATGCTGTAATATGGAAACCAAGGTATAATTACGCAGTGTTAGCTACATGCAATAAGTCCATGAGGTGTGCAGCTCTCTCTCTCTCTCTCTCTCTCTTTCTCTCTCTCACATAGGTTATATTACATCAATTATGGAAACAGTGTGAATGTAAACGAGATTATAAAATGACCATTAGTACGTGCAAATATTATATTCCAAATTTGCTTAAGTTATGGCATAGATCAAGACATGGTAAACATGACCAGAGACGCCTGAAAAGGCAAGGGTACGCTCTTTTCTTTAACCCTTTGAGTGCGGGTGGTGTCTATTTTATTTTATTTTACCTATATTTAGACGATTTGCAGCCTCTTAGGAAGGATCTGTAGTAGCTAAGATGGTTAATTGAGATAGTTAGTAGCCTGTTTTTGCTAGAGGTCCTTCCTAAACTGAATGATATCTTCTAGTAACAACCAGAATATAATGAAAAGACGTCCTCCGTACTGAAATTGTTAAGGATATAACAGAATAATAAGATATGCAACCATACTGCTGTCTGGTCACCGACAGTTTCCGTGGTTTTTGTAAATTTACGCAGTAACATTATTTATTCCTGCATATCATAGTATTATAAAAACTAGAGGGAAATCTGAGGAATATCGATATGATTAATACTATAAGTTAATGAAATGGAAGTTACATTTTGTAGTTACTTCACCCCACTTGAAACAGTCATATTTCAATAGAAGTTAAGCATTTATTTAATCGACGAACTTTACAGGAAATTGAGCGTTATCGTTGTAATATTATTTCACATTTCTCATGATAATCATGCAAACCTATTGATTTATATTTGGTTTGTTTTGTTTTCCTTTTGGTCAACTACATTCAAGACTTAAAAGGATATATGACGACAGAGGTAAGCTTTGGAATAGAAAGATATAAGTAATTGCTTCGAACCGAGGATACCTTTACACCTGGCACGGAAGTTTGGCTGGTCAACTTGGGCTTAGGGGAGAAATGTTTATGCATTGACCTTATTTGCTTTTGTGTAATTTGTTTCCACTTTTGTTTATATACAATTATTCAAAGTATTCCAATATTGCTCATTGTGTGGGAGGATATACTACTACATGTACTGTATATTCCCCTCCCCACTCTCTCTTTCTCTCGCACTCTCCCTCACTCTGGCTCTCCCTCCTCTCCCCCTACTCTTGCTCTCGCCTAATCTCGCTCTCTCCCCTATTATCTCTCGCACTCTCTCTCCCCTTCCCTCTTTCCTCCTACACACACTCACTCTCACACCCACCCTCTCTCTCTCTCTCCCTGATACAACACTGAGAAATCCGATTTGTCCTGGGTGTTTTCTCTGTCTCCCGCCAAGCCTTCTTTTTAGTCCCACTTTTTGGTTTATTTTAAGATTCAAAAGTATGGTGTACGATAATTAGGGTTTTACGGTGTTAATTGAAGATGACGAGGTTATATAATCGTGGCTTAACGTTTATTTTTATTTTTTATTTTAACCCTTCTTGTACCGGTGCCGTCCTGTTAACTTTGTTCTGGCTACTATTTGACGATTGTATTCAGTTTCAAAATGTCCTCCAGTAATTAACAGGCTTCGAACTATTTCGCTTAACCCTGTTTACTACCACATATCCTTTTTAAGTTGCACAAAATCCTCTATATATAGCTTGAATAGAATTTAAAAGACGTCGGCGGTACAGAAGGGGTTAACATGATCCATCAGATATTCTCTATCAATATCATGGGTTATTGTTCCATGATTTGTGTCCATACTAATCTAATATTATCGTTAAATATTTTGGGCATGAGAACTGGACATGAACCCTCGCCCTTGACGTTGTGGAGTTTTACCTTCGAGCTACCACTGATGAATTTACCCTTCTAAATTCTGAGGTAAAACGAAATATCGAAATAATATGAAGACATTTGATGTCAGTGAACCATTATATGGTTTCAATGATTTATTCCAATTTCGAATACTTGTCAACTTTATTATAATTACCGGTTCATTAATACTATATTATTCTTATTATTCATCCTTCTTTCTAACCCATTATTCATGGTCAGCATGTGTTTTCAATTTGACCTGTTTTCTTTTGCCTTTCCTGTTCTCTTTGTTCTATCATTCAATCAACGTTTTACTTATTTCAACTACTGTTAAATTATTTTATTTTACTTACACATGACATCTCATAGTAAAGGGTTATGGAAATGTTTTTAATAACGTCTAACGAAATATACCTTAACCTGATTAAATCTTCCAGTGAAATAGATCAATATATACATACTATAATAATTGTAAGTCAATAATCATACCTCCTGTTAGTGTTTGTCATTGTTAAGTTCATTAATGAATAATCCCTATTAATTGTTTAATTTCCGTTTATAATTTGCATCCAGTTTACATCTAACTCTCACTCCATTACAGTAGATGTGATGATAATTTACTGGAAAATTACGAATACATGATACAGTGTCATATTCTTAGATTAGCTTGTAGTTAGTTTTCCCACCACACGCAAACTATTAATTCACACGTATAGGCCTATTTAGAAATGTATGTAGGTTTAACATGTTTGCACAAAATAATGTTATTATAGCTTAGTCCATTGAGTATGATATATAATTTCATGTTTATCAATCAACCCACACATAATGCTCCAGTCTACGGCATAATTCCCGGAGAGGTATATAGAACAGTTATATATATACACTCCGTGTTTCTCTTGTGACTATATCTCTACATACCTTTTCCTCCAATCCCCTCTTCCCACGAGTATAAAGGGATATTTATTCACCGCGCCATCTGTATATTTCCTTCCAAGAGCCTTCTCTCTCTGTCCGTCAGTCTGTCTCTCATATATATATATATATATATATTTTGCATATTGCTGTACTATCCCCTATCTTTCACTGCTGTGGTATGTAAGCACTAAGTATGTCTGTGGTATCCAGACTACCCGGCCGGCTTTAGCACCGCCAACAGCTCCGCATCGCCAGTGAGAAAACTCGATCCTAATTTGAGTATTTCATATCCCTATTCCCTTTATTCATTGCATGAACAGTAGTTAAGTGCTTGTTTAACCTCCACATAGTTCTGCAGTTGCAGTGCATGTTATTTTATTGCTTTTCTGACTGATAAACATTGTTGTTTACATTTGTTATCCTAGCTTGTAGCAGACGACGCACACGCACCTCTAATCGACCTAGCTTTGTATTTTCTTATTAACTCTAGTAGTTATCGTATTCAGTATCCTACTGTAGCTATATATATCTGTAATTTTAGTTGTTGCTTGCATGATCTTGTAGTAACCTTTGACTGATAACTTTGTTTATCTAAATATAATCCTGTTTGACTAGCCTACAGTGACACCAGCGCCATCTGTTGATACAGTATATTAACCCCTTGTGTGCAGTTACACTTTATTCTTATATAATCTCTATTTGGTGAATTGTATATTTAGTTACATATTCTATTATATATATATATATATATATATATATTTGTTTTGCTTTTTTAGGTAGGTTATCACCCCCTACTTCTGCATATTTCATACTTTTTGTTTTCTGTTATTTTTGTTTTCGGTTAGTCTAGGCTATCATCCCTGGTGGCCTATTTCTGCGTACTTCAATTTTTAAATTTTCAGTTAGGCTATCACCGCTGGTGGCCTATTTCTGCGTACCGGTATTTCATAATTTTTGTTTTTGGTTAGGATAGGCTATCACCCCTGGTGGCCTATTTCTGTTTAAATAAAAATAAATTGTTTTCGGTTCGGCTATCACTGCGTATTCAAATTTAATTTTGTTTTGTTTTAATTTTCGGTTAGGCTATCACCGCTGATAACCTATTTGTGCGTATTTCAACATTTTTGTTTTCGGTTAGGCCCATTAAGTAAGTGAAGCGACCTGAAGTGAGTAAAGTGTTTTTAAAGTGAGTTTAGTGTTTTTAAAGTGAGTTTAGTGTTTTTAAGTGAGTGAAGTGATCTGAAGAAAGTGATCGTCACCATGCCTCGTGCCTGTACGAACTGCGCCGGTAGGTTTGGTGCTTCCATGTTTGCTCCTGCCGATCCACAAGTCTGCCGACTGCTAGCAACGAGAGGATTTGACAGCAAAATTGGATGAAGCCCACAACAATATCAATGCCCTCACCAGGAAGCTGGAATCACTCCAAGAGTTTGTAACACTCAACGTTGGAGTATCACTAACTCCAATTGTTTCAACTCCAGCATCCACCACCGCCCCAACGTCATCTGCCAGCAATCCAACACCTGCAGTAGCCACTGCAGCAGATGCTTCTGACGAACCTGAGCCGACATCAAACCAGGACAGCCGCCCTGTTCACCTTAGTCTCTCCCCCACTCCTCGTGCAAGAAGCCTGCTAGCACGAACAGTACCAACCCCTCACCCCCGTTCTAACCACTCCTCTCCCCGACCTGTACACAGAGTCCCGCCACCACAAGTTTCCGGATTTACACCAGTGAGGAACGGTGCACGGCCAACGCAGAAAAGGTCTCATCTACCAGTCACAATGTCAAACAGATTTGAGATCTTGGTACCTTTACCTTTACCTTTGGATGTGTTCGCCGCTCCTCTAGCGGCACCAAGGAGCGCGACGTCCCTCGTTATGGGTGGTGATTTGGTGCAGTAGACTGTTTGAAGAGAGATGGAAGACGAACCAGAAGAGACCAGGCTCGTTGGGGATTCCATCCTACGAGGACAGGTCGAAGAGTTCTGCGACAGAGTCCCAAATCGACGAAAAAGATTTTGCATCCCAGGAGCTGGACTGGATGACATTGTGGAAGCCTTCGAAGATACCACAAAGGATCGCAAGATGATCCAGCACTACAAAAACAAGTCAAGGAATATCATAATCTCAGGCATTCTCCCAGAGATCGACGCACCTGACAAATTCTACGACAAGGCCTTCAGCACAAATAGCCAACTAAAATATTTGTGTCTGAAGGAAGAAGTTGAATTCATCAACCTCTGGGACAACTTCTACAATCAGCCTACTCTGTTCCTCATCTAAACCCTGTGGGTTCAGCACTCATGGGTCGTCTCCTACACGAAGCAGTCCGCAGCCATGGATCAAAAAACGCCATCCGAGAAGAAGCAGCAGTGACATAAATCATCCAACGCCAAGCAAAAAAAAGAGGCAACCGAGGACCACCAGCGATAAGGACCGAAGACAGCGAGGCCCGAGGACAGCCATAAACATAAACGTAGATCCGACAAGAACCAAAAATATTATTAAAGAGCGTTCCGTTCCGTGAGATCTAAAATAACAAATTTAAAGGTTTTCTATGCAAACGCTCGTAGCATACGCAATAAATTTTCAGATTTAGAGGAGCTAGTGTTTACAGAAAATTATGATATGATTGGCATAACAGAATCTTGGCTCAATACCGAAGATAGACTTTTTAGCAGAGTATTCACTTCCCGGTTATGTAAGGTTTGAGAAAAGCCGAATAAATAGAAATGGAGGTGGCGTTTTACTTTATATCAAAGAAAGTCTTAACCCTACCCTCTTGTCAAAACCTCAAATTGTGAACGTCGACACATCTTTTGTGCTAATAAAGAATAATAAAGGTACAAAAATAATACTTGCATTAATATACAGACCTCCAGCTCAATCAGTGCAAACTGACCGAAAAATTTAAGAACAAATTGCACATGTAAGTAACTCGCATGATACCGTAATTTTTGGCGACTTTAATTTACCTGTGACCAAGTGGGGCGATACTCTTACTTCACACTCCGGACATGACTTGTATACGAACTTGCAAGAGAGTTCACTTTATCAATTTGTTCGAACGCCGACCCGTGGTAATAATGTTCTTGACATTGTACTTGCAACAAAAGAAGAATTAATAGAGAATTTGAATGTTGGTGATAAATTCAGTAACAGCGACCATCGTACGATAACTTTCACTTAAAATTTTACTAGTAATGAACCAAATAGTAGCATCGAAAAAGTCCCTAATTTCAAGAAAGCAAACTTCCATAAACTTAGAGCTATGTTTAAAGAAACTGACTGGAGCTATTTAATTAACAATAACGACATAAATACATCTTGGAAGTTACTCGAAATCACTTACCTAAAAGCAGTGCAAGACTGCATACCATCGAAAGTACGGCGTCCAGGCCATAATAATAAGCTCAAATGGTGGAATAAAGATATTTCAAACTACCTGCTTGCTAAACAAATTTGCTAATGATAGATTAAAATCCTCACAAAATGACGAAGAACGGGTGAAATTTGTAGAGCTATGACGCAAAGCCAAAAAGTTAATTAAGCAAAGTAAAAAGACCTTGGAGTTACATATTGCTAATCAAAGTAAAACAAACCCGAAAGAATTCTATAGTTATATCAGAAAGAAAAAAGTAGTTACTTCAACTGTTGGACCGTTAGTCGATGAAAATGGAGAATACACCAAATACGAAGTACAAATGAGTAATGCCCTCAATACCTTCTTTGCATCAGTTTTTACAACAGAAGACCTCAGTGATATCCCTACACCATCGACGATTCAGATTGATAATTCAGATGTTCTAAGCAATATCACCGTTACAGAGAGAGAAGTATTGAATTGTTTAGATAAACTCAAGGTAAATAAAACGCCTGGACCCGATACAATCTCGCCTAGAGTTCTAAAGGAAGCTAAGGATGAGCTCTCCAAACCACTGACATTACTATTCAATAAATCCTTGCAGTCTGGAACTATGCCTGCTCAGTGGAAGCTAGCCAACGTAACACCGATATTCAATAAAGGCAGCAAATCCCTACCCAGTAACTATCGTCCAATTAGCTTACCCTCAATTGTATGTAAAGTGCTAGAAACGGTCATAAGAGACAGACTCGTAAATCACTTAGAGCAAAATAACATACTTAAAGATACTCAACACGGCTTTTGTAAAAAACGTTCCTGTGTAACAAACCTCTTAGACTTCTTCCACGATATCCTCAACCTCTACGATGAGAGTAAAGCTGTAGATATTATATACCTTGATTTTCAAAAGGCCTTTGACAAAGTTCCCCACAAACGTTTACTGCTAAAATTAAAAGTGCATGGAATACAAGAAGGTGTGTTGAAATGGATAGAAAATTGGCTCAGCGACAGAAAGCAAAGAGTAGTCATAAACGGTAAGGCATCTAAATGGACCAATGTAAGTAGCGGGGTACCCCAGGGATCCGTACTGGGCCCAATTATCTTTCTAATTTACATGGATGAGGGTCTCACCTGTACAATCTCAAAATTTGCTGACGATACAAAAATTGCAAATAGCGTACTCTCAAAAGAACAAGTTGACGATATGCAACACAATCTAGATAAATTGTCATGTTGGGCCCAAATTTGGCAAATGAGTTTCAATGCGGATAAATGTAAAGTACTACATATCGGATACCTAAATGAGAAAGCAAACTATTCGATGAATGGCGCTCAGCTTAAGAATGTAAACAGAGAAACTGATCTGGGAGTAACAATATCGAGTAACCTAAAACCGAGTCAACAATGTTCAGAAGTTGTTAAGAAGGCAAACAAAATAATTGGCTTTATAGGCAGGTCATTTGAGCATAAATCCAAAGAAGTTATCCTAACCCTTTACAATTCCTTAGTCCGCCCTCTTCTGGAATACTGCATTCAATCCTGGTGCCCTTATTACCAAAAAGATATAAACAAGCTAGAACGAGTTCAACGTAGAGTTACCAAAATGATACCTAGCCTAAAGAACAAACCATACGAAGAGCGTCTTAGAAAATTAAATATATTTCCTTTAACCCAGCGCAGAATAAGAGGTGACTTAATTCAAGTGTTCAAAATCATCAAAGGCATCGACAATATGAACTGGAGTAAGTACTTCACTATCGACCAATCTAATTACACGTGGGGAAACGGTTGCAAAATTATTGGTAAATCTTTTAACTCACACGAATCTAAGAATTTCTTCTTCAATCGAGTTGTCAACTTGTGGAATGGGCTTCCCCGAGGAGACGTTATAGACTGCATCACCGTTGATTCATTTAAACTCCGCCTAGACAAATATCTCACATAAACCCGCGACTGACTGCGTTTGTAAATGAATAACTTTATTTTATCCCCCCCTCAGTTACTAACCCATCTGTCCCCTACTAACTTCCTAATCCTGCCACGGACATTAGTTCCAGGGCAGTAATTCCCTTTCCAATGTTCCCTTACCCACTCTAAACCACTGTTTGGACACTTGATCCTCAGTGTTTTGGAGGACAAGCAGCCTAGAAGGGTCACTATCTGTTATTGCTTGATTTCCTTTGTACTCCTTTGTACACTAATGGTTTACTAGTAATTTTTAAGACCGGACTACGTAGTTGGGAACAAGTGGCCGCCTGTGTGACTTGCATTTATGTGTCTCTAACTTTATGTAACGCTCTCTCTTCCGTGTTTCCCTTCTCTCCTGAGGGAATCCAACGAACAATTTATTGAATAGTATTAAACGGTAAACCATCAGACTGCACTAATGTCAGAGGTGGTGTACCTCTTCTTGATTTATATAAATGTCATTGATGACGGTCTCTCGTGTAGTATTTCAGAATTGCTGATCACCCAAAATTAGCAAGCACGGTAGTGTATCCAACTCAAATACAATACATCCAAAATATTTTGCATAAACTCTCTAACTGTGCTCAAACCAGGCAAATGAGCTTCAATATCGATAAAAGTAAAGTACTCCCAGTATGTTAACCCCTTCTGTATCGACACCGTCCTTGTAACTGTATTCTAGCTACTATTAGACGATTATATTTAGTTTAAAAAGAGCCTCCAGCAATGAACAGGCTTCGAACTATCCCTCTTCACCCTTTGTACTACCACAGGTCCTTCCTAAACTGCACACACTTGTCGGAATATAGCTAGAATAAAATATAAAAGACGTCGCCTGTACAGAAGGGGTTAAGGGGGGTGACCTGCTTTTTGTTATTTCTGTCCTTTTCTCTTTCTCTGGCTTGTATCCATTCGGCCCCATTCAGCCAACTATTGTAAGACGTTTATCCCCATCTAGGTGTCAATTTATTTCTGGCGAGCGATAGCGAGCCAGCATTATATGAAGAAATCCGGCTTCCCCGGAGAAATTTTTCTATCGAAAAATGTACAAATTTAGCCTGCTGTTAAATAAAAATAAAAAATATGCTGGCTCGCTACCGCTCACCAGTAAAAAATTGACACCTGGATGGGGATAAACGTCTTAAAACAGTAGGCTGAATGGGGCCAAATGGATACAAGCCAGAGAAAGATAGAAAAGGACAGAAGAAAAACAGGTCACCCCCCTTAGAGGAATAATAAGGCAAATTGTTCAATGGGTGGTATTCAAATCAAAAATTGTCGATAAAGAAACTGATTTAGAAGTATCAATTATAATACTTTAAAACCATGCCAACAATGTACTGAAGTAGTAAAGAAAGAAAATAAGAGGATTGGATTCACTGGTAGTTCTTTTGAATCCAAATCCAAAGTTCTTATTCTCCTCTTATTCATTGGTTCGACCTCATCTAGGATACTGCATTAAATTTTGGTCTCCTTAAGGGGAGATTTCTACTTGAGGGATTTTTTTCTGGACTCCTTTCTCCCTCATGTTTAGCCCCATTGCTTTTCTAATTTTAAGACGTTCGCACCATTATTTTGACAATATTAAGATCTTTCGTGCCATTTAGGTGTCGATTTTATCCTGGCGAGCGATAGCGAGCCTGTAATATAAGAGGAACCGGCTTTCAGCAGGGACATTTTTCTACCGAAAAATTTACAAATTTATCTTGAAAGAGGGTCAAGGGGGTGAAATTTTAAGATTGCTGGAAGAGTAGAAACCAAACTAAAACCCTCCCCTTAACCCTCTGAGGATCGATGACGCACTTCTTCTTTTGTTTTCTGGCTATTATGAGACGATTTTATTTATATTAGGAAGGGTATTTGGAAGTCAGAGGGTTAATTGAGATATTATTTACCCTTTTAATACCCACAGATCCTTCCTAAGCTGCATAAAATCGTCTAAATATAGCCAAAATAAAACCGCTAAAACGCGTCAGAGCTTCAAGGGGTTAATATCAAAAGGATATAGAAAAACTTGAAAGAGTACAATGAAGAATAACAATAATTATTCCCAGACTAAGAAATATGCCATATGAAGGAAGTCTAGAAGAATTAAACCTGTTCAGCTTGACTAAGCGCAGACAACGAGGGGATATCATTAAATTACTCAAGATAATTAAAGTTATCAACATTATGGATGCAAACAAATATTTCACATTCAATTATTCAAATTACACACAAGGGAATGGCATAACATTTATTTTTCAACCGTGCAGGCCTAGTTAATTTATGGAATGGCCTGCTTTGCTATATTTTAAACTGCAGCACTGTTGAAACCTTAAAAAATCGATTAGACAAATATTGCGCCCTTGACCCTCGACTGACTGCGTTCATAGAGGAATAACAAGACGTGCTCACATTACTTCCTCTGTTAGAATAGATATTTTCTGATTTTTCTGTTGAGTAGTGTAATTTTGTTCATCCTACATGGGTAAGATAAATCCTTTCCTTAAAAGCCGTCTTTTCTCTTCTACAGATTGGTTTAGGTACTTTAGATACAAACAACCTCGTTAGGAGCAATATATCTGTTGTTGTTGTATGCTTTCCTTAGTACTTCCTTTGTACTTTTCCTATCTACACGGCTAAGATTCTTTATGGCATCAATAAATTGCTTCCTCATCGCCTCTTTCGTCTTCCTCTTCTCCTCTGTCGATTCATGCTCCTCTTCCTCCCTGTTATTGCTCTTGCTCTTCCCCTCTTCGTCCTCCTTCTAATCCCTCTCTTCCTTCTCTTCTAATTCTTCCTCCTAATCCCTCTATTCCTCTTCCCTTTCTTCCTCCTACTCCTAATCCACCTCCTCCTTTCCTCCATGCTCATATGCCCCTCTTCCTTCCTTCGCTTCCTCTTTCGTGTCTCCCGGGTTATTGCTGCCCCTGCTTCTTTATCGGTCATTCTCTCTTCCTTCATTTTCGTCTGTCCTTCACCGGTCATACCTCGCCACGGAGCTTATGATATTACTCCCCTGTCAGTCTGTATGTTAGTCCGATTGAGTTCGCTGTCTTATCCCATTCAATTTGATTACCGCCTATTTTATTCGAGCAGCGACTTCGGGATTCTTTTGAAATACAATATTCTTGTTTACTCTACTCTGATTGTATCAGACGATTTTACTCAGTTTGGAAAAGACTATCTGAACTCTCAAGTGGAACACATCCTGTCAATATTTACTAATTTATACATATCTATCTTAAGAGATTTCAATTTTCATTACTGCCAACGGCTCTTCTCTCATTTCATTGACCAGCCTGGTGAACACGCCAACATATTATCTATCCTATTATATATATTGTTTGTTATGTGTGAATGGAGGAGACAAAAGGCAGGTTGCCTGTAGCGAGTGTCTCCCTCAAAGTTAAAAGAGTGACGGAGCCAAATTAAAGGGACGTTCGAGTCAAAATGCCTGGACCATCGAAGTTTAAAGCAATCTAAGTCATAGGATGAAGAATATATTGATTGAGGGAGGGATTTCCAGAGTTCATTTGTTGATTATAAGAAAGACAGAAACTTTGCCAGTTTTTGGGTTGGAGAATAGGGGTGGGACTGTGTTGAAAGGAGGGTGCCTCGCACTCGCCGCAAGGGAGGGGATTTACACTGAGAGAGCTTTGGAGAACACCGATTGTTGTAATAGCGATAGAAGAGTGAAAGAGATGCAACTTCGCGGCGTGTAGAAAGAGATTGTAGGGAACTGGTAAGAGGAGGCGATTGACGAGGCAAAATGCTTTTGATTCTACCCCTACTCATAGTGACTCTAGCTCACACTCCTGACTGTGTGAGGGCCTCTATAGAGGGAGAAACTGTGTCTTGGAGGCGTTGAAAGTAACAAGATTTTCTCTGCCCGAATCAAAAACATTTGAAAGATCTAGAGCAGTTCCTCAGTGCTTTCAAGATCTGTTCAACATCCTAATCCTTCTGCTTAATCGGTCAAACTTACTTCTCATCTCTAATCCTTCTGCTTAATCTGTCAACTTTTTTACTTGGTTGGGCTCCTCCGACACAATTATACATCTGTTAACTGTACTAGGCCTATCTCTCCTTTTCGGTCATCAGATCCTCCCAGCCGGCGGTTTTTGTGGCACATTGACGCAGCAAACTGGGAGGCTCTTTGGCAGCACTTCTTTGATTTATCTTGGAATTATTTTTCCTTCCTTGGGTGGGGACCCTAGGTGTGAGCTGAATGCTTTACTAGGTTTATCATCTCGGGCATGGAAGCATACATTCCAATTTCTTGCTCTCAATCTAATGCTAAAAGATCTCGGTTTATCTACGCTTCTTACACCGATGTCCGCACGAAGGAGGAAGCATTCAGACAGTACAGATGCCTTCAAACTCAAGAATCTAGTAATCTTTATTTCTCTGCCCAGAATTAAGCTATATTGTTCTATTCTTTGACTTTCAATAATGGTAACTGCCACGCCATATAAGGAAGGTCAAGGGAACTGACACAGTTGCTGGACTGCACCTCATATCGTTACCAAAACATTGATATAATGCA
The DNA here is from genome assembly GCA_032716605.1 of Paralithodes platypus. Lineage (NCBI taxonomy): Eukaryota > Metazoa > Arthropoda > Malacostraca > Decapoda > Lithodidae > Paralithodes > Paralithodes platypus. The sequence goes on from CM064554.1 coordinate 14,507,035, forward strand.
CCTGGATATGTTTATGTTTTCATTGGTAGTAAATAAATATACGCTTAACTATGTTTTCAATGCCTTCATTTAGCAATTTATAATGAACAGTTTATATAGAATTATACATTGCTGACCACTAAGCTATGTACATTTGTTGTAGGCTACCCTTGGTGACTCTAAACTTTCTTGTCAGCATGTAGGCTTTTGGAAGTCTTTCCCAGCAAGCCTCATATATATTCTAACACACACACAGACAAAAATTAACTCTTAATTATAATCCACTGTCTTTATCCCCCATATTTTTCTGACTTGATGCACTACCTGTCCTCACCATTGAGCTGACACAGATGTTAGTCTAACTAAGCTTCATTCAGTTGGTGCGAAAGTAGTTACATTGACTATGGATGGAGCAGCGGCAAATGTGTTAAATGCTCAAATCTTTTGATGGCAACCTTGATACATAAAAACTCTGTAACTACCTGATGGGAAGTCATTGGTTATGTCAAACTGAAGCTTTTTGTTTTTTTAGACTTTCTTCAGAGCATATCCAGCCTGCAAAATCAGTATACTGACCTTAGAGGATCTCTTAAGTCATCGTTAAGATTCCTAATGACATATATAATGACTCGGGAATAAAATAAAATTATGCCAAAATGAAAATCATGGGAGAGGAGAGGAAGTATATGAACGAAGGCGGTGCTGGTTGGGGGAGGGGCGTCAACTGACTGGGGACAGAGGTGCATGGGGGCGGTTCGTTCGTAGCCACCCCTTCGGGGATCACGGCGTCAGGCAATAGATAGATAGAATCATGGGAGGTTGCAATATCAATCCATCCACACGACTGTTCACTTCAGTATACTGTATACGAGATAGTTAATGCATAATGACATACAGGCCATACTTCGTGGCAATTGTTTGTCGTTAGAATTAATGACTTCACTAACAGTGTCTAGCATTTATGTATCTATGCAAATTTGGAAACTCCCTTTACTCAGGCAATTAGTGCAACATATTTAGAGCTAGAATTTTAGATCATGACTGTGTCAACAGGTTAGCTAATGATAATATAAGCATTCCTAATTTTGAACCTCTATGTGTTCTAACAATATTTTAGGCTTTATAGCAGGCTATGGTTCTAACAATATTTTAGGCTTTATAGCAGGCTTTGTGGCATTTAAACTTTAAAAATATATAGTCTATACAGATAGCAGATAGGCGGAAATATGCCCACAGCATAAGTGTTAAAAAACACACACAATGATCCAGCGCACTGGGTCATTGTATTCAAGTCTATTTGCTTTGGTAGGGGGGGTTCGTTCCCAGCTACCTGCCGGTGAAGTTTGTTTATTATCAAACACAAGAAAAGATGTGTAATGCTAATTAAAAGTGCAAAATCTATAGAGCCAAATTCCGATAAGGGGAAATACAAACTATACAATCAAGCAAATTATATGGACAGATGCAAAGTAAACGGAAATTGGGAAGAATGTTGGACTGCAAACTTACACCGATCATAAATCAAGTACGAGTAATGAGACAACACATATTATCAACAATCCAAACTACCAAGGCCAAGTCAATAAAGTAAACACAAAAATTAACAGTGAATATTAAGGGGGGTCACCGGCTTTCGTTTGATCTTATTTTCTCTTTCTCTGGCTTGTACCCATTCAGCCAACTGTTTTAAGACGTTTATCCCCATCCAGGTGTCGATTTTTTCCTGGCGAGCGATAGCGAGCCAGCATTGTATGGAGAAATCCGGCTTCGTCGGAGATATTTTTCTATCGAAAAATGTACAAATTGAGCCTGCTTTCAAAAACATTAAAACAAAATATTTTGGCTCGCTACTGCTCGCCAGGAAAAAATTGACACCTGAATGGGGATAAACGTCTTAAAACAGTAGGCTGAATGGGTCCGAATGAATACAAACCAGAGAAAGAGAAAAAGCCGGTGGCCCCCCTTAACACCGATTACAAAAACAAGTTTGAATATTCACGTAAAAGCGCTCCTAAATATTACGCGGAAACATAGGAAGCGAGGAAGAAATAAAAAAAATAAAGTGGATATAACAGAGAACACCGCGCCGAAAGGAGACGGATATAAAAGTTTCAAGTCTGCCGAATGAAGCGAAGAGGAAAAGTGCCGTGTTCGAATATGAGAAGGGGATCAGAGGAAATTAAAACATGGAGATGAAAACTGAAGACGGAGGAGGAGAAGGAAGAACGAGAGAGAGAGATTTACAGGGGGATACACGAATAGTTAGTATATCAAAGACCATGCGGTACATTAAAAGGAGACACTCCGTTGTTTTTCTCTATGTAGAAGAGGGAGACAAAAGGCTAAACTACCTGTGACGAGTGCCTTCCCCCGAGTTGAAAGAGTGACAGAGCCAAAATCAAGCAATGTTCGAGTGGAACGAAAGAGTGTAATTCTCTAAACTCATTGCAGCATATGCAAATTACTATTTATAGAGAGAGAGAGATTTAACCCTTTAAGTTTCCGTACGTATAATGATAAAACACATGCCTTCATTTGCCTGTCAATATTTGATGTTTCATGTTAAACTACTAATATGATTACCTTCAATAATAATAACACAGGTATGAGACAGAGAGAAGAGTACATTTAATAAAGGAAATACTATTATCAAGACGAATAGGAGGCGGCAAAAGAGAGACTTACAGATGAAGTGAAATGAAGAGGAGATCGGAAGATTTCAGAACGATGATTGGGATAACTGAAAAGAAACAGTACGAAGATTAAGAAGAGGGAGAGAGAGAGATAATTAAAAGATGAAGCAAAAGCGAAGAAGAGCTAGGGGATAATGGAAAGACGAAAGCCAAACTATAAATAGAGAAGTAGGTAAAGAGACTAAAGATAAGGCAAAACCGAAGCGTAGGTAGGAGATAATAGAAATAATGAAAACACTGGAGAGGAGGAGGAGGAGGAAATAAGAAGGATACGAGGAGGGTGGAAAGACCGAGCCGAAAGATTAACAAAAACAAAAATTGTGTTTAGCCGCTGTCACACGAGCGATTTTTCCGTCAATTTTCCATGAACAAGTTTTTTCTCGTTATATTTACGTACTTTTTTGCACTGGTATCGGTAACTACACTGAAGGTAGAGTATGTTAGGCGGCTGAATTCTGATAAAGTGTAATATTTGAAGCTGCCAGACCATAATTGCCCGTAAAAATTGCTCGAAAAACGGCTCGTGTGACTCCGGCTTAAGGGGAGATATCCACTTGAGTGACTTATTTCTGGAACCCTTTCTCCCTCGTGTTTAGCCCCATTGCTCTTGAGATAATAAGACGTTCGCCCCATTAGTTTGGCGATTTTAAGAACTTTCGTCACATTTTGTTCAATTTTAAGACCGTTCGTGCCATTTAGGGGTCTACTTTTCCCTGGCGAGCGATAGCGAGCCTGTATTGTAAGAAAAACCGGCCTTCGGCCGGGAAATATTTCTACCAAAAAATGTACAAATTTATCTTGAAAGGGGGTCTAGGGAGCGTACTTTTAAGCTTGACGGAGATCTAGGGAACAGACTAACAACCTCCCCTTAAGGAGAGATTGAAATATGAAGGAAACTGGTACGGAGAAAAAACTAGAAATGTTGAGGGTGAATATTAACCCTTCTGTACCGGCGACGTCTGTTTAACTTTATTCTGGCTACTAATAGACGATTTTATGGAGTTTATATAGGGCCTCCAGCAATTAACAGGCTCGAACTATACCTCTTAACCCTTTTGTTACTACCACAGATCCTTCTTAAACTGCACAAAATCGTCTAAATATAGCTAGAATAATAATACAAATACGTCGCCGGTAAAGAAGGAGTTACTGAAAAGAAAAGCAAGCAGTAGATAGGAAAGATTAATAAACAGAGAATAAGTAGGTGGACAAATATAAAAAGAGATATGCTAGGAAGGAACACACACACACACACACACACACACACACACACACACACACACACACACACACACACACACACACACACACACACACACACACACACACACACACACACACACACACACACACACACACACACACACACACACACACACACACACACACACACACACACACACACACACACACACACACACACACACACACACACACACACACACACACACACACACACACACACACACACACACACACACACACACACACACCTCCCAGTCTGTACCCCGATTTGAATTAAGGGAGCCCACCTCGCTTTTTTTATCTTTCTCTCACTCTCTCATAGTGTTGTATTCATTCGGCCCCATTCAGCCTACTGTTTTAAGACGTTTACCCCCATCCAGGTGTCAATGTTTTCCTAGTGAGCGGTAACGAGCCAGCATATATATATATATATATATATATATATATATATATATATATTTGTTTTCAGAGCAAGCTAAATTTGTACATTTTTTGATAGAAAAATGTATCTGGCGTAGCCGAATTTCTCCATACAATGCTGGCTCGCTATCGCTCACCAGGAAGATATCGACACCTGAATGGCGATAAACATCTTAAAACAGTTGGCTGAATGGGGCCGAATGGATACAAGCCAGAGAAAGAGAGAAAAGGAGAGAAAGATAAACCAAAACAGGTGACCCCCTTAATATTACACTAGATAGTTCAGGCTACCTTTCCACTGGTTTTCCGGAATGATAGCCTAGCCAGCAAAATTAGAAACAGATTGAAAGGTTATAGCAGAAATATATAATGGAGAATGTGAAGACAGTTAGAAGGACGGAAAGAGAAATGAAGATAATAGAGAAGACAGAGTAGGAGGGAAGAATGGAAGAGAAAACAAGAGAACAGAGAGTGGTGTTGAACTAAGACAAAGAAGGTAGGGAGAAGTTTAGACAAAAACAATAAAAGAACAAGGAAACAAAAGAAGGGTTGAAAGAATAAGGCGAAATGAGAAGGAGAGATCAAACAAATATGAAAATGAAAACAGAAGAAGGTAGAATAACATGATATACAATACATTATTATGAACATTATCCTAAATTAAGGGGAGGCTGGCCGTTTGTTTGGTCTATTAATACATTTATTCATATATATTTTTTAACTTCCTCCCTAGACCTCCATCAAGCATAGAAAAGCATTCCCTTAAAGATAAATTTGTACATTTTTCGGTAGAAAAATTTCCCGGCCGAAGGCCGGTTCCTCTTAAAATTGCAGAAATGGCACACATGGTCTTAAAATTTACAACGAAATGGGTCGAAAGGTGTTAAAATTGCCAAACTAATGGGCCGAACGTCTTATAATCTCAAAACTAGTAGGGCTAAACATTATGGAGAAGGGGGTCCAGGAAAACGGTGGGGAAGTCAAGACAGTGAATACAAAAATATAGTCGGTACAAATGTAGTGATCTGGTGGATGATAATGAGATAGATAGATAGATAGATAGATATATAAGGTAGGTAGGTCGTACAATAGAACAAAGAGAATACCTGAATAGATGAAAACACGTAACAAGGAAAGTTAAGAAGAGGAATTAAATAATGTCGTTATTATATCCAATTGATCCCTTCCAGCTGCACTCATTTATTCTCTCTCTCTCTCTCTCTCCGTATTTTGTCAGTTTCTTCCAGTTGTCCCTCTAATTTAATTCGAATTACATCGTTGGGAATTAAAGGTGATGTCGTATCATTATAGTCTGGGTGTTACTAAAAGATTGTATTCAACTTAGGGAGGGCCTCCAGCAATAGAAAGGCTTCTAACTCAATCTCAATTAATCATCTTTGCTACTACAGATCCTTCCTAAGAGGCTACAAAAAATCAACTATAGTTAATAAGATTAAGGGGAGGCAGTTTGTTTTTCGAGTCCTCCTCCTCCCTCATGTTTAGCCCTATTAGTTATGAGATTTCATAACATTCACCCCATTAGTTTGGCGATTTTCAGACCTTTTGCCCCATTTATTGCCAATATTAAGACCTTTCGTGCCATTTAGGTGTCGATTTTTTCCTGGCGAGCGATAGCAAGCCTGTATTTGAAGAGGCATCAGCCTTCGGCTGGGACATTTTTATACCGAAAATTTACAAATTAATATCGAAGGGGGGTCTTGTGTGTGTTTTTTTTAACCTGGTAGAGGTTTAGAGAGCAAACTAAACCCCTTCCTTAAACCATTGAGCCGAACCAGTAAATTATGCTGCACAATACCGTCTGAGCTCCCTTAAAATAGACGACACCCGTACTAAAAGGGTTAAAGTGCACAGTTACCAAGGGGAGATTTTCACTTAAAAGGGGGGGGGGGGGTTCCTGGAGCCCATTTCCCTAAAGCTTAGCCCCATTAGTTTGATATGTTAGACGCTTGCCCTATTAGTTTGGCATCTTAAGACCTTTCGCTCCATTATTGTCAATTTTAAGACTTTTCGTGCCACTTTTGTGTCGATTTTTGCCAGGGGAACGATAGCGAGCCTGTAATTTTGGAGAAACCGGCCTTTGTCCGGGATATTTTTCTACCGAAAAAATGTATACATTACTCTCGATGGGGGGGGGGGGTCTAGCGGGTATGTTTGTTTTAAGATTGATGGAGGTCTAGGGAGGAAACTAAGAATTGATGGAGGTCTAGGGAGGAAACTAAGAATTGATGGAGGTCTAGGGAGGAAACTAAGAATTGATGGAGGTCTAGGGAGGAAACTAAGAATTGATGGAGGTCTAGGGAGGAAACTAAGAATTGATGGAGGTCTAGGGAGGAAACTAAGAATTGATGGAGGTCTAGGGAGGAAACTAAGAATTGATGGAGGTCTAGGGAGTAGACTAAGAATTGATGGAGGTCTAGGGAGTAGACTAAGAATTGATGGAGGTCTAGGGAGTAAACTAAGAATTGATGGAGGTCTAGGGAGTAAACTAAGAATTGATGGAGGTCTAGGGAGTAAACTAAGAATTGATGGAGGTCTAGGGAGGAAACTAAGAATTGATGGAGGTCTAGGGAGTAGACTAAGAATTGATGGAGGTCTAGGGAGTAAACAAAGAATTTATGAATGAATGAATGTATAGGCCAACAAAGCAGTCCATGTCCCCTTAAGATTTGCGGGAACCTTTGATGGTGGTTAAGGGGCGGATAGTTGTTGATTTGGACCACCTTCTCCCTCATCCTCAGCCCCATTAGCTTTGTAAATTTACGACGTCCCTTCCATTAGTTGGGCGATTATCAGATCTTTCCCCTCATTTTTATTGCCAATATTAAGACCTTTCGTGCCATTGAAGAGTCAATTTTTTCCTGGCGAGCGATAGCGAGCCTGTATTTTAAGAAGAATCGGCCTTCGGCCGGGACATTTTTCTACCGAAAAATGTACAAATATATATCGAAGGGGGGTCTTGGGGGTGTGTTTAAAAGTTTAATGGAGGTTTAGAGAACAAACTAAACCCCCTCCTTAAACCATTGAGCCGAACCAGTAATTCATGCTGCACAATACCGTCTGGGTTCCAAGATGTTTGACCTTCCTATCATGAAGGGTCTGTATACGGGAACCTTTGATGGTGGGTAAGGGGCGGGTAGTTGTTTATTTGGACCCCCTTCTCCCTCATGCTTAGCCACTGTAGCTTTGAAACTTTACGACGTCCCTTCCATTAGTTTGGCGATTATCAGACCTTTCGCCTCATTTTTATGTCAGTATTAAGAACTTTCGTGCCATTTAGGTGCATATTTTTGTGTTATAATTTTTCTACCGAAAAATGTACACACTTATCTTGAAGGGGGGTCTATGGGGCGGTTTTATTTTTGTTTTTTAGCTTGATGGAGGATTAGCTCGGTAGGACAAATCGCATTAATCTAATTATTAATGAAATTAAAGATATTATGCGAGGAAACTAAAATAATGAATTAATACATAAACAAATATCACCACCCCTTTATATATAGCCAGCTCAGCGCAGTATTTGATCATCCTGTGGCAGGTGTTGGTCATGATGCCGTGGACGATTGTAAAGAGAATGTTTTGTTGAGAGAGAGAGAGAGAGAGAGAGAGAGAGAGAGAGAGAGAGAGAGAGAGAGAGAGAGAGAGAGAGAGAGAAAGAAAGAATGACAAAGACAGAAAGAGAGAGCGAGAAAGCATGACAACATAAAGAGAGAGAGAGAGAGAGAAATGTGGGAGAGGTTTTAGGAAGGAAGTCGCAGCTGTTAATGTTTGATACATATACATTTTCGAAGCTGTTTCGGGTTGAATTGAAATCCGTGTTCATTCTGTACCTGAACTTTGTATTTCAATGTGTCGAGGCTTCAAAATGTATCCGAATCAATGACTGCGACTTACTTCCTTCCTAAAACCTCTCTCACATCTCTCTCTCTCTCTCTCCCCACAAAACATTCCGTTTGCAATCATCCGCGGAATCATTACCAGAAACGTTATATTGACAGAGCTAAGTGGAGGCAAATTGCAGGTTATATACTCAGCGTCAAAAGGACCCGATTCTTTGGGTTTATTGACACTGTAACGTAAAGGATTCGGAAGGAAGGGAGAATTGAAACTAAGTGGAAATCGTAATAACATGATATCGACCCGGGTTATTGCATAATCAGAGTTTGCATTACTTACTCAGGAGCTATAGTCTATTCGCTATAAGTAGGCGAGAAATCATGACCTCTATCCTCTGTAACTCAAAAAGGGCTAGAACAAATTGGCTGTAAATATCCACATCTATTCCTTGACTGACTCTTCCCAAATGGTAGAAGTACTAGCTCGATTACTCTAGTCGTTTCTAAGTTACAGAGGTTAGAGGTCATGATTTCTCGCCTACTTACAGCGAATAGACTATAGTTTATGCCTCAATTAAATCGTTCTTATATACTGTATGTACTGTATATACGTGCCTACTCACATACTCAACCCAGCTCATAGTATTACTCAAAATATGTGTTCCCGAAGAATGTAAATGGTTAACATGACGTGTATATAAATATTTTCACTAAATTACTATAACAACAAGGCACATTTCACACTAACTGTATCAATAGTAACCTTTCTATTGTTGTCACTGTAGCCAAGTAGGGCATATGCAATATTGTATAGGTTGTGTTATTTTTACTTTTCTGAGGCTAGTTGTGTGTGGTTGTTGTTCCCCAAGCTGCCTGGCCGAACAGCCCCAAGGCCCCGAGCAAGGCCAAGGCCATAACCGAGCGCCGAGTGTGTGGTAAAGTTAATTAGGTTGCAGATTTATCAAAATGCCTAGTCACACATTGCTTAAAGAAATTAAAGTCACTGGGATGAGGTAAGCGTTCAGATGAAATATTATCCAAACAAATATTATCAACAAAAATCCTGTAAAAACGGTCCGATTTCATATTTGGTTTTAAAACTATGTATGTGCATCTAATGGTGCAACGGTTAATATATGTTACTTGGTATAGCTAGACAAAAATAGTGATTCAACACAACAACGAATGGATTGTTGAGAATAGTATTAGAGTTAAGGAGACACAGTAATTAACCGCATCCATTGAACTCTAGTATACAAGTTATGTCCCTTTCTTTCTCCCTGAACTACTAACATGAACCTTCAGATTTATATAGTACAGTCTACGACAGAACTTGCTGTCATGGCCTCAGGCAATGTGTTGGTTCACTTATCTTTTAATAGATGGCCCTTTAATCGCTTCTAATAAAAGGGGGCGGGGTTAGTATAGAGGTTGGAAGGAGGAGGAGTCAAACGTGTGTGTGTGTGTGTGTTCTAGAACAGCACGCAGAATAAGTTTATTTTAACATAACACACAGGCTATATTATGAGATTAGCTCATGCCGGATCACAAATAAGTAACACCCATCAGGTGTTGCGTTATTTATGGAATTTAATATACAGACAATCAAGTTTCTATCCTTCGAGCTTCCCATTCCCCCCTCCTCCCCCTCTCTCTGCTGCCTTCCCCTATCTCCCCCCTTCTCTCTGCTGCCTTCCCCTATCTCCCCCCCTTCTCTCTTTTTCTCTCCCCCTTCTCTCTCCTAACCGAATATATAATTTTCCTCATCATCGTGTTCAAAGCTGTCCATAAAAATTACTTTGGTGTTTTAATAATACTGTTCTTTTTATCTTTACTGATTCTCAATTATTAACTCTTATTCTATTCTTTACCTTATACAATGTGTTATAGAAAATAAATAGATATGCTCCGTTGCAAAACACTCAAAGTTGGCGTCCTGGTTAGTGTGAACAATCGTATAAATATATAAGTAATTGAAACGGGATGTTACAATCCACGCATCAAGACAAGTTGAATCACATTGTAATCTAGCTTGGACCAAATTATAACCAAATATATATCTCATAAAGACAAGATAATATCGGCTCAGTTAGAGAAAACACTTTAGATGAGCCGAAACGTGTTTTTCTTTGTAATAAAAACAAATTTTGATATTAGAGTAAATATTTTGTTCTTCCATACAACTATTCACAGCACTGTGGTTGACCAATTTATAATCTACCTTAACATGTAATATGACACGCTATGATTATTGCATTATACTTTTCTCAGTGGATTCTTAATTACTAGCTTACTTACTGTGGCTTCCCATTATCAGGAAACAGTTCGGCGCTACCCATTGTAATGCTTTACTATAAAGTAAGTCATCGAATTGAACAATTAACGATAATCCAAGTAATCTGGTTATGTTGTTTAACCCCTTTCCAATCCTAACCTGGACCACATTCCACTCCATGACATGATGGCCCACAAATTCTCTATTGGGTTCATGTCACACACCCTTGTGGACCAGCGAAACCCCGGATAGGATCAGGTCAGGTGTAGGTATTGAAAGATAAGCCTTTACAACGACACCTCGTAGCTACTTTTCCTATTTTCTGAAGAGTGTAGAGAGGGGAGAAGGGGTGTTGGAGAGAGACGAAGTTGTTGTAGTGGCTTTATTATGTGTGTTATTAGTCTGTATACATCATATGGCTCAGGATGGCCATGGCACGCACTGAAGACAGCAGCATTGCCTCAATAATGCTAATACCTTTTCTACTTTGCCTGGACCAGTGTGTGTGTGTGTGTGTGTGTGTGTGTGTGTGTGTGTGTGTGTGTGCGTTTTATGTTATCATGTGTGAGTGATTTGTGCCCATTACGTTGTATGTGATCATGTGTGTGATGTGCGTTTTATGTTATCGGGTGTGAGTGTGTGTGTGTGTGTTTTGTATCCTGTGTTAGTGTTGGTGCTTGCATACAAATATAGACGTGTTCTTCGGGAATCGTAGCTTAAGTAGGAATAGCATAACTAGCGAGGCAGCGAGCAATAGGTGTTGTTCGCTGCCTCGCTAGTTATCCTATTCCTAATCAATATATGTTTGTTATTTTAGTCATCCCTAAAATTTATTATGTATATGTAAATTCAAAACAATCGCATAGTATTAATCTGCGTATTTTAGAGGGTATCATTTACGTCCTTGAGAGAGAGAGAGAGAGAGAAAGCGGGTGAAGGAGAGTTGAGGGAAAGGAGGGGGAATGGGAAGTGCGAAGGATAGAAACTTGATTGTCTGTATATTAAATTCCATAAATAACGCAACACCTGATATGTGTTACTTATTTGTGATCCAGCATGAGCTAATCTCATAATATAGCCTGTGTGTTATGTTAAAATAAACTTATTCTGCGTGCTGTTCTAGAACACACACACACACACACACACACGTTTGACTCCTCCTCCTTCCAACCTCTATATTAACCCCGCCCCTTTTATTAGAAGTGATTAAAGGGCCATCTATTAAGAGATAAGTGAACTAATACATTGCCTCAGGCCATGACAGCAGTTCTGTCGTAGACTGTACATAAGTAAAGAATGAATAACAAGCTTCAAATCAATTAGGGGGTAGGAGGGGAGCACGAATGAACCACCTCCAAATGCTATCATATTTGCAGGTAATTCACTCTATGATCTACTGTGTTCCTATACACAGGGGAGGGTCACTAACCTAACCGCCTATTTTTTTTTGTTTTTTTTTTTTTTCTATGTGATTGAGGGAGGCAAAAGGCATAACTGCCTATAGCGAGTGCCTCCCCCATAGTTGAAAGAGTGACAGGGCCAAAATCAAGGGACGTTCGAGCCAAAATGCCTGGACACACTGAGTTTGAAGCAATTTAAGTCATAGGAAGAGGGAAAGACTGATTCTGGGAGAGAGTTCCAGAGCTCAGCTGTTGAGTAGAAGAAAGTTTGAGAGTAACGTTTCACTCTTGGGTTGGAGAGTTGCACAGAGTAGGGGTGGGATTGAGTTGCAAGACGGGTACCACGTGCCCTACGTAAAGGAGGTGGTATGCACTGGGATAGCTCTGAGGAACACTGATTATTATAGTAGCGATAGAATAGCGAGAGAGATGCAACATTGCGGCGGAGAGAGAGAGATTGCAGAGAGTTGGTGAGTGGACGGGAGTTAATGATACGAAAGGCCTTCCTTTCAACTTTGTCTAGGAGAGCAGTGTGAGAGGAACCTCCCCACACATGTGAACAATACTCAATACAAGGGCGCACTATGCCCCTGTACAGAGCAAGAAGCTGTGCAGGGGAGAAGAACCCCCTAAGGCGGTTGAGCACACCCAGCTTCTGGGAGGCTGCCTTAGCAAGACTGGTAATATGGTCCTTCCAAATGAGAGCAGAAGAAAAAGAGACACCGAGAAGATGAAGGGTTGATTTTTGTATTGTTGAAGAATAAGGGATAGTCCGCTGGGAGATCCTGACGGGTAGATAGATGGAGAAATTGGGTTTTGGAAGCATTAAAGTTAACAAGGTTTTCTCTGCCCCAATTGGAAATAGTATTTAGATCAGAATTTAAGAGTTCTATGGCTTCATTACGTTTGTCGTTGAGGGATTGCTGGCTTGGGCGTTCTGAAAAACTAATGGAGTAGTGCAAGGTTGAGTCGTCTGCGTATGAATGGATGGGAATTAAGGTACAGTTAAGGAGATCATTTATAAAAATTAGAAAGAGAATAGGAGATAGGACAGAGCCCTGAGGAACACCAGAGTGAGGAAGTGAACAATGGCCGTCCACAACCGCGGCTATGGAACGGCCGGAAAGGAAATTAGAGACAAAGGCACAGATGGAGGGATAGAAACCGAAGGAGGGTAGTTTAGAAATTAAAGATTTATGCCAGACTCTATCGAAGGCTTTCGATATGTCTAGTGCAATAGAAAAAGTCTCACCGAAGTCCCGAAAGGAGGATGACCAAGAGTTAGTAAGATATGAAAGAAGATCACCAGTAGAGCGACCCTTAAGGAAGCCATACTGGCGATCTGAGAGCAGATTATGAGAAGAGAAATGCTTAAGAAATTTGGAAGCAAGAATAGTTTCAAAAACTTTAGAAAGACAAGAGATAAGAGCAATTGGACGATAGTTGGAGGGTTGAGAGCGGTCACCCTTCTTTGGGACAGGTTGAATGTGAGCAAACTTCCAGCATGAAGGGAAGACGTTAGAGGATAGACAGAGACGAAAGAGTTTGCCTAGGCAGGGAGTCAGCACGGAAGCACAGTTTTTGAGAACAACAGGAGGAACACCGTCCGGACCGTACGCCTTATTAGTGTTAAGCCCAGAGAGGGTAGAAAGTACATCTTTAGAAGAGATTAGGATATTAGGCATAAGTAAGAGAGAGGAGGGCGGAGAGGGAGGAATAGCACCGGAATCATCCAAGGTGGAGTTTCTAGCAAAAGTTTGAGCGAAGAGTTTAGCTTTGTCAGAGGAAGAAGTGATGGTTGTGCCATCAGAGTGGGAAAGGGGAGGGAAAGACGAGGAAGAGAAATTGTTGGAGAGGTTTTTGGCTAGATGCCAGAAAGCTTGGGAAGAGCTAGAGTTGGATAGTTCAGTGCATTTATTATTGATGAAAGAGTGTTTGGCAAGTCGAAGAACAGATTTGGCTTGATTCCGGGCAGAAACATAGGAAGAATGAGAGTCTTGAGTTTTAAGGCGTCGGTACCGTTTGAATGCTTCCTCCTTATTGCGGACAGCAGTAGAACAGGCGTGAGTAAACCAAGATTTTTTAGCATTAGTCTGAGAGAAAGAGAATGGAATGTATGCTTCCATGCCCGATAGGATTACCTCGGTAATGCGTTCAGCACTCTCCGAGGGTCCTCGGCCATGGAAGCAGAAATCATTCCATGGGAAATCAAAGAAGTACTGCCGAAGAGCCTCCCAGTCGGCAGCGCCAAAGTGCCACAAGCGCCGCCGGCTAGGAGGATCGGGTGGCTGTACTGGAGAGATAGGACAGGTGACAGAGATAAGTTTATGGTCGGAGAAGCCCAAAGGAGAGAAAAGATCGACAGTATAAGAAGAAGGGTTAGAAGTTAGAAACAGGTCAAGAATGTTGGGCCGATCTCCGATGCGATCCGGGATACGGGTGGGTTGCTGAACTAACTGCTCTAGGTCATTTAGGGATAGAAAAGACGTAGGCTTGTTCACCAGGTGGATCAGTAGTGTGATCAGTATTGGTGTGAATTGTGTGTGAACGATGATGTGAAATATCATACGGTTTCCGTAAATAGCTAGTTGCTGTAATGAGTACGGTACATTATCGGGTACTAGTCCTGACCTTAACGTTTCGAAGCTATCTCGGACTGAGTGGAATCTTCTTAATACTTCTTTATCTAGTTTATTCCTGTCAGAGGTAAATGTAAGTTGTTTGAGTAAATGAGGGTCATAGTTTGTGTCCTCGAGTGGAATACCTTTCATTGCGAAGCTGGTGTATATGATCCATTGAAGAGAGACTTGATAAACCGAGACTATATTAAGAGACGAAGAATAGTTAAATTGTAGAAAATGGCTAACACTTCATACTTGGATCATTCCAAGCCATTATCAAATTGCCAAGTAACTGGCGTTATTTCATTCTTCTTACAATACTCTATTAAACATTTTACATAGTACAGTAAGGCCTAGCTTTTACTACGTACAGTCGGCGGCAAAAGTCATGTTACCTCTCCTGACTCACCGTGAACTGCGATAGTCATAGACTCAAAAATGTGAAGTTTATAAAATGTGCATATTTCTGCCAACATATGGCACAATGTGAGGTGTGTGGTTGTGAGGGCAGAGGGTGATGGGGGAGAGGAGGGGTTAGAGCTGCTTATTGGTCTGACGGTGGGGGAAGGAGGGGACAGCTAGTTTGAAAGTACATTCCATCAGTTCCATACATCTGATATTATAATTATCGAATTTTCTAATTACGTGGTAATCTGTTACTGTGTAACACTTGATATGACACGAAAATGGAACTTTGCAGTAAGGGACCCAAAATCGGAGAACTAAACCCCAAGTCTCGAAACCGCGAAAGTATCGCATCTTTGCAGTTTCGAGGTTCGAGCTTTAGGGTTTATTTTCCAAATTTTGGGACCCTTACTGCAAAGTTCCATTTCCGTGTAAAGTCCAGATCTACTGTAGTCTATGCCATAGGCTGTTCATAAGTGCAACTGGGTGTAGTACATGATTAGATTAATGTCCAGTATTCGATAAGTGTATATTCATCGTAGTCACGTGCTATACTTATAACTGCCTTGATGGTGTAATTGTTAGAGTGTTTAAAATCTGTATGAGGTAACCCAGGTTCGAATCCCGGTGGATCTCATACTTGCTTTCATTATTTTCATTGGGAGGAGTTTGGTGTTAGAGTGAAATTAATACAAAATAGATTACTACTAATAATAATGAGTAAATCTAGAACACATCGATATAAGTGGGCAAGCTACACATACAGTATATAATGATAGAAAAATTTCCCGGCTGAAAGCCGGTTCCTCTTAAATTACAGGCTCGCTGTCGCTCGCCTGGATAAAATCGACACCTAAATGGCACGAAAGGTCTTAAAATTTACAGAAATGGGTCGACAGTTCTTAAAATCGTCAAAATAATGGGGCGAACGTCTTAAAATTAGAAAAGCAATGGGGCTAAACATGAGGGAGAAAAGAATCAAGAAAAAAATCCCTCGAGTGGAAATCTCCACTTAACTTAATAGGCTAGGTTAATTGTTTTGTGATAATTAGAGTCTGAAAGACCCTTCCGAACCCCTCACTTAATGGGTATGGCTATCTTGCAAAAAAATAAAAAAATAAAAAATAAATAAATAAAATCGCAACACCATTCAAAACCATTCATAAGGGACAATGGGAATGTATGGACTCGCTATTACTTTCTCACTATAACCCACAAGTCCAGCGTTGGCTATTGCTGAAAATATACAGCCAAGTCCCCCCCCCCCCCAATATACTGTAAATACCCATAGTAATTTAAACTCTTACCTGCAATCCCTCCTCGCAGATCCTCAAGCTTTGATCATTCATCACAACACACCTCATGCTTTCCTCTTCCCGTTATCCTAGTACTTCCTCCTTCATCTCCAAGCTGCCTGGGCGGAGATGTACGTAAATCACTTTCAAATTATCACAGTCCGCAAAAACCCGAAATAAGAAACACAACAGACAACGTTCCCAGACGGCCGCCCGGCTTGGTATGGCTCAAGTGGTGCGCGGGAGCAACCAACCACACCAGCTATAGGGGAGACGGGAAAGTTCCTATACCTACCAGTACAAAAATGATACTATAGATAGGGGCGTCTGGCATAGCTTTGAGGTTGCAACCAACGCCATCTATTGTAGTGACGTAGTACTATTATCCCTGACTAAAATCTCGGGGTTTTGTCTCCACACAGCTACTGTACTGGTCGCTTAGGCAAATAAGCAACCCAACATACTAATGTCAGACTGTGCCGTTGTAAAGGCTTATCCCTCAATACCTTCACCTTGCCACTGTTATATAACATACAAAAACGATAATAGCATTGTTTTTCATTATGGACAAATTAGCCGATTTCATTATTACATTAGCTCAACTAAATCGGTAAACCTGACTTTTTGGACCGACAGCGATTTCAGTAAGTTTTACTTTGTTTTTTGTATTTTTTCCTTCAGATATAGTGTTGTTTTATACTGAAGAGGAGCGGAAATGAGTATTTACCCATTATCCAACAATCTAAAAACACGCCCCCCACTAGTGGGGAGGGCTATGAAGTTCAGGGAAAATGAGGGGTTAAAAGGTTAAAAATACAATAATATTGCGCTTTGTATCAAAACTTGGCTCGGGTTTTCCCAAATTGAAAACCCATACAACCCAATTTTGTGAATACCCGAGCAAACTTTTGACGAAAGCTGGCTCGGATTTCACGGGGTGGAGTGGGTAGCCTAATAGTTCATGTTATAAAAATAGTCAACTTTGGGAAGACATTAGCCTAACCCAACAACCTTACCTAACATATCCTAGTATTATGGGTGGGGGCTGCCGCCCCCACACCCCCGCTGGTTAGGTTATTTTTGTTTTTGTTTAATGTTCTAGGCTATTAGCCTAACCTAACAACCTTACCTAACCTAACCTAGTATATGGGTGGGGGCTGCTGCCCCCACACCCCCGCTGGTTGGGTACTGGCTGAAAAACTTATTGTTTTACAGTAGCCTAGGCCTATACATGTATTTTAGCGTTTTGGTTTTTTCTTCCTTATAATACATTTCAGCTCTTAATGCCATATATAGCAATGATGTATATGCTCTAACGGACCTATTAGGCCTAAACAGATCGATGAGCTAACTGTCGGTCCAAAACATCAGTATAACCACTAAATCTATTCCCATGATATATAAGATACTAGGCCTATAGTTTGGTCGACATTATTTTTTGTTATTTAATTTCGACTATCCACAGTAATATTATCATCAAGAGTTACTCAGGTTGATTCTACGCATTTGAATACGTCATTTACGAATAGACATTTTCTATTACTAATGCCTAAACCTATCGGGATTGTCGAAATTGACTGCGAAGACGTAATTTCGGACTGACAAAAGGTATATATTGTAGTGACCAATGAAGTAACATATTCATATACAGCGACCAGTAAGACTATATTTGAATTCCATAGGGTTCGAGTTGGTTTACATCAGGGTACGGTGATAATGTTATAGTTGATATGCCCAATCAAACCCATATTATATCAATAGTACGGGTGAGTAATAACCAAAGCTTGGGTGATTATCTTTAAGGGGAGATATCGACTTGAGGGATTTTTTTCTGGACCCCTTTCTCCCTCATGTTTAGCCCCATTGCTTTTGAGATTTTAAAACAGTCGCCCCATTTGTTTGGCGATTTTAAGAACTTTCGCCTCATTTCCGTCAACTTTAAGACCTTTCGTGCAATTTAGGTGTCGATTTTATCCTGGCGAGCGATAGCGAGCCTGTAATTTAAGAGGAACAGGCTTTCAGCCGGGAAATTTTTCTACCGAAAAATGTACAAATTTATCTTGAAAGGGGCTCAAGGGGGTGTAATCTTAAGCTTGATGGATATCTAGAGACCAAACTAAAAACCTCCCCTTAAACATGACCATTTTAGTAACTATGCTTTTGGTCATTTAACCCGTTCAGTATCAGGGACGTCCTTTTCATCATATGCTGGCACTACTAGCAAATTCCATTCAGCTTATGAAGGATCTCTAACAATAAAAAGGCTTCAAACTATCTCAACCAACCCTTTTAACTACCACAGATCCTTCCGAAGCTGCATAATATCGTCTAAATATAGCTAGAATAAAATATAACACAAGTCGCTGGTACTCAAAGGGTTAATATTCAACGAGGTATTGATGAGGGTTAACAGTTGGATATCAAGAGTGGGTTTACTTTATGGATTGTCATCACATTTAGGAAAGGACTTCATTCTAATTTTTGTTTCTCTTTTCAGGTAAAGCGGCGGTGACAGCTGTAACTTCCATACTTCTAAGGTAAAGCTTAATAGTGCAATTACATATAATGATTCCAAGCAGTACTACATTTGGCTAAACCAAGGCTAGATAAAGATTAGTTTGCTTAAGAGGGGTCACCGGCTTTTGTTTTATATTTATCTCCTTTTCTCTCTTTCCCTGGCTTGTATCCATTCGGCCCCATTCAGCCCACTGTTTTAAGACGTTTATCCCCATCCAGGTGTCGATTTTTTCCTGGCGAGCGATAGCGAGCCAGCATTGTATGGAGAAATCCGGCTTCGCCAGAGACATTTTTCTATCGAAAAATGTACAAATTTAGTTTGCTGTCAAAACAAAACTATATATATGCTGGCTTGCTACCGCTTGCCAGGAAAATATTGACACCTGGATGTGGGTATACGTCTTAAAATAGTTGGCTGAATATGGCCGAATGGATATACCATACAGTCAGCCAAAGAGAGAGGGAGAGAAAGATACAAACAAAAAAGCGAGGTGGGCTCCCTTAATTTCCATAGTTCCAAGTTAGGCTTCATAAAGCCAAATGAAGGAATATGTAAATCATTAGGCTATATTGCATATTCAAAACAAACCAGTACAGTCGTGGTCGGGAGTCCTGGACCACCTTTCTCTCTCTCTCTCTCTCTCTCTCTCTCTCTCTCTCTCTCTCTCTCTCTCTCTCTCTCTCTCTCTCTCTCTCTCTCTCTCTCTTTCTTCTCAATGATACAAATAACTTATAAATCCCAGTAATTTGACTGTTGTGACTCAAGCAATTTATCAATATATACGGCCAGTGTATGATAATTGTTTTATCGAAAATTGTCCAGACATGTTGGTCCACGATTGTTTATCAATATTAGGTGTCTTCAGTTTTGTGTTACACAGTCGTGTAGAGGCCTTTCTGAACAAGCTATGCCTGGACATCTCTTATTGATAAAGCGAAAAAACCCCAGTCGGTGAGTATCGACTATACTCTGTGTCAGCGACTCTGGCAAAACTATGGTCCAATTATATGGCAATAGTTCCATCTGATTGGCTTGTGCGACTGTTATTATTAAAACGTTTGTTTAGAAGGAATAATTATTCCAATAAGAGGCATTTGAGACGGTTGCAAGAGCCAATCAGCGGGAATGATTGACATAGGGGGGAAGCATTATTTT
The DNA here is from genome assembly GCA_032716605.1 of Paralithodes platypus. Lineage (NCBI taxonomy): Eukaryota > Metazoa > Arthropoda > Malacostraca > Decapoda > Lithodidae > Paralithodes > Paralithodes platypus. The sequence goes on from CM064554.1 coordinate 14,526,895, forward strand.
GCCAGAGTCGCTGAAACAGAGTATAGTAAATACCATTACTTTAATATTAGTGGATGAACCGGTTTATCAGTATTTTTCGCCGGTAAAATTCTAGTTTCACGTACACAGCGACAAAAGGGAGGCGCCGTTGTAAAGGCATAGCTTCCCGACCAATTATGAAGATCAGGGAAATTGCTGGGTAAAAGACGTAATATAATGATAATAAACTACATTAACGACATTAGCCTAACCTAACAACCTTACCTAACCTAACCTAGTATTATGTAATAGCTATGGTGCCGCATATGGGGATATTTTTTTTTTTTTTTTTTACAGTAGGTATAATTCCTTATAATGCATTTCCGCCGCTTTGGACATATATAGGAATTAAGTATGGTATATGACAACTCTAAAGTACCCATAGAAATTTATGAGTATGCTGTGAAAGCGAAACTAGAATTAAACCTTTTCGCCAGTCAGAGAATAATGCTTTAATAAATCCATAAAGACATGATACATTATAAACTTTGAACATTAAGGGTATACAGTGAATTGTGGTTAAAAAAACGTTTTCATAATATTGTATCAAAGTTTCAGAACCATTAATTATAATTAGTTTAGTTTATCACTACAGGGAGTTGTGCATTCAAACCGCCATAATGTATAACCTCACTAAAGTGCATGGTTCCTTAACCCACTGAGCACCAGCTAATACATAAAACGAAATAAGTAGAAACAAATTAGTGATCATTCTGAATTAAATGGGATTTTGCCATTTATCACAAACTAACACTCAGTTGTTTTATCTTGGCTCGATGTAGGATTCAAAGTCAAAGTCAAAGTCTTTATTTAGTTCAAAAGTACAGGTAATATACAGTACATATATACTGTATATGTAGTAAATATATAAACATTATGCTAAGCTCGCTAAGCATTAGCTTTCCAGCAGGTGTCTGGCTAAACTGAGAAATGGTGCGGTCAGATTACAATTGTATAAGAACGAGCTAATAGTATAGTTAACATCATTATATGTGTTCATACAGTTACTTATGCTTTCACACAAGCATTCGTTCAAATGTATACATACAGATACTTCCGTTCATGCCTATTGACATACAATTGCACACAAGTTTAGATGCACTTACAAATTTAATTAAATATTGACTATCTAGTCATGTTCATGTTAATTTCGATAATATATCCTTTTACACAGATATTTGGGAATGAGGAGCACTTTATTGACAACATTTCGCAGTACGTAAACATGGTTATACACTATTCACTGTAAAGGTAATCACGTAGCACCCGTCTCATATGTTTTAAAATATGGGGATAAGACCTGTATCCCGGCCCAATATTAAGCCTCAAATAGCGATGGGAGCCTCCATTACTGAAATATTGGGTGACAAAATAATGCGAAAATTCGATTCAAATTTGGGAAAACTTCGAAAACCTGTGGTCACGTTTAATACACGATGGTGAGCATCAATAACTGAAACCCAGTAATTTTATCTACACTATGTGACGCTTCTGCATAGTAGCCACGTGCGGGCATGCGCGCGCGTCGGCTGCCCAGCCGTTTAGAAACCGGCTGGTGGCAGCCGGCCGGCCGGCTTTTCCTTAGTATATATCCTACGACAATGTAACTAATGTCTGGGATATTCTTATGTTGTTTCACAGCTTGTAGCTGCCCTTATACTTAACCAACGCATCTTAGTATATTTTATTCTCGATAGTTGATTGTTTCATTATAATATATAAGATGTAAGTCTAGTGAGAGTGGGAGGAGACGAGCGGGAGAGAGAGACCGGCTGGGGGACGTTGCTTCACGCAGAGAGTCCAGCTTGGGACGAGCCTGATGTTGCCATATGCATTTGATTGCAACGTTAGGCTTAGTTTCGACTCACGCACGGGGTAGACGATTTTGACCCGGCAACTGTGTTGAGTGTTGCCAAGCCTGGGATGTATTCTGCATGCCTAGGGTGGGGTCCAGACAGATTCAAGACTCAGAGCTCACCTCACTGTCGTACCCTTCGGACCCCCTTGATATCTATCCCTCTCAACCCCACTTAGAAACTTTCTCTCTTACTTTGTATACCTTCCTTCCACTACTTGATGTTGATGGAGAAATATTGCAAGATGATCCAGCACTACAAAAACAAGTCAAGGAATATCATCATCTCAGGCATTCTCCCCAAGATCGACGCACCTGACAAATTCTACGACAAGGCCTTCAGCACAAATAGCCGACTAAAATATTTGTGTCTGAGGGAAGAAGTTGAATTCATCAACCTCTGGGACAACTTCTACAACCAGCCTACTCTGTTCCGCAAGTATGGCGCTCATCTAAACCCTGTGGGTTCAGCACGCATGGGTCTTCTCCTTCACGAAGCAGTCCGCAGCCATGGATCAAAAAACGCCATCCGAGAAGAAGCAGCAGTGACATAAATCATCCAACGCCAAGCAAAAAACAGAGGCAACCGAGGACCACCAGCGATAAGGACCGAAGACAGCGAGGACCGAGGACAGCCATGAACATAAATGTAGATCCGACAAGAACCAAAAATATTATTAAAGAGCGTTCCGTGAGTTCTAAAATAACAAATTTAAAGGTTTTCTATGCAAACGCTCGTAGCATACGCAATAAATTTTCAGATTTAGAGGAGCTAGTGTTTACAGAAAATTATGATGTGATTGGCATAACAGAATCTTGGCTCAATACAGAAGATAGAGACTTTTTAGCAGAGTATTCACTTCCCGGTTATGTAATGTTTGAGAAAAGCCGAATAAATCGAAATGGAGGTGGCTATCAAAGAAAGTCTTAACCCTACCCTCTTGTCAAAACCTCAAATTGTGAACGTCGACACATCTTTTGTGCTAATAAAGAATAATAAAGGTACAAAAATAATACTTGCGTTAATATACAGACCTCCAGCTCAATCAGTGCAAACTGACCGAGAAATTTACGAACAAATTGCATATGTAAGTAACTCACAAGATACCGTAATTTTTGGCGACTTTAATTTACCTGTGACCAAGTGGGGCGATAATCTTACTTCACACTCCGGACATGACTTGTATACGAACTTGCAAGAGAGTTCGCTTTATCAATTTGTTCGAACGCCGACCCGTGGTAATAACGTTCTTGACATTGTACTTGCAACAAAAGAAGAATTGATAGAGAATTTGAATGTTGGTGATGAATTCAGTAACAGCGACCATCGTACGATAACTTTCACTTTAAAGTTTACTAGTAACGAACCAAATAGTAGCATCGAATAAGTCCCTAATTTCAAGAAAGCAAACTTCCATAAACTTAGAGCTATGTTTAAAGAAACTGACTGGAGCTTTTTAATTAACAATAACGACATAAATACATCTTGGAAGTTATTCGAAACCACTTACCTAAAAGCAGTGCAAGACTGCATACCATCGAAAATACGGCGTCCAGGCCATAATAATAAGCCCAAATGGTGGAATAAAGATATTTCAAACTGCCTGCTTGCTAAAAAATTTGCTAATGATAGATTAAAATCCTCACAAAATGACGAAGAACGGGTGAAATTTGTAGAGCTACGACGCAAAGCCAAAAAGTTAATTAAGCAAAGTAAAAAGACCTTAGAGTTACATATTGCGAATCAAAGTAAAACAAACCCGAAAGAATTCTATAGTTATATCAGAAAGAAAAAAGTAGTTACTTCAACTGTTGGACCGTTAGTCGATGAAAATGGAGAATACACCAAAGACGAAGTACAAATGAGTAATGCCCTCAATACCTTCTTTGCATCAGTTTTTACAACAGAAGACCTCAGTGATATCCCTACACCATCGCCGATTCAGATTGATAATTCAGATGTTCTAAGCAATATCACCGTTACAGAGAGAGAAGTATTGAATTGTTTAGATAAACTCAAGGTAAATAAAACGCCTGGACCTGATACAATCTCGCCTAGAGTTCTAAAGGAAGCTAAGGATGAGCTCTCCAAACCACTGACATTACTATTTAATTAATCCTTGCAGTCTGGAACTATGCCTGATCAGTGGAAGCTAGCCAACGTAACACCGATATTAAAAAAAGGCAGCAAATCCCTACACAGTAACTATCGTCCAATTAGCTTAACCTCAGTTGTATGTAAAATGCTAGAAACGGTCATACTAGACAGACTCGTAAATCACTTAGAGGAAAATAACATACTTAAAGATACTCAACACGGCTTTCGTAAAAAACGTTCCTGTTTAACAAACCTCTTAGACTTCTTCCACGATATCCTCAACCTCTACGATGAGAGTAAAGCCGTAGATATTATATACCTTGATTTTCAAAAGGCCTTTGACAAAGTTCCCCACAAACGTTTACTGCTAAAACTAAAAGCGCATGGAATACAAGATGGTGTGTTGAAATGGATAGAAAATTGGCTCAGCAACAGAAAGCAAAGAGTAGTCATAAACGGTAAGGCATCTAAATGGACCAATGTAAGTAGCGGGGTACCCCAGGGATCGGTACTAGGACCAATTCTCTTTCTAATTTACATCAACGACATAGATGAGGGTCTCACCTGTACAATCTCAAAATTTGCTGACGATACAAAAATTGCAAATAGCGTACTCTCAAAAGAACAAGTTGACGATATGCAACACAATCTAGATAAATTGTCATGTTGGGCCCAAGTTTGGCAAATGAGTTTCAATGCAGATAAATGTAAAGTACTACATATCGGATACCTAAATGAGAAAGCAAACTATTCGATGAATGGCACTCAGCTTAAGAATGTAAACAGAGAAACAGATCTGGGAGTAGCAATATCGAGTAACCTAAAACCGAGTCAACAATGTTCAGAAGTTGTTAAGAAGGCAAACAAAATAATTGGCTTTATAGGCAGGTCATTTGAGCATAATCCAAAGAAGTTATCCTAACCCTTTACAATTCCTTAGTCCGCCCTCTTCTGGAATACTGCGTTCAATCCTGGTGCCCTTATTACCAAAAAGATATAAACAAGCTAGAACGAGTTCAACGTAGAGTTACCAAAATGATACCTAGCCTAAAGAACAAACCATACGAAGAGCGTCTTAGAGAATTAAATCTATTTCCTTTAACAAAGCGCAGATTAAGAGGTGACTTAATTCAAGTGTTCAAAATCATCAAAGGCATCGACAATATGAACTGTAGTAAGTACTTCACTATCGACCAATCTAATTACACGCGGGGAAACAGTTGCAAAATTATTGGTAAATCTTTTAACTCGCACGAATCTAAGAATTTCTTCTTCAATCGAGTTGTCAACTTGTTGAATGGGCTTCCCCGAAACGTTATAGACTGCATCACCGTTGATTCATTTAAACTCCGACTAGACAAATATCTCGCATCAAACCCGCGACTGACTGCGTTTGTAAATGAATAACTTTATTTGATCCCCCCCCCTCAGCTACTAACCCTTCTGTCCTCTACTAACTTCCTAATCCTGCCACGGACATTAGTTCCAGGGCAGTAATTCCCTTACCCACTCTAAACCACTGTTTGGACACTTGATCCTCAGTGTTTTGGAGGACAAGCAACCTAGAAGGGTCACTAGATCTGTTGTTGCTTGATTTCCTTTGTACTCCTTTGTACTCCTTTGTACTTCACCAATCTATTTAATTATCCCATCCCCTTGATAGACCTTATATCTATTATTGTATTAACGACGAGCTCTCAGATAACTAGATAGGATTTTGGGCCTTATGCAGAGATGTAATTGTTAATGAGACCTAGGAAGCTTTTTTGTTGTGTCATATTTGGTGGTTTCATGCTTGCTAGTGTGTTCTTGTGTCAGGTTAGCAGGGGCTAGACCTGAGGGGAGGCTTTTTGCGATCCTTTAAGTAAAGTCTGCTGGTGCGAGTACTGTGGACCCGCACGACTTTACTAGGATACCCATGGGATTCTGGGGGCATTTTCTTGTCTGTGTCCCTGTGTGTCTAGTGTTGTGTTGTGTGAGGGCCCTTGCCTAGTCCACTCAGCACTGCGCTAGCACGTCTTGCTTTTGTTTTAGGGTCGCCAGGAGAGAGTCAGATACTTGCGATCTGAGTCTCTCAAGAGAGCACCCTTTCAATTAGAGTAATTTGGCGCACAGACTTGGGAACATCCCTAGGCTAGAGCAGGTGGCTCAGCCCGGGTATCCGAAGCCTATATCCTTCCGGCTAGACCTCTGCCACCTGGCAGATTAACAGCTAGGGGTTTATCATCTCTGTATGCTTGTTATTGTGCCACAGTTTACCGTTTTTGTGAGCATTGTGAGTCAGGGTGTGGCTTAGAGAGACTGTCCGAGCAGGCTTGCCTGACTAAGAGTGAGAAGCACACCTGTATGTGGTTATGTTGCGAGTTGCTGCCTTTATTTAATTATACCTATGCCATTATACACTGTATGGCCTATCACTAGTATTTATTCCTGCTTATGAGTTAAGAGTTCTCTAAATCCGAAACGTACTTTCTTTGCTAAGCATCAGATCCTACAGTAGCCGCATGCAGTTTAGAAACCTGCATCTTGTCTACCTGTACGATGTTTTGAGGACTGTTTGCTTTCACCTTCTTTCACGCAGGGGTGATTAGTTGTATTAATTAACGTAACGTTAAATGTGCTTTCTTCTAGTTTGTTATTAAATTGTTTCTGCAATTTAATTCCGTCATCTATCTTTTCCTTGAAGCTTTAAGTCAACTTAATTGTGTGATCTTTTATATAGCCTGCTTGACTATCAGCAGTCTATAGTGCGTGCACCCTGTAACCGAGTCATAGGATACCTTGTTGTCCAGGCAGGACTCTTGACGGTTTAGGGTGGTTTGTTGCCTGGGTTTATAGATAAGGGTTGGATCTAGCGTTTTCCGTTGTTGCTTGTTGCTGCAAACCTAGTCCAATAGAAAGAGCCCAGTGTTTATATATCCCAGGACGTAACAAATGGCGACCTTGCATAGGATTTACTGAACAGAGGAATATAGTGGTCATTTGTTTTGAGATTCCTTATGATTAGAGGAATACAGTGGACATACAGTTTTTTTTTGGAGCAACCAATATAACACATTAAAGACTTTAAATAACATTAGTATATACATACTTGCATAGGAGATAAGGCACATTCTATAACCGTGATAATTACTGCAGTACACAAATATGTCTAATACATCAGAACACAGTGATGGGTCAGGTCACGATACGGGCTCGGAGGGAGAAAGACCTGTGGAGTGGCTAGTCGATAGCGAGGAGGGTGCTAGAAGATTTTTAGAGGTGCCCCTTACCGCTGCCAGGGTGTTGAAGCTGAATAAGTATGGCTTAAAGTGTGTGGCAGGTCTTCAGGGTCACCAGGGTTTAAGTGACATGAGGAAAGATCAGCTGAGGACTTTGATATTGGGTTTAGAAGGGAGAGACCTGGGTGGAGAGGCGACTGGGGCCCCGGTCCCCAGCCCCCCCACCACTCTACCCCCGTATCAAATGTCAGGGTACCTGAATTTAGTACATACCCCCAAGTTGATGGTCAATGGCAGCGTGGAATTCAATCACAGGGACCCTCTCCATTAAATGCACCTTCCCCTCCTCAAGGGTTGACTCCAGATTTGTTGTTTCGGCTTGAGATGGCCAAGGTTGAGGTTGCTAGAGCTCAGGTTGAGGCTACCGAAAGACAGGCTAGAGCTCAGGTTGAGGCTGCCGAGAGACAGGCTAGTGTGCAGGCTGAGGCTGCTAGAGCTCAGGCTGAGGCTGCAGAGAGAACAGCTATACGAGAGGCTGAACTGCAGGCAGAGTCTACTAGGTATCGGGCTGACAGGGAGCTGGAGAGATCTCGAGTGGAGGTAACAGGGCGAAATATTGGGGGAGGTAACAGACATCGGGACCAATCATTGTCGCACCTGCTTAAACTAGTTCCTGTGTTCCATGAATCATGTGTGACTGAGTTTTTTATGCGATTTGAGAAGAAGTGTCAGGAACACCAGTGGCCTCAGGAAAAGTGGGCAGCATTAGTTTCATCAAGACTCCTAGGAAAGGGGCTAAAAGCGTATGATGCACTACCTTTAGAGTCCTGTGTAGTTTATGATGAGCTAAAGAAGGCTGTGCTACGGGCCTATGAGTTACAACCAGAAACTTACCGCTTGAGGTTTCGGGGTGTTACTAAGGGCAAGGATAGTACCTTCCTAGAACACGCTCGGGACTTGTCTGATGCACTACGACATTGGCTGCGTTCTGAGAGGGCAGCTACTTTTGAGGAGTTGAGTGAGCTGGTTCTCTTGGAGCAGTTCTTTAAGTGCACAGGCGGGGACTTAACATTAAATATAAAGGAAAAAAATCCTAGAACTCTCCAGGAGGCAGCAGAAATGGCTGACCTCCGACTGTCATTAATTCCAGGGTGCGGAGCAGCAGCTAGGAGTGAGTCGGGTGCAAAGGATCGTACTCCTCCCCCTCCCAAGAATTTTGATACACATAAATACACAAAACCATCTAATACTGACAATAAAACTGAACATAAACCAAATACCGTCCCGTATAAGAAGTCTAATGGTACCTCCCACTCCCAAGGGAAACCAAAGAGTAAAGAGTGCTTTGCATGTCACAAGGAGGGTCACTTTGCAAATGCTTGTCCGAACAAGCTACCAAACAAGGTTGTGTCATTGGCCCGCAGCATAGGGGTGTCGCCTATATCTTCTGAGTTTGCCAAGGGTAGTTCGTCAGAGGGTGGGACACAGTCTGTGTTCAAGAGTCCGGAAGGCTCGAACCCTATCCGCGATGTCTTTGGGGGTCATAGAGGGCATGGTTTTGTGAGGTGGGCTGGCGAAAGTCGAGGAGTTAAGCTATTGCGTGATACGGGGGCTTCTCAGACCTAGTTAAAGAACTTTACTGGTAGGCCGATTAACGCTGCTCGGGTGGTGGTAGTTCAGGGGATCAATGCTACGAAGTCCTACCCGCTGGTGCGGATGGAGCTGGAGGTGGGTGGTGTGGCGAAGGAGCTGGATGTAGGAATTGTAGAGAACTTGCCTGTTGGGGGCGTCGACCTCCTCCTCGGCAACGACTTTGCGGTGCCTGCTTCTAAGGTTTCACCCTTGGTCGTTGCCGAGAAGGCGGCCGACGTTAGTAGGGAGGAACAGGAGTGGGTTGAGAAGTGTAGCCTACAAACTATGGCGTGTGTTGTGACGCGTTCTCAGACATCCGGAGCCTTGCAGCCACCACCTCAGTCTATCAAACCGCGGAGGAAAGGTCACAAGAAAACGGGAAGTGTTGGTCAATTGGAGAGTTTTGAGCCGGCAGTGTTTCTTGGTGACTCATTATTGGCACCTATGTTAGAGTCTGGAGAGGCCCCGGGGCCTGTCACCGCTAGTGCAGGTGCAGGGCAGGAAGAGACTCTGCGACAGCATCGTTATGCGCAGCGTGAGGAAAGGATGGCTCAGCGGGACATTGGAGGTGGAAATAAATTATTTAAGATGACCTTGGATAATCTCGCACCTGCTGATATATGTTCCTTGCAGCTGGAAGATCCTGAAGTCAGGGCGTGTGGTAATGGTGCTATCGAACTGGAGAGCGATGGGGATGCGCAGCCTGGTGATTTTTTCTTGTCCGAGGGGATCTTGTATCGGAGATATCAGGATCCCAAGAAAAAGTGGGATGGCGGGTCAGGATTAGTGGACCAGTTAGTAGTACCGAGGGTGTGCCGTGAAAGCTTATTGAGATTAGCTCATGATGTGCCTTTGGCAGGGCACCTGGGGGCACGTAAGACGGAGGCAGCTCTGAGCAAGCTTTTCTGGTGGCCTGGGTTAAAGGCGAGTGTCATGTCATGGGTGTCACAGTGTCACACTTGTCAAGTTGTTGGGAAACCCAATCAGGTCATCCCGAGAGCCCCGTTACAACCAATCCCTGTCATTGGGCCGCCCTTCAGCAATGTAGTTATCGATATGGTTGGCCCATTGCCCCCAACTAGTGCCGGCAATAAATGTTTACTAACTGTAATGGATGTAGCAACACGGTATCCAGATGCTTACCCCATGCGCAACGGGATGGCTAAGACTGTTGTCAAAAACCTACTTGTCTATTTCTCTCGTTATGGCTACCCTCAGGAGATCCAGTCTGATCAGGGATCCAATTTTACTTCTGCTCTGTTTAAGCAGACCATGCAGCAACATGGGATAGTGTCTGTGGTGTCATCTGCCTACCATCCCGAGAGTCAGGGAGTTTAGGAAAGGTGGCACTCGACTCTCAAGAGTATGTTGCAGTGTTATTGCATGGAAAATGGGAAGGACTGGGATCTAGGTCTCCCATACGTTTTATTTGCTGCGAGAGAAGTACCTGGGGAGAGCTTGGGATTTATCCCGAACGAGTTGGTTTTTGGACACAGGGTCAGGGGGCCCCTCCACCTAGTCAAGGAGATCTGGGAGGGAGTCACAAAGCCATGCTCGCTTCTAAAGTATGTAGTTGAAAGCCGTGAGAGAATGCTAAAGAGCTTGGAAGTAGCAGGTCGGAACCTTAAGAGTTCACAAGCTCAGATGAAGGACAGATACGACCAGAAGGTGAAGCTGAGGGAGTTTGAAGTAGACCAGGAGGTACTGATACTACTGCCTCTGGTGGGACACCCCTTGTCTGCCAAGTATTCTGGTCCGTATCGGGTTGTAAGGAAGGTTCTGATCTCGACTATTTAGTAGCTACTCCTGATCGTAAGAAAAAGAACCAACTTTGCCATGTAAATCTGATGAAAGAGTATGTGAGGTGCCCCTCCGAGCCTCTCACTGTCCCGGTGTTGATCTGCAGCGATCGTGGTGGAGAAGGAGGAAGGGACAGTCAAGCTGCGTGGGAGGATAATTGGGATTGTCATGTTTCCGCGGATCAGTGGGCGGGGAATTCTAGACAAGTGGCTCACGAGTTGATATTGCACCTGCCTGAGCAACAGCGTGTAGCTGTGCAGCACTTGTTTGATTCAAACCCAGCTGTTTTCACGGAGCATCCTGGCCTCACTACTCAAGCGGTGCACGATGTTGATGTTGGGGACCACCCGCCCTTTAAATCAGTGCCATACCGTGTTCCCCCTATTAAATTACCAGCACTTAGGAAAGAGCTGGATTATATGCTGAAACGTGGGCTGATTTCTGAGGGTGCAGTAAGGTGGACTTCCCCCGTCACACTGCAGCCCAAACCAGATGGCAAGGTGCGGTTTTGTATAGATTTCCGCAGGTTGAATGGTTTAACCCCCACAAATGCCTACCCTCCTCCCTCGCGTGGACGACAGTGTGGATAAGGTAGGAAAAGCAAAGTTCCTCACTAAGATAGACCTTGTTAAGGGTTATTGGCAAGTGCCCTTGTCTGAGCGAGCGCGAGAGGTGTGTGGGTTTGTGGTGGACGGTGCCACATATCGTTGCCATGTTATGCCATACGGGCTGAAAAATGCCCCTGCAACGTTTCAGAAATTAATGAACGACATTGTAGCCGACATTCCCAACTGTACGGTGTACCTAGATGATGTCATAATATACGACGATGATTTTAACAGTCACTGTGCTCACATCGGACAGCTTTTTAATAAACTGTATGAAGCAGGTTTGGTGGTAAACCTGGGTAAGTGCGATTTTGTCAAAGCCACAGTTTTGTACCTGGGGTTCGAGGTGGGGATGGGTCAGGTGTGCCCTCCACAGACAAAGATCAAAGCCATCGATCAGTTTCCCCAGCCTACGACTAAGAAACAAATCATGCGGTCTCTAGGTATGATAGGCTATTATCGTCGCTTCATCAAAGGCTATTCGACTGTACTTGCACCTTTAACTGACTTATTATCTAAGGACAAGAAGTTCCGGTGGTCTCCTGAGTGTGCAGAGGCGTTTTCCTTGGTGAAACACCTGTTATGTACCCTTTGATACGGGGGTAGAGTGGAGGGGGGGCTGGGGCTGTCTTGTTACAGACAGATGATGAAGGTATCGAACATCCAGTGAGTTCTTACAGTAAAAAATTCAATAGTGCACAAAGGAATTACTCTGTAATTGAAAGAGAACTCCTGGCGATATTGCTGGCGCTCAGGCACTTCGATGTATATGTTCCAGCTTTCGGACCAGTCGTAGTGGTTTATACCGATCATCACCCTCTGAAATTCTTGAATCAGTTTCATAACCGGAATATGAGGCCGACCAGGTGGTCACTCAAGCTTCAGGAGTATAATCTGGACATACGCCATATTGCCGGTTCTGATAATGTGATAGCGGATTGTCTATCAAGGGTGGATGATGTTGGTTAGACTGCCACAGGATTGAGGGTTGAGTGTGGAGGAAAATAGGCTGTCACTGTAGTTCAGCCGAAAAACCAAATTAAAAAGCAAAAACCTTATAAAAACTCTTTATTTTTATAACGTGTAGAATTTTGTATAAGATATTGTAGCAGTATCTAAGTTGAATGTTTTCGCTTATTGTCGCTAAGTTAGTTGAACTTGCTCGGTGGAGCGCAACAGTCTTTATTTGTTTATATATAGTGCCTTGTGTCGCAACAGTGTGTGGTGGTACTATGAGAAGCTTTCTGTTAGATATGAAGAACTTAGTCAAGGGTCTTATATCTTGGGGGAGGTGTGACGCTTCTGCATAGTAGCCACGTGCGGGCATGCGCGCGCGTCGGCTGCCCAGCCGTTTAGAAACCGGCTGGTGGGAGGCGGCCGGCCGGCTTTTCCTTGTATATATCCTACGACAATGTAACTAATGTCTGGGATATTCTTATGTTGTTTCACAGCTTGTAGCTGCCCTTATTCTTAACCAACGCATCTTAATATATTTTATTCTCGATAGTTGATTGTTTCATTATAATATATAAGATGTAAGTCTAGTGAGAGTGGGAGGAGACGAGCGGGAGAGAGAGACCGGCTGGGGGACGTTGCTTCGCGCGGAGAGTCCAGCTTGGGACGAGCCTGATGTTGCCATATGCATTTGATTGCAACGTTAGGCTTAGTTTCGACTCACGCACGGGGTAGACGATTTTGACCCGGCAACTGTGTTGAGTGTTGCCAAGCCTGGGATGGATTCTGCATGCCTAGGGTGGGGTCCAGACAGATTCAAGACTCAGAGCTCACCTCACTGTCTTACCCTTCGGACCCCCTTGATATCTATCCCTCTCAACCCCACTTAGAAACTTTCTCTCTTACTTTGTATACCTTCCTTCCACTACTTCACCAATCTATTTAATTATCCCATCCCCTTGATAGACCTTATATCTATTATTGTATTAACGACGAGCTCTCAGATAACTAGATAGGATTTTGGGCCTTATGCAGAGATGTAATTGTTAATGAGACCTAGGAAGCTTTTTTGTTGTCTCATATTTGGTGGTTTCATGCTTGCTAGTGTGTTCTTGTGTCAGGTTAGGCAGGGGCTAGACCGGAGGGGAGGCTTTTTGCGATCCTTTAAGTAAAGTGTGCTGGTGCGAGTCCTGTGGACCCGCACGACTTTACTACGATACCCGTGGGAGTCTGGGGGCATTTTCTTGTCTGTGTCCCTGTGTGTCTAGTGTTTGTGTTGTGTGAGGGCCCTTGCCTAGTCCACTCAGCACTGCGCTAGCACGTCTTGCTTTTGTTTTAGGGTCGCCAGGAGAGAGTCAGATACTTGCGATCTGAGTCTCTCAAGAGAGCACCCTTTCAATTAGAGTAATTTGGCGCACAGACTTGGGAACGTCCCTAGGCTAGAGCAGGTGGCTCAGCCCGGGTATCCGAAGCCTATATCCTTCCGGCTAGACCTCTGCCACCTGGCAGATTAACAGCTAGGGGTTTATCATCTCTGTATGCTTGTTATTGTGCCACAGTTTACCGTTTTTGTGAGCATTGTGAGTCAGGGTGTGGCTTAGAGACCGCCCGAGCAGGCTTGCCTGACTAAGAGTGAGAAGCACACCTGTATGTGGTTATGTTGCGAGTTGCTGCCTTTATTTAATTATACCTATGCCATTATACACTGTATGGCCTATCACTAGTATTTATTCCTGCTTATGAGTTATGAGTTAAGAGTTCTCTAAATCCGTAACGTACTTTCTTTGCTAAGCATCAGATCCTACAGTAGCCGCATGCAGTTTAGAAACCTGCATCTTGTCTACCTGTACGATGTTTTGAGGACTGTTTGCTTTCACCTTCTTCACGCAGGGTGATTAGTTGTATTAATTAACGTAACGTTAAATGTACTTTCTTCTAGTTTGTTATTAAATTGTTTCTGCAATATAATTCCGTCATCTATCTTTTCCTTGAAGCTTTAAGTCAACTTAATTGTGTGATCTTGTATATAGCCTGCTTGACTATCAGCAGTCTATAGTGCGTGCACCCTGTAACCGAGTCATAGGATACCTTGTTGTCCAGGCAGGACTCTTGACGGTTTAGGGTGGTTTGTTGCCTGGGTTTATAGATAAGGGTTGGATCTAGCGTTTTCCGTTGTTGCTTGTTGCCGCATACCTAGTCCAATAGAAAGAGCCCAGTGTTTATATATCCCAGGACGTAACATATATTATGTGATTCATAAATAAATGTTAACCTATTACGTTCAATGCCTTAAAACAGACAATTACGACATGCTGTAGAAATACCCGTTATGTAGCCAATGCATTACTTTCGGTTGAACATTAATCAGAAACTACAAAGCACTGCGGTGTGATTCAGTTAGTCTATTGTCAATTAGTTATCAACTAATCTACTGCTTACCGAAATCTGTCGGCTTGTGAAATATTCTATAGTTAAAATAAGTTTCATAGGCTACGGATAATACTGTAAACCATAGTCAGTAGGTTGGAATAACAAATGTATTGCCGCCTACTAATCGTGAGACTTGATAGCAACTGCCTACTTGCAATGTTCAGGCTATAGATAAGTTAAAGCTCTAGACATTGATGTTTAGCAGACTTTACAACTAAAATACGGTAGTAGCACATTTATAAGAGCAGATAGTACCACATGTATCATAGTTTCTATCCATAAGAAACCTACATTATTTAATGTATGTTCTATACCGGTGTTTACGGCTCCAACTTCCTTATCTCCTGAAACTCGCAACTGGTCAATTGGATATGAATATTGTTCCAATGAAGGTGGGTCAACAGGTACCCGGAGGCAGTGCTATCAAGGATGATGGGCTATCAAGGAACACATAATATTGTTCAATGAAGGGGGGTCAACAGGTACCCGGAGGCAGTGCTATCAAGGATGATGTGCTCTCAAGGAACACATAATATTGTTCCAATGAAGGTGGGTCAACAGGTACCCGGAGGCAGTGCTATCAAGGATGATGTGCTCTCAAGGAACCACATAATATTGTTCCAATGAAGGTGGGTCAACAGGTACCCGGAGGCAGTGCTATCAAGGATGATGTGCTCTCAAGGAACACATAATATTGTTCCAATGAAGGTGGGTCAACAGGTACCCGGAGGCAGTGCTATCAAGGATGATGTGCTCTCAAGGAACACATAATATTGTTCCAATGAAGGTGGGTCAACAGGTACCCGGAGGCAGTGCTATCAAGGATGATGTGCTCTCAAGGAACACATAATATTGTTCCAATGAAGGTGGGTCAACAGGTACCCGGAGACAGTGCTATCAAGGATGATGTGCTCTCAAGGAACACATAATATTGTTCCAATGAAGGGGGGTCAACAGGTACCCGGAGGCAGTGCTATCAAGGATGATGTGCTCTCAAGGAACACATAATATTGTTCCAATGAAGGTGGGTCAACAGGTACCCGGAGGCAGTGCTATCAAGGATGATGTGCTCTCAAGGAACACATAATATTGTTCCAATGAAGGTGGGTCAACAGGTACCCGGAGGCAGTGATATCAAGGATGATGTGCTCTCAAGGAACACATAATATTGTTCCAATGAAGGTGGGTCAACAGGTACCCAGAGGCAGTGCTATCAAGGATGATGTTCTCTCAAGGAACACATAATATTGTTCCAATGAAGGTGGGTCAACAGGTACCCGGAGGCAGTGCTATCAAGGATGATGTGCTCTCAAGGAACACATATTATGGATTCATAACCTTTATTGTACTATTTATTGTTGGTGCATCTTGTATTGTGTCATATCTTCATTATCTTATGCGTGTGTGTATTATTTTACCTACACACAAACAAGCTCATGAACTACACTGAATTATTGACAAAAACAAGATATAATATATATATATATATATATTGTTACACGTCTATGGGCTCTCCCTGTACCGTCACATCACTTTTCTAGAGCATAGCTGTAGATTGTCTGCTGCGGACCTCTTCTCGCATATGCTTCAACTCGCTAGTTTCATAGATGCAATTTCGTCACCCGAGTCATTTCAGTCTTGTTTCGAATCTTAAAATTAATTGATTCATTAAAATAATTAACTGAAGTTTCTTTTAGGGATTTGTTTAATTATTTTTATGACTCGGGGACATAGTTTGGCTCCTACCCACCAGGGGTAAGAGTTTCTTTTCTTATTAACGTTTATCATCGTAGTCTTGATGGAGAGTCTTAATTTGCTCTAGGGGCAGTGTTATTTTACTGGTGGTGGTGACTGGATATACTCCGATCAGGACTACGTGATATCGTGACTATACTATATTATATATTACTTTGTTTTATTTTTGTTTTCTGTTTGTTGTAAATAGTTAATAATAAGTATTAAGACCATTCAGTTATTAAATTTAAATTTGTTTAGTTATTTTCATAATATATATTATATAGTTATAATACAGCTATAAATGTAAATATTTTCTTTATTAATAATAATATAAATAATTACATTTGTTTTGTTTACTCTCTTTATTTTTGGTGTATGATTGAGTTGTGAGATGCCTTTTAGAGAAATCTAAACTAACATATTAAATAAGAAAGAAATATAAGAACTTTCTCACTGAACCTGCATTCCTATAATAAGTTAAAGTTCAGTCTTCTTGTGGTTCGTCATCCCCTAGATCTAATCAAGACATATCTAGTATATATCCAACCACTAAGTTGTAACAAATGGGGGCCTGTCCGGGAGTTTATTTTTTTTTCTGTAAGGTATTCTCTATATTTTCAATTGGTACTTTAATTTGGGTTAAACTTTATTTCTCATAACAATTTAATGGCTTAAACGATGAGTATTTATTAATTTGAGTCACGATATCATATAAATAGTTTTGTATTACTCCATTCTAATACTTAATTTCATTCCATTCCTTATAGTTTGGTTTGTGTGTTATGTTGTAATACAATGGCCTGCTTTCGGAGAGTTCAGTCCTTACCACACAGTTAGTGACACTCGTCATCTCATACTTCAAACTCGTAAATGCTCATTAACTTAAGGCAGACGGTGGTGGGCTATGAGTATCACACATCCTCTCTCTCATGTGATGCAAATTAGCACATTCACACATACCTCATCCACCTGAGTCCTTTATCTTATACAACTAATTCAGAGTAGGAATGATCTGTCAAACTTGTCTTGTATAGCAAATCAAAACTATAGGAGACCATACACGATCACCTAGCATATATTATATCTTAACTTTAAGTAGGATTTCCAAATTCACATAAATCTCATACCTTCTCCTTTAGTTTTGATATTAAGGGATCGTGTCTCACGAGGTTCACTAATGGTCAGGTTCTTGTCTGTCGTCTTTAATTCTCAACCCTCCTGTTGTTGTCGACCATAGCTTTGCTCAACAGGTGGGAGTTACTCACACTAATCATATTGACTAAGGATATTAATGTCAACCTGACTATTTGGTAACCCGTCTCCACTAAGAACATCCTAGTCTTTAGTATATATTCTCAGATTTATGGAAGTCGTAGTCACCCAATTCCTCATTTGTGAATTCATACTAGTCATCATTATTGTTCATCTTAGTCCTTGTATGAATACCTGACCGTCTCTCCTTTCAAAGCCACTCAATCCCACTGTTTGTTTTCTTACAAGTTGAACACACTCTAGGAGTGTGAGTAACAGAACTGCTGATGTTATCTTAAAACTTTACTTGTCATTAGTGAGACCCCATATGGATTATGCTGTCCAATTTTGGTGTCCTTATTACAGAATGGACATAGATTCATTGGAGAGAGTACAGCGTAGAATGACAAAAATGATCCATAATATTAGAAATCTTTCGTATGAAGAAAGGTTGAAGAAATTAGGTTTACATTCGTTAGAGAGACGCAGAGTTAGAGGGGATATGATAGAGGTGTTCAAGGGGGTTAGTGGGATTAACAAAGGGGACATGACAAAGGTACTAAAGCTCAGTGATAGCGAAAGAACTCGTACCAATGGTTTCAAATTAGATAAATTTCGTTTCAGAAAAGATATAGGCAAATATTGGTTTGGTAACAGAGTTGTAGATGGGTGGAATGGACTACCAAGTGCTATAGTGGGATCTAAAACTATAGGGAGCTTTAAGATAAAATTGGATAAGCATATGGACGAGAAGGGTTGGGTGTGAAGGGGGATCAGCCGGGTTGGGCCAATCAGCGCTCTGCAGAACCCATAATCCTGCGTTAATCTCTAACCGTTTTGGTAAGATGATCCTCAGGGTATTAGAGTGTGAAGCCTATAATTGGGCTTTGTAATTGAATTGGAGTTGTGTGGGACAGGGATCTGCCTTGCTTAGGCCAATCGGCTTTCTGCAGACTCCCATTTTCTTATGTTCTTATGTTCTTATGTAATCTACCAAAACAGTCAACATGTCTACCAGTTCCAAATTTGACGCCAAAGACTTTTGTAAAGATCCCTCCATTGGCAAAATCAAAGGTAGAGTAGTCTCTAAAGATGATTGGAAATGTAGGCCTATAGCCTATTATTTGGAGATATCTTATGAGAGTTCCTGCACCAAGGAAGTGCTAAAAAACTTATAATAGAGGAACTTGCTAATAGAGACATTTTACCTGATGAGGCTGTAGACACATGCACTCCCATGAGTCGATCAATAAATGTGTCCCATCTAACTGACGATGATGAAGATTCGCAATCCCTCGCTAGAGAGGGGTCTCAAATTGAACAATGGTCAGCAGAGAGAATTCTATTTGAAAAGGAGAAACTTCAATTAGAGAGAGAGAAGCTCGACATACAACAAAAATAGGAGAGAAAGAGCGGGAAGAGAAAGAGAAGGAGCAGGAAGAGAGAGAGATAGAACGCCAATTGGAGATACTGAAGCTCGAAATACAACAAAAGGAGAAGGAGAAAGACCGCAATATAGAGATAGCCAGACTTCAACTTCAAGAAGAATCTACGCGCGCATCGAAGAGAAGTTAAAATTACAAAAGGAAGAAAAAGAAGATGCCCCTTAAATTTGTTCTCTCTAAAAACATCAGACTAGTACCTGTTTTCGAGGAAAGCGACCCGGAAAGATCATTTGCTACCTTTGAGAAAACTGCTCAGCACCTGATGTGGCCGAAAGAAGAGTGGCCTTGGCTGCTACAACCTAATTTGGTAGGAAAGGCTCACAAAACTTTCAATCATCTTGAAGATACTAAATGACTACGATTTTGTTAAAATAGCAATCATCGATGCCTATGAGATAACCCCTGACCAATATCGTAGGACATTTAGGAACTATACCCAACCTGATAAACACACCTTTCTGGAATTCGCCATGGATAAACTCTGTATGCTGAAGAAATGGCTCTCGGTGTCAAACATCACTACCTATAACGAGATAGTAAATTTAATGGCAATGGAGGAGTGGAAACGAAGGCTATCCCTTAACGTGCTCACCTACGTAGAAGAGAAAGGAGAAAACGACCTCACAAAGGCTGCCCAGTTAGCAGATAGTTATGCACTTATTCACAGATATCATCCACCTAGTGATGAGTACAACGCTTCTGTGAAATATCCTTTACTAATAACCCTGTGTCTAAGGTGTCACTGTCATCTCAGACGTCTCAGAATACAAAAAAGTCTGAAGAGTTTTGTAGTTATTGTAAGCAGATATAGGCCATAATAATATGCAATGTAATCATCCCAAGTGTAAGACCTCATCTGCATACAAACTAACCTTATCATCTAACAGATCATCTAAGCCATCTGAGAAACATGTAGCTTCTATTCATGCTAAGAAGTCTTCCTCTGATGTGTTCTCTTCCTTTATGGTTCCTGGAACTGTCTCTCTTCCTGATCACTCGCAAACTCATCCAGTTACCATTTTCAGAGATATAGGAGCAGACATTAGCATCTTGAGAAAATCTGCCCTACCTTCAGTCGAAAATTCCTATACTGGAGAGAAAGTCCTAATCAAAGGTCTAGGAGTAAGGGAAACCAATTTAGCAGATGTTAAGTTAGAAAGTGAGTTGATCAAGGGAACAGTCAGGGTAGCCGTGCTGGATGACGAGATAATTCCTAGAGCAACTTTCATTTTGGGGAACGATTTAGCGGGAGACGGTCTGATTCCCGGGATGGTGAAGGAGAAATCTATGAAAGATAGTCCCACAGCAAAACTTGACCAGGAGAAACTTCATATTTTCCCTGTGTGTGCAGTTACCCGTTCACAGACTGTGGCAAAGACCACATATCCTCCTGATATCCAGTGGGGAGCAGTTAGTCTCTCAGATCATGTCTAAGGAGAATCTTATCAGAGCTCGAGACTCAGATCCCTCTCTAGCTCAACTTAGGCATATCGCAGATGACAGTCCCCTGAATGGTAAGAACCCTAGTGTTTATTATCATCAAGGAATACTAACCCGTAGTTATCATCCCCCTGATAGACCTGATTCAGATACATGGTCTACTGTACATCAAGTAATAGTTCCTGTTTCCATCAGAACTTCTATAATGGAGTTGGCTCATGATGGGGTTTCTGGTCACTTAGGGCAGAACAATTCCTATAAGAAAATACAGTCACATTTTGTCTGGCCTAACATGAAGAAAGATGTAAATAAATTTGTAAAGTCATGTCACACTTGCCAGGTGGTAGGGAAACCCAACGAAACCATTCCCAATGCTCCTCTAGCCCCTATCCCTGTCACCTCAGAGCCCTTTGAAAACAATTGTGGTAGACTGTGTAGGACCCCTTCCTAAGACTAAAACAGGGAATCAATATCTCCTAACTGTAATGTGTGCTGCCACTAGGTATGCCGAGGCTTTCCCACTGAAGGATGTAAAGGATAAAAACATTGTAAAACACCTAGTACATCTGTTCACCAAGGTAGGCATTCCTAAAGAGATCCAGAGTGATCAGGGGTCCAATTTCACGAGCAAACTCATGAAGGAAGTTCTGAAGGAGTTAGAAATAGATAAAAAGAGAGCTACAGCGTACCGACCTCAGACCCATGGTTGCTTAGAAAGACACCACTAGACCATTAAATCCATGATCAAGAAATTCTGCTTTGAGACTGAGTGTCGGGAATAGTGAGATGATCCCGACAGTTTTGAGTCGAATTGGGTATTTGAATTTGGCGGTATTGTATAGCAAGTACGATTTCGGCTAGTTCTTTATGTACTGTAGTTTATTATTAAGTGTAGGTTAAATATTAACTGTAATGCATAAATATTTACATCAGCTCTAGATGTATCATGAAACCAAATCATAATTATTATGAGCCGGCAGTCATTATGTAACTTCGCGAAGCGATAGAACGCCGGCCCTTAGTCTCTCAAAAACCACCATACAGCAAACATCTCCCCCCGGCCCTGACTCAACCTATAGTTTACCATGTGCTACCATTATTAATCCATATCAACAGTCCTACATCACCAGTTCTCTAAGCGAAGTTCATTGTATCGATATTGATTATGTGAACATCCTACATGTCATGCAAATGAATTAGCCTTGTGTAGAGGACCGAATTCCACTCATCGAATTCATCATTGGTAATTATTATATAACTATGTGTTGGGATAATTTCATGTACCAGTGAGTTAGAAAATTAACCTATCTATCTAAATTCCCTACAAATATATGGTCCTTCGTGCTCTTGGACTTTAAATTTACCGTAATAGTGTTTTGTTTACTTCCACTTCTCTTTGTGTTACAAATGGCTGCTGTGCTAGGAGTTGGGCAGACTGCCCTTGCATACTTTTAGTAGCCTAGCTTTTTCCTTCAAGAGTTTTTTCGGTGGCGCCCCGTCACTGTTATTTTGGGGGAGCTAGTTTCCCACTTTTTTCGGCGTGGTGCTGCTTCCCTTGTTTGGGGGTTTGCTAGGCTAGGTATGTGTGTGAGGGTGTCTCAGTTTGCTACCATTTCTCGCGTTTTCTAGTTAGGCCTACTGAGTGGACTGTGGTGTTTTGATGGCACTGTTGGTGGTTACTTGGTGTCTTGGAGACCTTATGAGACTCTTTTATTTATTTTGCCGGAGGGGAGGGTTCTCATGTGACTCATTTAATTACATTGTATAAGCCTAGTTGCCTAGTTACGGTCATGAGGTTCGGTCTCTGTTGATTCCTAAGCGATTGACAGCCAGTAGTCAGACCTCATGATTGTAGCATGGGCAGATGGGCTAGGCCTAATATATTCTACTAGTGACTAGTCAGTTCTTGTTATTTACCCTTCTTTCTCTAGCCCTAGTTTTGTTTCTGCTATATGTCTATCAAGGCTCAATTAATTCATCCTACTGCAGCTAGTAATGACAGTTTCCAAATTGGGAGTGGCAATGCTATTGCCACATAATTAAAATTAATTTGTGTAACTAGTTTGCTTTGTTCTTTAGAGAGTTGATAGCCTAGATTAAGACCTTAATGATGATAGATTTAAAGAAACTTAAGATTTTAAAGGGAGGGATGAAGGGAAGTTTGAATTAATGTTTAAGAGATCTTGATGATTTTCTAGAAAGTGCCTCGGCTGATCAGATAAAGGGCAAGAAGGCTACTGTAACTAAATCACAAGCCACTTTTGATAGTTATGCTCAGCAGGTATATGGTTTGTTGTCAAGTCCTGAAGAAGTGGAAGAAGAAATGTCAGCAGATCTAGAGTATATTGAAAATGTTAATACAGCCTTAGCCATATTAGCTTCAACTCAAGAATCACACCTGTTAAGGATACCGGTACTCCAAAAAGCAACTGGTTTTAACCTTCCAAAGCTTACTTTGCCTACCTTTTCCGGGGATCCAAATACCTGGACTGCATTTTGGGTTATATTTGAGTGTTCCGTTCATCGGAATAAGACCCTTACATCCATCCAAAGATTTACTTATCTCCGTGGACAGTTTAACACCTTACGAGCGGCCTATGCGGTTTATTTATATGTACCGCCCAGCGGGGTGTTTTTAGCCAAAATAGGGCTGTTTACGTGATCATTTTCATGCCTAAATAAGACCCAGAACGTAAAAACAAGTACCTATCCCTGAAAGGGCATAAACAGAGCTTTCGAATGACACCATAACGATCCTTTTATGATGGCTAGTTTTCTTGCAATAACCGTGCAACGCGAGTGCAAAAAGCATGTAATTCGGTACTTTCCCCATATAATTCAGTATGTAGCGAGTGAGAGAGGGAGGAGGGAGCTGAGATTCGTGTCAGTAGGTTCGCCGCGGTGGTCTGGAGCAGTCATACGCTCGCTAGTCTCCTGCCACCACTTGTCTCTCTCTCTCAGCAACATTACGTGCTGAAATTGCCACTCGACCTATGTCGAGCGCCGCCACATAGTCCAGCTTTATTAAATACGACTTATGTGGTGAGCCGCTAATTAAGGGTTAAAGGGGAGGCATTGAAGCTGATAGAGGAGTACAAGCTAGAAGCTATAAGCTATGAGTCTGCAGTGGAACTCTTGAAAAGAACTTATGGGCGAGAGGAAGTAATAAAGACAGCGTTAATAACAAAATTCTTCGCTCTAGATCTTCCATCGTATGATGTGACCGAGTTAAAGGAGTACTATGCCTCTTTTGAGAGCCTCCTCCGGTCAATGGAGACGATGGCCATCACGAAGGAGGAAATCTACAGTGTAAACATCTTGAGCAAGGTACCCTCTCCCCTCAAAGGAAATAATTAGACGGCAATTAAGCGACACTCCACTGGACTTAGAAGCGTTGGTGTAGAAATTCCAGACCGAAGTCTTCAATATGGAGAGTACTGGACACTACCGACAAGTGGAAATATCGCCATCCACTGCGTCTTTCCCGGTACAAACATCTCCTAAACAGAAGAGGACAATCACATCAGGTTGCAAGTTGTGTAGTGTACGCGGTCATCCATGGTACCAATGTCCTAGGTATCCTAAGGCTACACAGAAAATTGGCAAGGCTAAATCACTTCATTTATGTACCAGTTGTCTGGCAAGAGACCACTTCAACAGTACTTGCACCAATTCCTTCATCAAACCCTGTAAGTATTGCAAGGGGAAACATTGGTTTTCCCTTTGTACCCAGTCTGATCGGCACGACGGCAAAGAAAAAGAGAGAACCACCAAAGAGTCACATGATAAAAATAAAAGCGAGAGTAACAAAGTATCTGCTATGTCCATTGCTTCTAGAGAGTGTCAAATGCTTCCTACTATAATGCTGCCGGTGGTGGGGAGTAATGATAAGCATATAATGACGCAAACCTTACTCGACCAGTGCTAACAGAGGTCATTCGTTCTGCGGTCATTATTGCCACAGCTCAAGTGTACCCAGCCAGGGTCAACATAATTTGAGTCTCCATGGTTTGACTGGTGAAGTAGATTCCAGTGACTACGATATAGTGGAGATTTCATATGTATATAGAAGGAAGATATGTCCAATCAAGGCTGTTCTGGTCGACAAACTTCCTAGTTTCTATGTGGCATCAGAGATTCAACCACAATTGAAATATCTCAGAAGCAAGGGTTTTAACACCTTAAGAGCGGCCTATGCGGTTTATTTATATGTACCGCCCAGCGGGGTGTTTTTAGCCAAAATAGGGCTGTTTACGTGATCATTTTCATGCCTAAATAAGACCCAGAACGTAAAACAAGTACCTATCCCTGAAAGGGCATAAACAGAGCTTTCGAATGACACCATAACGATCCTTTTATGATGGCTAGTTTTCTTGCAATAACCGTGCAACGCGAGTGCAAAAAGCATGTAATTCGGTACTTTCCCCATATAATTCAGTATGTAGCGAGTGAGAGAGGGAGGAGGGAGCTGAGATTCGTGTCAGTAGGTTCGCCGCGGTGGTCTGGAGCAGTCATACGCTCGCTAGTCTCCTGCCACCACTTGTCTCTCTCTCTCAGCAACATTACGTGCTGAAATTGCCATTCGACCTATGTCGAGCGCCGCCACATAGTCCAGCTTTATTAAATACGACTTATGTGGTGAGCCGCTAATTAAGGGTTAAACTGGCGGATTATAAACTCTCTGCTAACAATGGAATTATGCTACTGGTCGGACTGATTATTACTACGACCTGGTTCACCCTGGATATCGGCGGATAGATAAGCTGATATTGCTCCCCACGATACAAGGGTATGCCATTTTCGGATCCTATGCCACTTCATCTCAAGACACAAAGGTGGAGGTAGTTACGGTCCTTAAAGTAGCAGTAAGCTTCAGAGTGATGCACATAAGCTAGTCGAAGGATTCATTATCGAAAGTGCAAGCTATGCCCCAGCAATTGAGCTCCTGCAAGAGACATATGGGCATCCAGATCGAATCAAGGCAGCTTATGTTACCAAATTCAATCAATTAGTGTCACCCAAACACCAAACAGCTGACCTGAAGGACTTCTATGCCAATACAGAGAGTGTGATGAGGTCAATCATTAGCCATGGTATTTGTCTGGAGGAATTTTGTGTGGTGACTCTTGTCATTAAGTTACCATCACCACTAAAAGAAACCATAAAACGGGAAATGGGAGACTCGAGCCTGGATTATAAGAAATTCACTCATTGCCTCCAGGCTGAAGTGTACAATATGGCGGGTCAAGACAGAGTAGGGGGTACACCCATGGCTACGGCAACATTTACCGCCCAAAGTGATTACTGGAAATTCAACTGTGTTCTGTGTAGTGGCACCAATCATTTATGGTACAAGTGTATGAAGTATAAGACAGGGCCTCTTAAAGTTAAAAGAGCCCATCAACTACGTCTCTGCACTGGGAGCTTGTCAAAAGACCATGGCCATTCGGGTTGTACTAATCCTAACCTTAAGAAGCTGCAACTTTTGTAAGGGCAAACACTTTCATTCCCTGTGTACACAAGAACAAGGGAAAGAAAGTAGACCAGCGGAGGATAACACCAAGAGAGAGCATTCTGCTGCTACTTCAACTACAATGTCCGTTGCCACAGGTAAAAATACAGTAATCTTGCCCACCATACAGCTGCCGGTAAAGGGTAAGGATAATAA
Source organism: Paralithodes platypus (assembly GCA_032716605.1). Taxonomy (NCBI): domain Eukaryota; kingdom Metazoa; phylum Arthropoda; class Malacostraca; order Decapoda; family Lithodidae; genus Paralithodes; species Paralithodes platypus. The sequence goes on from CM064554.1 coordinate 14,553,052, forward strand.
TTGTGTTAAAATCAGATCGCTACTTGAACAATGTTCTCAGAGGACCTTTGTGAAGTCTTCTGTTCTATCCTCCCTTTCCTACATTTCTAAAGGAACTGAGGAGTTATGTCTTCACGGATTTACCGGGAAAGAGGCCTCTAGGGAATATAATGATGTGGCACTGCAATACAAACACAGAGGTAAATTTCATCATCTAGACGCAATAGTGGTTGATGAATTGCCAGAACATAAAGGTGAACTTAACCTAAACTCTAAACTGGTTAGTTTACAAAGTAAAGGCAAACAATTAGCCGATCCTCATGCAACGGACACAGATCAGCTGGAGCTGCTCATCGGTGCGGATCACTACTACAATATAGTGCGACCTGGGTATAAAAGGTCGGGTAGCCTAATTCTGCTTCCTACCAAGTACGGGTACGCCATAAGTGGTTCATATGTGACACAGCCTACCAGCTCCAGCACAGAAGTAATTACTGTATTGAAGTAGCAGTAACCCAATGGATGAATACATGTCCACTGGTAATATTCCACCATGCAAAAATGGCTTACACGTTTGTGTGAATTAGATCACATCGGGATAACCCCTAAGGAATACTCACAGGTTGAGCGTCAAGCACTATCGTCGTATGAGGATACCGTTACCCTCTCATTCGGCGTTGAGTACGCGCAATATTCGCAGATTACAAAACAAATTTACTTGAGTATGACGGCTAAACTTTTTGACCCCTTGGGGATAGTTCTACCGGTGTTGATCAAATCAAGATTATTCCTTCAGCAATTATGGAGGATAAAATTAGGTTGGGATTAGGTTTTGACTGGCGATCTGGTTCAGGAGTGGGAAGACATTATATCGGATCTTCGTCTCTGTAAGGGTTTTAATTTTCCTCGGAGAGTTGTCATGGACCATCCTGTTTCCATTCATGCCTTCTCAGACGCTAGCAAGGTCGCGTACGGCACCGCCATATACTTTGTTGACACAAGTGGCAGCCGTCTAGTCATGGCGAAGGCGAAAGTCGCCCCGATCAAATCCCTTTCTATCCCAAAATTAGAGCTGACTGCAGTTTTGTTGGCTGCTAGACTCGTTCACTTTGTAGAGGAAACTTTTAAAAATTTGGTAAATATCTCGGAGACAGTTATATGGAGTGACAGCCAAATTACGCTCTACTGGTTACATAGCCGAAAGAAGCTACCAGTGTACGTCACCAACCGTGTCGACGAACTTCGTACCCTGCTCCAACCGCACAGTACCGGTATGTGTCTACCAAAGAGAATCCAAGTGACTGCATTACTCGTGGTGTCTCTGCTAAATTTCTCGAATCTTCTGCGTTGTGGAGGAATGGCCCATGCTGGCTTAATGATCCCAACGAATGGCCAGAGAATATAGATTTGAGCGAGCAACACACTGCTATTGTGGCACCGGTAATTGACTCGGTGCCTGACGAAGACACACGGTTATGGGACTGGGATAGATTCAGCAGCTATGAGAAGTTACGTGTTACAGCATGGGTGATACGATTTGTAGAAAATATAAAAGCAAAAATTAAAGGCACACCGCCCACAGGTAGTGCTTACCTCAATGTGAAGGAGATCAGAATTGCAGATAAAATATTAAATAAGCTCTGTCAACAAGAAATATATACGCAGGAGTATAAATTACTGGTTAAGGGAACAAAGTCTAGGAATAACCTGGGCTTACACTTGAAGGGGGACTTGATACATTGCGGAGGCAGATTACAATTGGCAGCCCTCTCTGAGGCAAGTAAGTATCCAATACTACTGCCCCCCAATCATCCCTTCACCCATCTTATCATCGATAGGTGTCACCGAATCTGTTGTCCATTATGGGGTTGGTCATATAGTCACCTATGTAAGGACAACGATGGTGGGTGCCTAGAATCAGGCAGGTGGTCAAAAAAGTCCTTTGCAAATGCTTAAAGTGTAGAAGAGTACAGTGAACACATTATGATCCCGTCGGAATTCCTCCCTTACCAAACCTGCGAACCACCCCAGGTGACCCTTACAAAGTTACCGGGGTGGACTACAGTGGAGCAATCCCTGTCACAAGATTCACCCAATCTTAAGGTGTATATGATACTTTTCACTTGTGTTGTTACCAGGGCAATTCACCTGGAACTGGTCACCAACTTCACTTGTGATAGCTTCCTACATGCCTTCCGAAGATTCTGCAGTAGACAGGGATATCCGCGTATCATGCTGAGTGACAATGCAAAGACTTTCATAGGGGCATCTACATATCTTAAAGAAGTGAGCAACAATCCTAAGATTCAGAGCTGCCTAGCGGATGTAAAATGTGAATGGCGTTTCATTCCCGGCAGAGCGCCTTGGTTTGTGGCGCCATATGGGAGAGAGCCATTAGGCATCGTGAAGGCGGGTCTGAAGAAGGTGTTGGGTAGAGCTCTCATCTCGATTGAGGAACTCGACACCATACTCTTGGAGATTGAAGCCACCGTAAATGATCGCCCTCTATACTATGCTTCTGGTGATTTGGAAGACCTTACCCCAATCACATCCTCAGTACTGGTACGTGGATACAGACTGCGGGATCTTCCTGAAGAGCATGACGAGGATACTATGGAAGATCCAGACTACATAAGTAAGGACGTGATATCGGCCCGCTACAAATATATTCGTAAATTATCGCGAGATATTTGGCATCGCTGGTCAACAGAATATATGGTGACTTTAAGGGAAGCGCAAAAGAATAAACTAACACCATTAAAAGGTCATTGGCCTAGGGTAGGGGACGTGGTAACCATCCATGAGGAGGGCCTGCGCGCATTTTGGAAATTGGGTCGGATAGAGGAGTTGTTACCAGGTAGTGATGGTGAGGTTCGGGTAGCAAAGGTTCGCACCAGGACTGGAGTAATCACACGGCCAACAGTCCGACTATATCCTCTTGAGGGTGACCTCGATCGCAAGGACACTCCCTCGGATCAGTTATCCATTGAAGTCCCCTCTCTGGCTTCTACTTCGGCGCAGCCTGTTGACGCGTCCGGCGGACGCCCACGTCGACAGGCAGCCTAGATATCCTTCCAAGCTTGGCGGGATAAGATTGCCTCCGGGAAAATCTAATCATGTAAATTTTGTATATTTTCTGTTGGTGGGAATATGTCCATACTTAGTGTACTCAAACTAGTATGAACAGTCTCGATGTTACGTAATCTGGGTTGATGTAGCGTTACGTATCGTTCCGTAGTCTTAAGTTGAACGCTTCCATAACCTTGGTCGAACGTTCCATGATTGGGTAGAATATATTATTCTATAGTTGTATACGGGAAAGTATTGTAGGATTATAATTCACATATATGTATATATTTGTATTATTTAAGATTGTTTATAAGTATCTCATTGTAAAGAAGATGGGATACATTTTCCATATGTTATGCGCGTGCGCGGTATGTCACGACAGAGACAAACATAACGCGCTCGCTCACTCTCCAACCAACCTCCGTCCCAGCTACACACGCTAAACCTTCTTTCTCCTAGTTACTTCACCAGGTGTTTTCGCTTCACTTTTCATCTCATACTCCATAGTCACTACATCATAATATTTGTTACTTAGCACAACTTAACGTAAAAATCTAGCCTATCCTAGCCTATTGTAGCCTCTTTTCATACTCTGTTTACTTTACTAACCACTTTATTTTCCGCCATCCTCCAATCACCAGCTGAGTTCATCAAAGGGTAATTATATTCTATATGGTTAATACTTCTCAATATCATTAATTCCAGTCCACTTAAATTGACTATATGCTGGAGCAGTCCCTTATATAACCTAGTCATTCCCCTTGGGCTTCTCCATCTCTGTTGGTCCCAAAACCTGATAGTAGTAGTAGACTGTGTACTGATTATCGTAAAGTAAATGGCGTCACCGTTCCTGATGCTTATCCCCTGCCTAGGATGGATGAATGATAGATAAAGTAGGTGCAGCTAAAGTAGTTTCAACTATTGATTTACTAAAGGGTTATTATCAAATAGGAATGACAGATAGAGCCCAGACTATATCAGCTTTCATAACTCCTTTTGGGTTGTTCCAGTATAGAGTCATGCCCTTTGGAATGATGAATGCTCCTGCCACGTTCCAGAAGACAATGGCTTACACTATTCAGGATTTAGAAGGTGTGGCCACATATTTAGATGACCTTGTTACTACTTCAGATACTTGGGAAGACCACCTTACCAGACTGGATGGACTGATGGATCATCTGGCGGACTCAGGCTTCACAATCAACATTGCCAAGTCCTGTTTTGGCCGGGGAACCGTGACCTACCTAGGCCATGTGGTGGGTCAGGGAGTGGCCCGTCCAAAGGATGCAAACGTGGAAGCCATTGCTTTCTTCCCTCAACCCTCAGATTGCAAATCCCTCATGTGGTTCTTGGGCATGGCAGGCTTCTACCGCAAGTTCTGCCCGGGGTTTGCTACCATCTCAGCGCCTCTAACGGATTTGACCAGCTCTAAAGTTAAATTTGAATGGACTCCTGTGTGCTCCGCTGCCCTAAAAAAACTAAAGTGCCTAATATCGTTGCACCCGGTATTCCATGCACCCGATCCTGCCCTGCCTTACCATCTTCAGGTGGATACCAGTGATAGGGGTGTAGGGGCAGTTCTACTTCAACCAGACAGGACCACTGGAGTACTTCATCCTGTCTCCTACTTCTTCGCTAAATTAAAGAAACACCAGAGAGGCTATTCCACGGTGGAAAAGGAGTGTCTGGCTTTAGTATCTACCGTGAAGATGTTTGAGTGTTACCTGCCGCAACATTTTCCACTAGTCATTGTCCACAAACCATAATCCTCTCACCTTTCTACATCGAATACAAAATAAAAACCAACGACTACTGCGGTGGGCATTGAGTTTACATGAGTACCGTTTGGTCATCACGCACATCAGAGGGGTGGACAATCTCATAGCGGACGCCTTATCAAGAGACCTGCCTTCCACGCCTGAGCCCATGCCTCCGCAGCTTTCCAAGGCCTCACCACTCGCCTACGAGGCCTTTTAGCGGGGGAGGTGTTACAAGTCTATGGGCTCTCACTGTATAGTCACATCACTCTTCTAGAGCATAGCTGTAGATTGTCTGCTGCGGACCTCTTCGCACATCTGCTTCAACTCGCTCAGTTTCATAGATGCAATTTCGTCACCCGAGTCATTTCAGTCTTGTTTCGAATCTTAAAATTAATTGATTCATTAAAGTAATTAAGTGAAGCTTCTTCTAGGGGTTTGTTTAATTATTTTTATGACTCGGGGACTTAGTTTGGCTCCTACCCACCAGGGGTAAGAGTTTCTTTTCTTATTAACGTTTATCATCGTAGTCTTGATGGAGAGACTTAATTTGCTCTAGGGGCAGTGTTATTTTACTGGTGGTGGTGACTGGATATATTCCGATCAGGACTACGTGACATCGTGACTATACTATATTATATATTACTTTGTTTTGTTTTTGTTTTCTGTTTGTTGTAAATAGTTAATAATAAGTATTAAGACCATTCAGTTATTAAATTTAAATTTGTTTAGTTATTTTCATAATATATATTATATAGTTATAATACAGCTATAAATGTAAATATTTTCTTTATTAATAATAATATAAATAATTACATTTGTTTTGTTTACTCTCTTTATTTTTGGTGTATGATTGAGTTGTGAGATGCCTTTTAGAGAAATCTAAACTAACATATTAAATAAGAAAGAAATATAAGAACTTCCTCACTGAACATGCATCCCTATAATAAGTTAAAGTTCAGTCTTCTTGTTCAGCTTGTGGTTCGTCATCCCCTAGATCTAATCAAGAAAGTATATATCCAACCACTAAGTTGTAACAATATATATATATATATATTTATATATATATATATATATATATATAGATAGATATAGATTATGTCCCGTAAACCTATATCCCTATCAAGTTAACATGATAGTTTTTGTTATTACAATAACAGTACTGTAATAATGTGTCAGTGCTTGTTATCGCAATTGTTTCAAGTAGTGCAACATATTGACAAATTAAGAATACAGCAAGAATATGTTTGAGTTAAATTGCCTATGACATTTTAATCCATGTATAGTCAATTCATTATGGTAGGCCAGAACTCATGATCCCTCACCTCTGTAACTATAAAGGGGCTAAATAAAGTCGCTGGTTGACCCTTTCTAATGATAAACAATATTCGCTCGATTACTGTGATCGTTTTTTGAGTTACATAATTTAGGGGTCTTGATTTCTGATTCACTTTCAATTAATATACTATAGTCGCCCAAACACGATTGTTCAATCAATCAAGCAATCAATCAATTATGTTTATTTAGCCTTGAAGTAACAATAAGTTAACAATTTTGTTCATACATGTTGAACGTCCGGATGAGCCTTATGAGAGAAACTCTCTTAAAGGCACCTTCCATTTAACCCGAATATATTTACATTTTAATGCAAACTTGTACATGGTTGTTGCTAATGCAAAATACTGTTTAATATATATAACATTAACCTTCATAATAGTGTATTAAAATCATCCCTACACACAAACACTCACAACTTAAACATACTCAACACAAGACCTACACAGTTGATGTTGCAAGTATTTGAATTCTGGAGGAAGTTTGCTTTATTCAACTGCATTTAATATTTGCTCTCGTAGACAAAGGCCAAATATATAATGAGGTTTTAGTTATAGTGTACAGTATGTATGAATGGTGTCGCTGTTCTTGCACACACACACACACACACACACACACACACATGTACAGCGCATTTTGAGTGACTGTACACTCTAGGGTAATTCATATAATAACTTATATAAATCACACCCTTATAACAGATATTCACTTACTTAAGTATACTACTGTACATTTCTAGTTGGGAATGATCTCCCTATAGATTGATCATATCCCCCACCTTAGTATATTTGCTGCAAGCTCAGCATGGGTTCTCACGCTCCCTTCAGGGAATTGCAGCAACACCAAGATGATTGCTAGCAACTAAGTACGTGTCACTCCACAGTGAGAAAGCCGGCACGCTCCTTGGTCCATCAGTAGCAGAACAGACAGCCCTCATGGAAGGTCGAACCCTTGATCGGATGTGGTAATTATTACAGTGACATCTACAGTGAAAAGTGCGATACGGTGCGATATTAGTGTGGTTGTACCGTTTATCTATTTTTCACTATGCTTAATCTTTTATTGTTTTACAGGAAGGAATACAGATTTACAGGAATATAGCTCAATCTAGTTGTTTTTCAAGCTTAATGCAAATTGTAGGTGTTTCCCAGTCGGGCAGATACAATACCAACATAGACAATCCATAAATAAAACCAGCCATGTTTTCATAGTTATATTTTACTGTTAATAACAAATAAAACCCCAATAACTTTACTTGAAACCAATAAACCATATCAATTCCTATTCTACATGTTTCCAGTTAGAACCTGATCAACAGACATATCAAGGAGTTATAAGGTAAGCAAGTAACAACTTTAACCATAAAGCAACCGCTACATAATGGTTGGCAGCTTAAAGGGATTCGTGTTCCACTAATCGAAAACACAATTAAAAGACCTCCGAAGAGCAAACAAAGACAAAAAAACATTAAGTAAAGCAACTAGAAAACATTAACATTTAAGAGCTAACTTGGGTTGAAACATACAGTGAAGTTACACAACTAAAATGTATGGAGAAGTGAACTGGTACTCTCAGTGAACAACCATCAGTAACTCTCCACTCAGCGCTCAGCTCAGCAGTTCTCGCCCAGGCAACCCTTCACCCGACTCACCCATCACCCCTCAGACCACAGCCCCGAGCGCTACCCAGGTCTGACGTGGTGGTGACGTCACAGCAGTAGCCAGCAGAGAGAGAAAGAGAGAGAGAGTGCAGCCATAGAATAAAATCCAGGGGATTTTCACCAACAAGTTCAGAAGACCTTCAACACATCGCAACGAAATTCAGCTTTGTATAGGTTGGTCAAAACAACAACAATACAAACTAAATATACTAGTAATTAGTACTAGTAAAAATCCTGTCAACACAAACAAGCAATGCCAAAGTATCTTAACAATTCTCTCAACTATTCATATGTATAGAATATTTTAGATGGGACTGAACGTTCCTCATTAATTAAATTCAATATGAATCAAGTTAGATCAAAGAATTTAAGTGCTATTTAGTTATATTTTTACTTCAGTCAATAAGTCTTACAAACATTCACCGGATTTACAGTGAAATATAATTGCTGTAACAGTTTCTCAAGTAGGCTAATACATTAGCAGAGCGTTCTAAGACAACTTACAAATACTGTTGCAATAAATTGCGCAAGTAAGACCACTCTTGTCAGGGAGAGAAGAATTCTACACAAATCATCGTTCAGGTAATGTCACATAACCTGACAGAGCAAGCCATTCCCACGTACATCCTACTGGGCGAGTGAAGTATTCTATTAGTAACCCTACGAGTAGAATATTTCCCTTTCTCCCAAGAAAGATGACCTGGTTAATGAAAGCCCTTCTTCTACTTGGAACACTAATTGTGGTTGATTCTACGACACCCTCGTTTCTGAAACCCGGCGCCCTTGTAGCCCAAGTTGGAAAGAGTGAGAGTTGTGGAAGATGTAGTAGCAGTTCAGTATGATTTCGGAGACCTTCTTGACATCTCCCGTGATGTTGAGACTCTCCAATGTCGCGTAGACAGATTACACTCTGATTTCACCTTCCTACTGACTAATCAGACAATGCCCCGTGACTTACAACTTACAGTTATACTCCAACGCTCACGTGTAGTTCGTATAAATCGTAAATTCCGGAAGATCCAATTGGCCCTGCCTGAAGACCCTACACAGGTAGCCAAACATGCTCACTCACGGCGTACAAAGAGAGGACCTTTTCGATTTTGTTGGCCTAATCTCCCATGAGCTCTTTGGAACAGCACAAGCTTCTGATGTTGAAAAGCTGGGAAAGAGACTTAGTGTGCTGGAGACAGCAACAAGAGCCATGAATAGAGTCTTGAGTTACGGACTCAATAGCAGGAAGGATAGAGGATGTATTCACGACAGTTAACTCGGTAATTTTTACACAGAATAAGTTGACACAAGAAGTTAATTCCTAGTTTGTGATGGAAATTCCACAGTAAAGTCATATGCCTGTCCGAGATCCTGCAAGCTACTGAGGAAGATGTTAGCGAATTCTTTGTGGGTACGAAGAGGGTTCTAGCAAATCTTGTTGATGCTGCCCTAAGCCGAGTCACCAGTGACCTAGTACCTGTAGAACATCTCAGTACGGCAATAGATATAGCAAAAGACCAGTATTCCCTGATGCCGCTATTTGAAGCTGATGAATGCGAGTTCTACTACCCTCTACTGGAAGCAGTTCTTAAGCACTCCTCAATTTTAGTCCACATCCCGTTCAAGTCTTCACACATGTTCAATGCTTGGAGGATTTTTCCGTTCCCGTTTCTCTTAGACGGAAGATTACTAACCGTGACTGACACAGCGGACATGATGCTCGTCTCCGACGACCTTCAACTTGTGACTGTGACTGACAATGACGCACTTAACTTATGTAGGTCCTCGTATCTTCATCTATGTGTGTCCAACGTATGTGGTTTCCTTTATGTCCCCGGACAAAACTGCATGCGAACTTACCTTGACTCAAGCCACTGTGACTGACACTGGAGCTATGCAAGACTGTACTTATGCCCCGGCTCCTCAACTCCCCGTATTTCATAAGCACTTGCTAGATTTACAGTTCTTTTACTTCCCTAACCAGACTCAGGTGTCTCTCATTTGTCAAGATTCTAGAAATGTATTTCATGTACAAGGGATGTATCAGGCCCCTGATCACTGTGAAGTAAGGAGTTCGCTCATTCATACTCTACCTTCTCATCAGCACGTGGCCCTGATTACTAAACTCTCATCTGAATTCATCCCAATTAACATTTCTTTAACAGGCAACTCTTCAGACCTAATCATCAAATCACGTAGTAAAGATGTTAAATACATTGAATTCTTCTGAGTTTACTAATCTACTTAGTTCATATCTCCCATGTCCATCAGCCCGGACATTATCTATCCTACAGTACTAACCCCTACCTTGGCTCTCTCAGTACTAATTCTAATCCATGTAGGCTTCTTCCTTCGCCTATCATTCAGGGTTGATCGCCTGACTTGTAGACGTAAGGCTAAGCTGGCAACTGCCGATGCAACTGTGTAAGTTGGTCCTCACCGTTTCACACTTTCTTTGGCATTGCTATACACTGGGAACAGGGTTATGTAAGTCATAGGGATAATTATAACGTGTATCTTTCTATATATATTTTAGCTATTCTTTAATTTACACTTCGGTGGGCCTCAGCTGACCTGGCCGAGGGGTGTAACAGTGCATTTTGAGCGACTGTACACTCTAGGGTAATTCATATAATAACTTATATAACTCACACCCTTATACCAGTTATTCACTTACTTAAGTATACTACTGTACATTTCTAGTTGGGAATGATCTCCCTATAGATAGATCATATCCCCCACCTTGGTATATTTACTGCAAGCTCAGCATCGGTTCTCACGCTCCCTTCAGGGAATTGCAGCAACACCAAGATGATTGCTAGCAACTAAGTATGTGTCGCTCCACACTGAGAAAGCCGGTGCGCTCCTTGGTCACTCAGTAGCAGAACAGACAGCCCTCATGGAAGGTCGAACCCTTGATCGGCTGTGGTAATTATTACAGTGACATCTACAGTGAAAAGTGCGATACGGTGCGATATTAGTGTGTGTGTACCGTTTATCTATTTTTCACTATGCTTAATCTTTTATTGTTTTACAGGAAGGAATACAGATTTACAGGAATATAGCTCAATCTAGTTGTTTTTCAAGCTTAATGCAAATTGTAGGTGTTTCCCAGTCGGGCAGATACAATACCAACATAGACAATCCATAAATAAAACCAGCCACGTTTTCATAGTTATATTTTGCTGTTAATAAAATATAAAAACCCAATAACTTTACTTGACACCAATAAACCATATCATTCCTATTCTACATGTTTCCAGTTAGAACCTGATCAACAGACATATCAAGGAATTATAAGGTAAGCAAGTAACAACTTTAACCATAAAGCAACCGCTACACACACACACACACACACACACACATACATATTGATGAAGTTAAGCGAATAGGGAAATACATTAAATGAAAATCGCGACCGATTAGAGTGCAGTTCAATTCAAAGAAGTCTTTGGAAGAAATTATGACAGTCTCTCGGAGGCGAAGTAAATTTGATACGTTGAAGCATGTAATAGTACATCGAGACCTTACCCAAGAGGAGAGAGAAGCTATAAACAAACTACAGGATGAGGCTAAAACTAAAAAATTACATAAGAACAGAGAAACATAAGGAACAGTTTTTCTGGAGCGTTTGGGAATGAGAGTGAGGAAATGGCACATCCGAAAGTATCAGACTATCCGGACAGGAGGGAGGAGGTAGTCAGCTGAGGAAGAGGGACTTTCGGTCAGGAGACAGGGAGAAAAAGGAACCGGTAGGGGAGAAAAGGGACCAAACGAGAAAAGAAGAACATCAGACCGCCAAGTGCAACTATATATAGACCCCGTTCACACACACACGGTTTTGTCAATACGACCTAAACTATCCTTGGCTGACTTTATAGACTATTTCGTCGGTATCAATATTTGAGAGACCTTTCAGTGACCATGGAGTTTGGTGCCCAATTACCTTTCATTCCCACAACCTATCCCCGTTCACGTCTATTCCAAGTCCTCCGGTTGATAGCGAAAATGGAACAAACTGACAATTTGACCTTGTACAAAGAAGGTTGATGAACGGTAGATAGAAACCACTCTTTCCGGCATTTGCACACCTTTGGCATGACACCCTATATACCCTCTGTCAACTTGGGCCGCCTGCTGTCAGTATTGCAGCCCACACTTGCTGTATGGACGTCTAGGTATGATGGTAACCCTGGGCCGACTGTTCCGACTTTTTTGGACACAAACAAATATGGGGTGTCCACGCCTTGACGGGTACTTCCCATGACTCCATTGGACCTTCCACCTGAGCTTGCAGGTCTTTGCACCAGACTTTGCAAAATTAAAGTATTGAGGGGTTGGGATGCCCCATTAGTTTGACAATTGACAATTGTACAACCTTTTGTCCCATTTCAATAAGGTATAC